>CM077217.1:7241503-7604003 GCA_039654625.1 Rhinogobio ventralis
TGTTGTCACCAATAATATCAGAAAACATCATTGAACACAATTCAGTACATTACTACACAGATTGTGTTAAAGAGGCCATTCATAAATGATTCTCCCAAGGGGGAACCATTGAGCAGTTAATGCAATGTCTATATAACATTTTCAAAACAGGGAAGAGTCGTTTGCAACATTACTGAAACTTAAGGAATTGAAAATTACATTTCTTTGCATTATGGTAATAAGAATTCAGGGGGAAATGTGCTTAATTCTAATAAAAATTTTCACAATGAACACAATTAATGTTAATCATGCTGATGTCAATTTAAAATGATTTACTTTTTAAGTAAAACATGTAGATGCATCACAGCAATGACAATTGTAGTGTAAAATTGCCATGAAAATCATGTCAAAATTCAATAAATTGCAATGGTCTAAAAATAGTTTCTTAACTTTTAACCCTCATCCTCTCACATTCTGTAAAACATCCTTCCCTTGTGGGTAAAAATGACCCAAAGTTCTAAAAATATGTTTTTTTTTTGTCCAGAAACCTTATATTACTTTTTATAATTACTTTTTTGGAAATATTTCATTATTTTTTATTTTATTTACCTTTAAATAACTAGATTTTATCAATACATAATATATTTAAGCACATGCGACACATTCTTTCAACTTAAATTCAAAATAAATCTTCAAAATATGCATAACCAGCTCAGATCAGCTGAAAACCTCTCACATTGGGTCAATTTTGGTGTCTTTGCTGACCTATTGTGGAAAAAAATATATAACATGATATTTCATGACTCTTGCCACTAGATGGCCTTCTAGCTCTATATGGAGCAAATGCACTCTTCCGCTGGGTCCTAAAGTCAGTTCTTGAGTTTATCTCTTCAGTATGCATTCAGATACACATGTAGACTTTTTAAAATCATTTTATGGTAAAGTTTTTATGATAAAAACTTTTTTGTTTTAATTTTGAGCATTTTTTAGGTTTTTCTATGTATACTGAAGCATTCCTCACATTACATTAATTCCTAAGGGGGTCAAATTGACCCACGAGGGAAGGATTTGTTACTTTTTTAAATTTCAACCACAAAACTCATCAAATCCAGTAAATGTTTGTGTGTGTTCGTAGTTCAAATGCGACAAAAGTCCTAAGGTTTTGGACCACTAATTTTTTTACATTTAAAAAAAATAATAATTTCAGGTAAAAATGACCTGAGGGAAGTTACATAAGTTTATTTTACAACAATTTTTTCTTCTGAATTCTTTTCTTTGAAAATTACCATGCATCCTTAGATTGTCATTACTGTAATACAGTAAAAATGACTAATACTACCATGATGTATTAATACTTCAATGTATACATTTTTTTAAATATCCTTTGACAGATGTTTGACAAAGCAAAAATATATATAATTTTAAGATATATACATTCATATTAAAATAATGATAAGTACATTTATTTGTATTATGGTAATGATAATTCAGGAGGAAAAGTGCTTAATTTTTATGAAAACTTTAAAAATGCATACAAAATAATTTATTAATCTCAAATCATGCTTATTTTAAATGTAATAATATTACACTATTTTTAACTAAATCATCCAGATGCATCACGTAAATGAGAAATGTGGTGTAAAATGTCTTGAAATATGTGAAAAATTTTGCAATGCCCTAAAAAATATGCTTCGTTTTCATTAAACTAAATATAATTTTTTAATGTTTTTTCTTCCGATTTTGGGTGAAATGTGACCTGAACATGTTTGGGGCAGGTTTCGTGAGATTCTCTGAGTGAACAGTGTGGCACTGAAGGAAGTGAAAGTTGCCTTTGTCGTGTTATCGTGAGGGAAGCACCGGGACAGACCTGGGCAAGCCATTGGAGTTCACCTCGCAGCCGGCGCTTCTGTGGCATGAACCCGCCGTGCAGATAGGCTTTGGCGTGCAGCCCTTGGATGGGTCGGATGACTCTGATCCAGGCAAACACACACACTTCGACTGGGGAGGAAACACACACAAAGCTCATATAACAAACAACATTGAATTCTACATTACCTTCAGATTCAAACTCCATCCCAGAATGCATTGCTCACCTTCCCCGGGCCTGTAAATTCACAGAGGGTGGACTCCACAGGACAGCCTCCGTTATTAGTGTCACAGGGGTTGATGGGAGTGCAGTGTTTTCCATCTCCCTTGAATCCCTCTTCACACTCGCATTGAAACTTCCCACCGCTAAATGAACATTTAGCGTTCACGTCACAAATTCCTGGCGAACAAATACCTGGAACAGGATAGAAACAGATGATGGATAGGGACTAGGCTCTTTTGTATTTAAAGGTACACTTTGTAACTTTTGGCCCTCTAGCGGTTAAAAAACAAAACCGCATCTATTTTGCGGAAGAATATTGTTTTGGTTGTGCTTTGGCTCTGAGTGACTGCATAATACGGTTATCCTACTGCTCATAAAACTTTCACTACTAGGCTTGAAGCCGAAAGTATACTTTGTTGTTTTACGCGTATGCGCACAGTCAAAGGCACAGCCTTGCAAAGTATACTTCTTTTGAATCGTACGCGTACACAGGCATTCGACACATGCGCAGTATTGAGCAATCTCTCGCCACGAGTACAACCCATGTAAATACTGCAAAAACATAAAATGCACATGTGCAACCTGCGCGTACAAAGTACAGTACGTGCATACTCTTCTGATGGCGAAATTCGCGTCACGCGCACTGTATGCTGACCCTCGCGTATGCATAAAAAGTGAAGTATACTTTGGCCTTAAGAGTTATAACCAGTTTCAGTTAAAAGGATCTCAAGCTGACTAGCTGAAGTCGTTACTTCCTTGAAAATCAATTCCAGCACAGCGCTACAACACCCACAATGAAATGACCAGTGTTGGGAAGTAACCAGTTACATGATATATGTGTTTTGTATGATACAAAATAAATGTAACGGTAATCCGTTACAGTTACTGAGAAAAAATGTGTAATTAAATGAGTTACTTATGAAAATGTTAACAATTACAAAGGGGGATACATCTGAATATTTTTTGTAAAAAGCTAGGATATGTTGAATAATATTAATTTGTTGCTTTGCCTGTTTTGTGCACAATGCCTCCTGCCATTTAAAGGCCGTTTAGTAAAGCGATGCTATTCTGATGCTTTTGATTGGCTCTCGTTTGAATTTGCAGCGCACTACGTCTGCCAATTACATGTCGCTGAAAGCTTTAGGCTTTAAACTGTCTGGTTTAAATGTTTGAAAATTAACAGTTAAAAACATTCGTTTGAAATTTAGAAAAAGTAATCAAATGTAAACGGTTACATTACTTTAATAAATGAATTTAAATAGTTACACTACTTGTTAAATTTTAAATAAGGTAACTTGTAATCTGTAACCTATTACATTTCCAAAGTAACCTTCCCAACACTGGAAATGACCCTTCACAATAGATAATGCTTTACAATGAACTCTGTTAGAGAGCTACATACGGCAATTTATCTGTTCAATGAACACCTTACTTACCTGTTGAGTAATAAAAACAGCATGTCTGCGTCGCTTTTACAACATTTAAAATCCCTCAGTTCTCGCCATCTCTGAAAAGCCAAGCCTATGTTGTTTCTTGTTTTATTACGAGCTCTGTCTCGTTCTCTTTTTGCCGGCAGACTCTCCTCTGTTCAGCGTTTGTTTAAAACAGGCAATTCCCTGGAGTTTTGAGATTTAGCTGCTACATGTCAACCTTTCTTGCTCGTTGTGACAACTAACCTCTGTCACTCCCACACCAGATACACAGCAAAGTAGCAGGAGCAACTTTCCTAACAGCTTGTGTCAGTGTAAACCCTCTGTTGCCGTTAAAAACTACAGCCAGGATTCATTAAAGACACAAAGTGAAAAATTAGCACTGAAAAGGCATGTGGACATAGTTATTTTTGCGGCTGACCTTATTGCATATGTATTTGTAGGAGTTTCCCTTTCAGATGCAAAATTTATGGGAGGAGAGTATTTAAATAAATCACGCAAGGTGATTTACTAAGGTTTACGCTAGTCAATTTACTGGTATTTGCGCCATTATGTACCGCCAAAACAAAGCATGTCTTAACCCAGACGCTAATTTGCGCTGCTCTTGGTAGATTGTGTTGGTCATTATGGAAATGATCCGACTGCATCTGTGTTCTATAATGTGCACGTCGTCAGTAGATCACGCGCAGAACTTTCAACTTCCATCTGCGCTTTTTTGGAATTGCGCACTCTAATTGCTAATTTAGTAAATCTGTTTAGTAAATCTGGCCCAAAATGTAGTAGAGTTTAGCATGTAGCTAAACATCAGGGAATTACCTATACACGCTTGTTCGATCTTTTTGTATCCCGGCAGACATTCGCACACGATGTCTGCGCCGTCTCGTTTACAGTATGAGTGGGCCGGGCACTTTGAACAAGATGAAGAAGCTGCAGAGGAAAAGAAAAGTGTGATTTAACAAAATCAACATAATGATATTTAATAGTAATTGTAATTGTATATATTCCATGAGAAATTAGTGTATTAACTTAGTTGGCACTTTGGTCCTGTAAATGGTGGTTGACAGTAACATTCGCCGTCCCCATCGGGTCCTGAATTACACTTTCCATTTGGGCAGCTGCAAACTACAATAGATTTACATTTAGACTATTTTATCTTCAAAAATGGTGATTATTAGCTTATGCGATCAGAAATTACAGTTGTACAAATAACAGACCTGAATGGCAGTGGTCTCCATAGGCATTCTCATTCAAACAGTTCTGGCATGCAAAACCTGTATATCCCTCCTGTAAAAGTGTTGATGATGATAATGATTATTATTATTATTATCATTGCTAATATTATAAGTTATAAATGGTCAAAAAAAGACAAAAAAAACAAAAAAAAAAACAAACAAACAAACAAATAAATAAGCATCTATTTCAGCAAAAAATAAATAAATAAATTACTGAATTAATGAATGAACATAAAACTGAAGTAGAAGAACATAACATAGAAAGGTACCTCTAATTTACTATAAATTATTTAGGTTACACTTTATTTTAAGGTGACGTAGTTACACTGTACTTACTCAAATAAGTACTGAGTGATATTAATTAACTACATGTACTTACTATAGAGTTATGGTTAGGGTTTGGTTTAGTGTAAGTATGCATCATTTACAGTTATTATTATAGTAAGTACATGTAGTGTACTTACTTTAAAATAAAGTGTTACCATTATTTATTTAGTTAGTTAGTTAGTGTACTAGTACATTTACATTTTAGTTTGCATTTACTTGTCTTGCCCCAACAAGGTTTAAACATTGTTTATATTGTATATATTAAATGTTTATATATATATTTTTTAAATATTATAAATATGAGGGACGAACAAAACTAAACGAAATTAAGGTATTTATCTGACAAAAATATTTGGTAAAAAGGCAAACTACAGCTTTTTTTTTTTTGGACTGTTGACTGAAGCCGAGGAACATAACTGTGTTGTGATTTAAAAAGGTAACTAATTTTCTATAAATTATTATTATTTTTAATTATTATTATTAATTTTGTGTTATTACCCTAGCAAGACTTATTTGAATAAAATAAATAAATAAGTAAATAAATAAAACATCTGTTTTAACATAAAAATTGTAAAATTAACATTTAAATCAAAGTAAATTAATGTAACTCAGATACACTTACATCACAAACACAGGTGCCATTTCCTGATTTTCCAGATTCACATGTACCATAACCATTACACATCTTTCCTGACCAGCTCGGGCAAGCTGGAGAAACACACAGCACTGGTTAGGAAATTCATCACATAGTAGATACTTTCTTACCCTAAGCAACTTAAAGTAACTTAGAACCTACAGTCTTTGTGTTACCAGCTCAGACATTTAACCATTAAAGGATTAGTTAACTTTAAAATGAAAGTTACCTCATGATTTACTCACCCTCAAGACATCCTAGGGGCAGTGGCGGAACTAGACTTTAGCTACTTTAGGGGGTCCATAAACCATGAAAGAATATCATGTGTAATACTTATTTGTTTTCATTGTTTTAACCAATGTAACGTATTCTAATAAGCAACCACAATTGTAGATACCAGTGAAATTTCACAATTCTCAATTCCAACGGATATTTCACAGTAAAAACTACAAGCCTAATAATATAAATTTAAAACATTATTGAATACAAGTGAACAGTTAGCAATAAAGTAAGATAAGTGCTAAGAATTAAGTGCTTGAAAAAATTCAGGTACAGAAATTGAATAATCAAACGTAGCCTAACATTGCATAATCTTCACTGTATAATTAAATTAAATGAATAAATTAGATTAATGCATGTTAAAATTTAAGATCAGTGGGTGATTTTTTTTCTTTTTTTCTTTGATTAACTTTAATGACAGACTGAAGGAGGTAGGCTATAGGCTGCTGCGGTCACAATATTGAATGTAATATATAGACACGCATCCGATTTCATTTGTCAACTGCTTACATTCGGTTAAGACAATAGCCGACTGTGTTTACTATGATACTCGCTATTTTTGGCATACCTTTATGCGTATTTGTTCGTTCAAGCGCAACAAAAACACTCTGCGCTGTGAGTGCGCTGTGGATAAAGCGCCATATGCCGCGCACCAGACGCGCTGCGTTCTCATGTTCAAGGCGGCAATGCAAAACAGTAAATCTAAATCACCATACAGGCAAAAAAGTTCACTTCAAGAATGAAAAAGTGGCGTCGATGTGTGTTTTCCTGTAAGAACTGCACAAACGGAAACAAAAAAGCGCAATCTATATTAGCTATATCTTTCCATAAACACAGACTTTGCTGACTTTCACAGTCTTCCAGCCTAGGCTGAAGTCATTATACATTAAAAACTTTTTGAGACAATTTGTGTCGTTTAATGGAAAACAATGTGAATGGCGCTGCAGGATTTCGAACAACAGGGCTTATGCGCAACCCCTGTATGTTTGGCAACTAACATATTCTCTTAATATTCAACATTAATAGCCTACATGAACAATGTGCAAATCAAGCAAATCAATGGACTTTTGTAAGAAAAAAATGTATAATTAAATCTTTATAAAGTAAAATATCTAGCTTCATCCAGACCGCCTTCCGTATTCAACATACGCAGAAAGTGTAACATCTCTCACAGTTCAAAACGCTTACGCTACGTCCAATGTCATACATTGCACCAGTCACGCTTTCTTCGTAAGTTGAATACAGAATGCGGTCTGGCGGGAGCTAGATATTTTACTTTATAAAGATTTAATTATGGATATTTTTCTTACACAAATGCATCGCTTCAGAAGGCCTTTATTAACCCCCGAAGCCGTGTGGAGTACGTTTATGATGGATGGATGCACTTTTTTGAGCTTCAAACTCAATGGACCCTGTCACTGCAATTATAAAGCTTGGAAGCGTCAGGATATTTATTAATATAACTCAGATTGTGTTCATCGGAAGAAAAGAAGAAAAGTCATATACACCTAGGATGGTGAGGGTGAGTAAATCATGGGGTATTTTTAATTTTAAAGTGAACTAATCCTTTAAGTAATACCACTGTACTTGACTAGTATAGTTCAGGAGAAACTGATATTTGGTGACCCTAAAATGCTCTATTACAGATACTGATATATTTCATATAAAGCAATGACATTTATGTATTTATGTCATTGTAACTCACGCAAGCACAGGGGCCCCCAGAAACCCGGACAGCACTGTTGGACTGTCGTAACCCCCTGACATGTATGAGCGCACCCTTGCTGCTCTACCTGACGATCCCCGATTTCCACCACATATCTGAAACAGGACAGTGACAGATTAGACACAAACATACTGAGCAAACAGAAAAGGCTGGATAATCACACACCTGCAGAATTCGGGGCTCTTGCTGATCTTCCTGAATCCTCGCGGGCAGACGACGGCAGCAGCAGCGGCGCAGGATGTGCAGGGAGTTTTGTTCAGGACTGTAATGGGCGAATCGCAGCGATTAGAGGCGGCCTGGAATGACAGAAACACAAATGTGGCTCAAACATGAACAATGAACAAGAATGCTAGACTAGTACTGTGCTGTGCACACACAAAAATGTTAATGGAACAAAACTTTCAATCTTTCAATGCAAATCCTCTCCATGTGGTACAAAGTACCATGTTTTAGTGATGATAACAGTATGAAAATTTGATACCCAGATAGCAAAACTGCTATGGCCCAGATCCGGCCCGCATACCGCATGGAATGATGGTACTTTGACGTTCTGCTCCTGTTTGCCAGATCTGGGCCACAAGATCATCACAGCATAGCCACATGTCAGCCAAGAACAACGCAAATAAACCAGACCTGGCTCTGATGTGGGTTACAGTTGATTTTTATTCTAACCCTGGACTTTCCCACGTTCCTCATGTTCATATGGACCAAATGCTGGATTGGCAATGCACCCGTTTGCCAGATCTCGTCAACCATCTCAGCATTTTATAAGATTACTTTTTTCTCATTGATTACCATTGTTTTTAACAATACATTTTTATTTTTTTATATTTGCTAGTGATTACTATCCCACATCTTTGCCAAAACTGGCCCATATATATATATATAACTGGGCCACATTTTCTACAACGTTGGCCACTTTTGGTTTACACCCAGATTAGATTTTTTCCAAAGAAAAAATTTTTTTTTAAACATTTTGTGATTTGGGACATATTCACTATTTACCACATGGGCCACTTTGGGGGCACATCCGGATTGCCATAAGCAGTGCTGCTTTGCCTAAAATGCCACCTCAGACTCACATTCATTTTGTCCAGAAATGGCTCACATCTGGATGCTATCTGGGTATGCTGAGTTCAAATGTTTAGCATATTCATATACCATAGTATCTTGGTTCTGGTCCAAATACTACTTATTATTATGGTACCATATGGTATGTTTTTGGACATGGACCATGGGAATACCTTGTTTTACATGTACTTAATAAATAAAAGTACCATGGTACTATCATTTTCCTTTGGACATATACCATGGAATGTTTCCAAAAACATTGGTATAAACATTGTATAAGTATATCACAGTATAAATCAAAGTACCATGGTATTATCATCTGATATCAGCAATGTACCATGGTACCCCCACTTTTTGTAAGGCGTACTATGGTATTACCATAGTAGTACATGTCCAAAAAAGTATTATAAATTAAAATTATAACACCCTTACAAAAAAGTAATAGGTCAGTACCATGTTACATTGATCAGCTACAAAAAATACCAAAAATTGGATCTGGTACCATGACAATATTAATTTTATAGGGGGTGCACCATGGTATTCAAGGAAGTGCCTTGGAGTAGCATGTAAATACAATAATAATTGGTACTACCATGGTCCAAAAACAAAAAAATTACCATAGTACTATTTAAAAAGTGTATATTCATTTAGTGTAGTACTCACATGGTCATTCAATGAATACCATGGTACAACTTTTAACAAATCATTTAAATAGTTACTTAAAGATGTAGACTCCACTTTTCAACACCTTACCCGAATCTGTCTATCATACGACGTATCTATCATAGTATAAATCAAAGTACCATAGTATTATTATCTGGAATCAGCAATGTACCATGGTATTGTCACTCTTTACAAAGTGTTTACATATTATTTCAAAGAATACCACAGTATCAGCATAGTACATGTCTAAAAAGTATTATAAATTAAAAATATACCACCCTTACAAAAGTGTAATAGTTCACACTGTCCAATTACAAAAATTGTTAGGAGGGTGTACCGAGGTATTCATAGAAGTATCTTGGAGTACCATGTAAATACCATAATAATTGGTAATGCCATGGTCCATTTTTTTTATCATATCAGTGCATATTCCTTCAATTAACACCATGGTATTACCATGGTACATGCCCCAAAAATTTAGCAAATCATTTAAATAGTTACTTAAAGACAACAACTTTTTATGCAACTTACTTGAATCTGTATAGTCCACAGTACCGTGAGTCCCAAAATGAGAAGATAAGACATGTCTGCTTCCTCAAAACCAGAAAAACTCCTGAAAAGTTGTCAGATAAACATGTAACGCAAACAGAAAAGCCTCTCCTGAGACCGGCCACAATCTCCAGTCACAGGACACAACTGGATATCTCGATTTCAAACATCTCCAGAAAAACCTCTTCAGACCTTCTCGCTCATGTGCTTTCAAGGATTTGCATGTTGAGCAGCTTGACACCGAGTGAGAGAGGTTTTAATATGACCACACAGCAGCTTCAAGCAAGAGAAAGGGTGAGAAAAACATCTTTTCCTGACAGGAAAATCACCGGATTTCCTCCACTGCGTCGCCTCCATGATGGTTTGGGAAGTCCATGCTTGTCAGCTGACAAGATTGCAGGGTTCAGCAGAATTTGAAAACGGTACATTGAGCATTAGCACATTTTTCTTTATCTCAAAGGGTCACAAATATTTAGTGCCAGCAGTGCTAGGGTTAGAAATGAGGTCGCCTTGTTATTTAAAGTGAGAAACCTGTGAGAACACAAGATATTTAAACATTTAGCAGCACGTTTATCTAAAATATTTTATCAGTTGCAGTTTTCTGTGGGAATCGAACCCATGACCTTGGAGTCATTGGTGCATTGCTGTACCATCTGAGCTACTGGATTGATTAAATGAGATTAGAACAATCAAAAACTTTTATATCTCCTATTCTTTTTCACTTTAAAGAGTCTTTTTACACTTTTATTTAAGTGCACCTGTTGAAAAAAAAAAGAATAAAAATGTAATTTAAAGAGCTAGATTTTATTTGATTTCATTGAAATTGGAAAGCAGACAGGCAATATAGTTAAAAACAGCAGCGTTCACTCTGCAGCACTGCTGTGTCATCAGTTTGAGAATTTGAGAGTTCCTGCTATTGTGTCTGTCTGCTGAATAGTGATACTATTGACAGAGATAAAAATGTTTATCACTTTTCACTTTGAAAAGAAAAGAAAACGATCAGTGTGTCAGGTAAAAAAAGTTTGTTAACCCAATTATCTTGAGGGTATTTGTGCCACATAATAATTAGGCGTGTTTGCTGAATATTAAACTTTGGCATGTAACATCCCGCACTGACTCGTCTTTCGTTATTACTTATAAGTGATTGGACAGTTTTTGTACAGCAGGTGATTAAAAAACAGGTCCTTTAAAGAGGGTCCAGAGCCATATCTAGAGACCAGAATATTACACAGACTTGAGGTTGGGCTCTTTGTCAGTATGCAACCACCCAGAACACTCTAGCAAATGCATAATATTGTGCTAATAACAGTCAAAATACCTTATAAATTGATAGTACCACTAAAAACTACTAAGAACACATTTGCAAACCACATAGTAACACTCTGACAACCACCTACAATAGCTTAGCAACCACATAGCAATGAATGAAAAAACCCTAGTAACCATATATAGCAATGGACTAATAACCACTCTGAACACCCTGAAAACCACCTACAAGTGCTCAGTAATAAACTAAAAACCACAATGAAATTAGCAACTGCATAGCAACACACTAGTAACCACATAGAAATGCACTAAAACTAGTGAGAACACATTTGCAACCACATAGCAACACCCTGGTAACCACCTATAATATCTTAGCAACTGTTAAGCAATCCACTGAAAAACCACAGTGAAAACCTTAGTGGCCACATAGCAATGCATGATAAAAACACCCAGAACACCTTAGTAACTGCACAGCCACACCTTAGTAAATGTATGGCAATGCACTAAAACCCACTCAAGTGCTCAGCAATGAACTACAAACCACAATGAAATTAGTAACTAAATAGCAATGCATGAAAAAACACTCAGAATACCTTAGCAACTGCATAGCAACACCCTAGTAACCACATAGAAATGCACTAAAACTAGTGAGAACACATTTGCAACTGCATAGCAACACCCTAGTAACCACATAGAAATGCACTAAAACTAGTGAGAACACATTTGCAAGTACATAGCAACACCCTGCCTGGTAACCACACACAAAGTCTTAGCAACTTCTAAGCAATTCACTAAAAACCTTGGTGACCACATATATGCATAAAAACACTTGGCAACCGCATAGCAACACACTAGTAACCGTATAGCAATGCATTAAAATCCACTCTGAAAACCACCTACAAGTGCTCAGCAATGAACTAAAAACCACAAAGAAATTAGTAACTGCTTAGCAATGCATGAAACATCACTCAGAATACCTTAGCAAATTTCACGATTGAATTCGATTCGTTTCGATATTGATTAATTAGTGTGTGTGTGTGTGTGTGTGTATATATATATATATGAAAAAAATTCAAAGATAATTCTGTAAACTATACAGTTGGTAGTATATTACTATAATATTGAAGGTTAAAATTAACTGATTTGTATAAACACTTATATTACACACAAGGAAGTTTTAACAAAGTTATAATACTAACCTTATAATGACATGATTATTTTTGTACTCCAATTCGTTTTTTGATTTATAAACATGGTGGCGGTCATAAAAATTTGATATATTTAGCAAAATGCTCCTCTCTAGAGTTCTTGCTGACTAACGAGTTATGGTCACTGAATGGCTTTTCTGAGGTAAATCTGTAACATTATGTGACAATTTGTTACAAGATGTTTTATTGAAACACTGATTGAGCGATTACATGAGACATGATACGGATTTCGGTAAATTCTACTGTATCTTTTAACTAACCTTCTGATGTTGATTCATGTGTATTGCCTGTTGTAACTCTTAAATCGGAAGAGATGACTGGTTCACGTGCGCTTCGCCCAACAGATTTCACGCCGGATTAAAGAGCGTCAAAACGGTATTTGCCGTTTGAATTTCGTAATAAAATGGACAGAATTTGAAATCTGAGACTTTGTTTCATGTTATATTGCGATTTATTGGATGGGAGGCACTCTACAATGTCTTGTTTAATCATCAACTGAAATCAAAAAAGCCTATCGATTTAAGAATCAATATCAGTTCATAAAAATGAGAATAGATTAAAATAGAGAAATCAATATTTTTTACCCAGCCCTACTGCATAGCAACACCCTAGTTAGCAACCGCATATACCCTAGTAACTGCATAGAAATGCGCTAAAAAGACAGAAAACACACTTGCACATAGTAACACCCTGGCAACCACATACAATGCCTTAGCAATTGCTCAGAGATTAACTAAAAACCAAACCAAAAACCTTTAGCAACTGCATAGCAATGTATGACAAATCTCTCAGAATACCTTATCAAACCAACTGCATAACAACATCACAGTAACCCATAGAAATGCACTAAAAACTACTGAGACACACTGAAACCACATAGCAACGCCCTGGCAACCAGCTATCATTCCAACCACACCACAGCACACCTTTGCAACCATAAAGCACTGTCCTGGTAGTAACATACTAAAAGCCACTCAGAACACTCTTAACAAATCCTACAACATCTCCAATACAACCACACACAACACCTTAGCAGCTACATAGCAACATTCTAAAATATAGCTCAGAATATCTTAGCGAACGCTTAGCAATGCATGAAAAACCACGCAGTCACCCTGGAAACCACAGAGCAACTCACCAGCTAGCAAAGCATGGAACACTTTAGCAAACATAAAGCACTGCCCTGGCAACCACCCACTAACCGCACAGCAATGCACATAAAATTAAAGACACTAACATGTCCTAAAACATCCTACAACCCCTTAGCAGCCACAATGCAACTCAGAACATCCTAGCAACCGCATAGCAATGCCCTGGCAACCTCTTAGCAACTGTATAGATAATTAAAATGTATCTTAGTGTCATATATATATATATATATATATATATATATATATATATATATATATATATATATATACAGAAGAAATAAACCCTTTTTTATTTTTGGGTGAACTATCCCTGTTGTATGAACTGTTGATGAATACAACCATGAATTTTGATGAATACAACAATGAATTCTCAGCTCATTAGAGATGCTTCAGTCTGTCAAACTCTTTCATGATGTGCAGAAAACATTATGTTATTAAAGTTGCAAGGCTAGTACAAACTGCCACAAAGCAAATGCTACAAAGTCAATGGCCCATATTTAAAGGGATAGTTCACCCAAAAATGAAAATAATCATCATTTACTCACCCTCATGTTGTTCCAAACCTGTGAGTTTCTTTCTTCTGTTGAACACAAAGAAGATATTTTGAAGAATGTTGGCAACCACGCAGTTGACTGTGGAAGTCAATGGATACCGTCAACTATCTGATTCTACATTCTTCAAAATATCTTCTTTTGTGTTCAACAGAAGAAAAAAACTCATACTGGTTTGGAACAACTGGGTGAGTAAATGGTGACAGAATTTTCTTAATTTTTGGGTGAACTATCCCTTAAATAAGCAAAATCCAGCATTTCACAGAAACAAAGTATACAGCATGACCTTCACCCAGGCCAAAGGAATAACAGGAAGTGACGGGGTCAGACTGACAATGCCCAGCGCGGGACACCTCAACAGCACAGAGCAAATGTTTCCTGCACTTCCTCGCTCGTCTAACGGCACGCCGTGTAATAAATTACAGCGCTGACAAGCTGTGTCAGTTTCCCCGAAGCATGGTGTTGTGCGTGACCCCGTGTGCGTGTACATAGTGGTCAATCAGGCCGTGAATCTTTCAGCAACAGGCCCCGTGCCACTGGGTTTCAAAGCAGGATCTAATATCGCTGACTCTCAGTCTTCAAGGGAACAACACAGGCTGAAGAGAGAAGAAGAGGTTTTTTCGGTTTGCTCAACCAGGACTTTAGTCACGAGACACACTTTAGTTTTTGCTTGTCCAAATCTTTCTGTTATTCATATAGCCTTAAAGATGTGAAAGTAGTTTACAGGCACATTAACTTAGCATTTCAAATAACTTATGAATTCAATTGCTTCTTGTCTTAAATTTAAATGCAATAAATACACAAAAATATATATATATATATATATATATATATATATATATATATATATATATATATATATATATATATATATATATATATATATATATATCTGAACAAAAATTGGACATATTCCTTCATAGAGCTTTTAACTAGCGTTGGCACAAAACAAAACAAAAACCAGACCAAAAAAAACATGGAAGTCTTAGAAAGTAAAAATATGTATATGTAAATATGTATATGTGTATATATTTGGCTTTAAAAAAGTAGCTTATTTTCAGGACCTATATATATATATATATATATATATACACACACACATATAGTGAAACAGTAATATTGTAAAATATTATTAAAAAGTAAAATAACTGTTTTCTGTTTGAATACATTTTAAAATGTTATTTATTCCTGTGATCAAAGCTGAATTTTCAGCTTCAGTGTCACATGATCATTCAGAAATCATTCTAAAATGATGATTTGCTGCTCAAGAAACATTTATGATTATTATCAATGTTGAAAACAGTTTTTCTAGGATTCTTTGATGAATAGAAAGTTCAAAAGAACAGTATTTATCTGAAATAGAAAGCTTTTGTAACATTGTACTACCGTTCAAAAATTTTGGGTCAGTTCAAGATTTTTTCTTTTTTTTGGGAAAGAACTTCTCAGCTATTCAGCAAGGATGCATAAAATTGATCAAAAGTGACAGTAAAGACATTTATAATGTTACAAAAGATTCTATTTAAAATAAACTATTCAAACAGAAAACAGTTATTTTACATTTTATTAATATTTCACAATATTACTGTGTTTTTTTATAAAATAAATGCAGCCCCGGTGAGCAGAAGACTTCTTCTAAAAACATTAAAAATCTTACCGATCAAAAACTTTTGAACGGCAGTGTATATATAAACGTTTATTTAAAATTACCATTAAGAATGAAAAATAAATTATTTATCATCAAATAAATAATTCACACTTTAAATAATATAGCATTATATGTTCTGGATTACAGAAATGATGACTCATTTTTTTTAGCATTACATCTTATAAGGTATCTTACCTATTAAAAAAACAAACATATATAAATAAAATAACACAATAATAAAATATATAAATACATTTTTATATATAAAAAGGTTATATGAATTCTTTTTAAAAACAAAAATTCTCTTATTTGGGCCATGTCTTCCATTTTAGCATTTTGTTCCATTTTGTGGATGAAATAAAATATTTGGACATTAAATCAAGAACAAAAACAATAATAAAAAAAGAAAACCCATTTATAATTACTCACATTTATTTAAAAAATTCAAAGTGCATGATCAGTCTGAATTCCCATGGTGAATAATCTCATGAAGCTCAAAGCGCTCTGTAAACATGCTCGGTGGTCCTCCGTTTGAATATCTGTACAAACAAATCTGCAGATTTGTCTGGGGAATACTTTCTAAAATAGGAATAACACCTTAAAACTGCATTTACGTAAAAAAACTAAAGACTATATACATCTTTTCGTTCATTAAAAGCCATCTATCGTAAAATTATTTTGTTGCCATGAAACAACAAATTACCTTAAAAAAAAATCTAAATAACACTGTAGCACAAAACTGTATAACAGATGTTTCACATTTTATAATGCATGGCCGATTGTACACAGCAGCAGATAAATAGGTCTAAAAAGCAAAGCAAAGTTTGAAGCCTGAGACAAAAAATATTACACTCATGTGGACTCTACAATACAGCTTCCCAGGATGCATTGTGTCAAAACAGTAAAAAAAAAAGGGTTGTAAAAACAAATGTTCTTCATACTATGTGTAGGTAAATACTGCGCATTTTCCGTGGTTCAGCCCGTTAGCTCTACCGGCAGCTCTCGGCTACACAGCGCCTCCCACTGGCGAGCCAGGAGCGATATCAGCCGCTCTCTGCTGTCCGCACCGGGTACGAAAATACACCACTGCACTTCGCCCTCGGCTCCTCCGACCCCCTGCGTCCTGTCACCCTTCCCGTCTGCAAAATGGTCCATGGTAAGGTGGCACAAAAGATCGGGTCCAGGAATGTCGTCGAACACCAGCGTGAGGGCTTGTGGGTAAGTCTGGTAGCCCATCAGCACGCGGTCCAGGTCGCGGATACGCCGGGCGTCTGTAAGGCGGTACTTGTCTCTTTGCGGTGGCTCTTTTGCGAATTCAGGTAGCGGGTAGCTGATGTGGTCTTCATCCAGGAGGAAGGCATCCGTGCTGGTGAGTATAAGAGTCTTGGGTTGTAGGATGGTCTGGCTCTGGCTGGTTTGGCCCGGAACAACGTGGACCTGGAACACCAGTACGTACAAAAGGATGTTGAAGGAGTGAGACGGTGCCTGCGGGATCTTTCTCCCCGCCACAATAAAGGTGAGGTCTCCGATTTCTTCCTCGCTTGGGTATACAAACTTCACCTTGCTAGAGTGGACCAGCTCGTAGTTCTCCATTTTACCTGATTCATGAGGGAATAAAATTCCAGTTAAAAGGCTCCGGTAAGGATGAGCGACTTATCGGATTTTCACAATATATTCTAGACATTCAAGCAGTCAAACCTGTGCTTTTGTTTCCAAACTGCGAGTAGAAATCCAGCTCAGAAGGTTCAGGAGAGGGAACTTTCTCCAGAAGGGACAAAACCATCATCAGCTGCTGCAAGAAACGATGTGTGCCGTAACTGTCACGGGTCAGACAGGAAATGATGTGATCGGCTGAGGGCCCTTTGAAGAAAGAAAGATTAAACTCTTTAACATATCCGTTTTCACTTTTAGTTTCATCTCCCTGTTAATGAAGATGCTAAATATATAAAAGAAAAAGTGTTGCTTTCAAAACTGTTGTACACACGTTTTTAATTGCACCTGTCTGCCGCAAAAAAAGCATAGAATAAATAGAATGTGAGCTTCTTGCCTAAGGCATTTTCCCTAAGGATGAACAGCAATATGAAATGCTATATTTCTTGGTGCACAACTGAATTCATGAAACAGATTTCACACAAAACAAACCACATAGACTTTAAACAGCATGCACTTATATTTATTGCTACTCCTTTTGATTAAGCTGATCATTGCAATTTCTGCCAGCTCGATAAATATGTCATCCAATCACATGCTTTTCGGACAGAAAATTAGACCAGTAGTGCTCTTTTTCAAACTCACCGACAACTCTGAAGTACTGATCGAACAAGCCCACGTTGACGCTCTGCAGGTCCTTCAGTTTGAGGGTGAAGCAGAAGGAGATGAGGAAATCTGTGTTCTTATGCTCGGATGGTTGCCAGGTCCACATCCCTGCAAGATGAATCAATTTAATGAATCAATTTTAATGTTCTAGACTGATGACTAGAACAGAATACAGAAATATATATATGCGAAGAACTGAATAGAATAGTATGTGAAAATAAAATAGAACAGAATAGAATCCTTATGAAAAACATCTGTGAAAATAAATATAGAATATAATTGAAAGAAAAATAAAATGTATCTAAAGAATAGAATACAATAGAACAAAACATCACAGAATATCTAAAGAAGAGAATACATTAGAACTGAATAGAATAAAATGGCAGTGAATGTATCTGAAGAACAGAATACAGAATATAATATAACTGAATAGAACAAAATAGTACAGAATATCTGAAGAACACAATACAATAGAACTAATTAGAAAAAAATAGCACAGAATATCTAGAGAACAGAATACAATAGAACTGAATAGAATAACATAACAGAGAATATACACCGATCAGGCATAACATTATGTCTTCCATGTTACCACCTTCCTAATATTGTGTTGGTCCCCCTTTTGCTGCCAAAACAGCCCTGACCCGTCGAGGCATGGACTCCACTAGACCCCTGAAGGTGTGCTGTGGTATCTGGCACCAAGATGTTAGCAGCAGATCCTTTAGGTCCTGTAAGCTGCGAGGTGGGGCCTCCATGTATTGGAATTGTTTGTTCAGCACATCCCACAGATGCTCGATTGGATTGAGATTTGGGGAATTTGGAGGCCAAGTCAACACCTCAAACTCGTTTCACACAGCCTCCGCCGGCTTGCCTTCTTCCCATAGTGCATCCTGGTGCCATGTGTTCCCCAGGCAAGGGGAACACATGGCACACACACCCAGCCATCCACGTGATGTAAAAGAAAACGTGATTCATCAGACCAGGCCACCTTCTTCCATTGCTCTGTGGTCCAGTTCTGATGCACACGTGCCCACTGTTGGCGCTTTCGGCGGTGAGCATGGGCACCCTGACTGGTCTGCGGCTATGCAGCCCCATACACAACAAACTGTAATGCACTGTGTATTCTGACACCTTTCTATCAAAACCAGCATTAACTTCTTGAGCAATTTGAGCTACAGTAGCTCATCTGTTTAATTGGACCATACGGGCCAGCCTTCACTCATCAATGAGCCTTGGCCGCCCATGACCCTGTCGCCGGTTCACCACTGTTCCTTCCTTGGAGCACTTTTGATAGATGCTGACCACTGCAGACCGGGAACACCCCACAAGAGCTGCAGTTTTGGAGATGCTCTGACCCAGTTGTCTAGCCATCACAATTTGGCCCTTGTCAAACTCGCTCAAATCCTTACGCTTGCCCATTTTTCCTGCTTCTAACACATCAACTTTGAGGACAAAATGTTCACTTGCTGCCTAATATATCCCACCCACTAACAGGTGCCATGATGAAGAGATAATCAGTGTTATTCACTTCACCTGTCACTGGTCATAATGTTATGACAGATCGGTGTATCTGAAGAACAGAATACAATAGAACTGAATAGAATAAAATAACAGAGCATATATCTGAAAAAAATAATACAACAGAAAAAATAAAAAGAATACCACAAACGTTAGAATAAACAATATATCAGAACAACTATATCTGAAAACAGTTTAGAATGAAGTTGAAAAGAACGAAGCAGCACAGAATAGAATGTATCTGAAGAACAGAATACAACAGAATAAAATGCATTTGCACAACAGAAAAAACTTAATTAAACAATAAAACTGAGACAATAAATCAGAAGCACAGAATATAATCACTTTATCAGGTGAACAATAGAACTGAATATATATGAAGATCGGATTAAAACAGAATCATCATTGTAAATGTAAATTTGTTCACTTGATTGGTTGGTGAGCGAAGACGCCGTGTCATCCAGGATGAAGTAGATTGCTTTGGTGGACAGCAGGACACAGGCGGTCGTCTCCACATCAGGAGATCTGTAGAAGAGCACTGACGTCCACAAGATGTGTTTCAGCTCCTCATTCTCCACCTGCATGCCGACAGCAAGATAAACAACCTCAGATTTCTGTCTCTTTGTCACATAATACTGCAGTTTATTTAGTGGCGTTTGCTTAGACAAGCATTACAATTGCTCAAACGTATTGTCAGGGTTTTGTTTCTTCCATGCAGTTTGTACTACAAACATGAAGGATAACTTTAGCCAAGCCAGTTATCATTTGATTTTGAAGAACTGAGGACATGTCCAAGAAAACAGGCACACAAATACTAATAAACACCTCAAATTAAGTGCAGGGCATAAATGATTCTAGTATGGGTATCATGTAGCACACTTCAAATGTTAGGTGTGTTTGTTTACGGTTTAAACTCTAGGATATCCTGTAAAAACAGTGTACTGATTGCAGTGACATTTGAGAATAAGTGGAAAATAGTTCAGATAGTCGCCTTTTGAAAACAAGGCAGCTGGCCAAATGTAACAGAGTCAAAGTAAATAAACAAATTCACGGGAGCCAAGAGCGCACACAGGAAGAGAGGGGTTGACCGGAAGTACAAATCGAGGAATATATAGTGTGTGGATAACAACAGAAACACTGCAAACCCCAGGGGACTGCGAAGGAAACTTCCATAGGGGAAATTCTATGACACAACTATCCAGGAAATTTCCTCATATCAGATCTGAATCTGTGAAATGAGCGAACGACTTGCCTCAGCAATATTGTCGTGGAAGAAGTGAACAAGCTGGTCTCCCTTGAGAGATGAGATGAGGAGTAATGAAGAGGAGAGTGAGAGGTGCGAGGGACATAGGTTGTCCTCCATCAGCTGCTGAATGAGAGATTTGGCTGGATACAGCAGAGACAGGGTCAGATGGGGCCTTGGCACTTCCTGAGGGACGCTGTGAAAAAAGCAGTGCAGTATATCTACTGTGAAAAGAACCAATAACGTTTTTCTAATTACCAAATGCTGCCTTAGGAGAAGTGAGTAGATGCATTTTATCTCCCCTTCTGCATTTCTGTTATCTATTAAAAAGCATTTCATCTGTAAAGTTAGGATTAGGGATAGTGATAGAGTTAAGCCTTAATCGTCCTTTTGAGCTGGGATTACTTTTCTAGTCCAAAGAACTTATGGTTAAGAGTTAGAGACATAATTCTTAGTTAAAAAATTAAGTTACTTGCTTTTCTGGCATCCGTGCAAATTAGGCTTAAAATGGTCATGACATAAATTGAAAGACTATATATAACTTTGCACATACAAGGTTAGAAAGCTAATCAAAAAGTTAATCATACTAACCTTATGCTGACTGCTATGGCAATAATTTCAAAACAAAATGAAGAATACTATTTCCCAACCCATTTCACATGTAAAGATAGATTAGGGTTTAGGGATAGGTATACAGTTAGGGTTATCATCATTTCTTTTCTAGAAACTTCTGGTTAAAGAGTTACCAAAATAAGTTTTATGCTAACTGCTATGCTATAATTTCAAAACAATATGATGAATGCTATTTCCAAACCCTAACTGATGGACATTGAAGTTATTTTAAATAGTAGCAAACTATCTACATGTAGTCTAGAATATTTAAGGTTGGGTACTGTTTGAATGTTAATGTTTCCAATTCTGCTCATCGATTCTGATTCTTATTGATTCCTAATTTGGATTCCAATAAGGTAAAAAAAAAAAAAAAAAAACACTTAGATATCATTCAAATTCTTATTGCAAAACATTTCATTGTAGCTGAATACCATAAATAAAAATCAAGAGGCTAAAGAACACTTACACAAGGAATAATTTACATTAGGCATACTTTTATATATGGTTTAAAAATACCAACTAGCTTAACTAATATAAATTATAAACATTATAAAAAGACAAGTAAACACCCAGTAATTAAAAAGGAACAAATAAGCAATCGCACAAATAAATACAACTGAACAAAGATACGATTGAAATAAACAGTGTTTTAAGATTTTCAGGTATTAAGGTACAGAAACTGTAATCAAATGTAAAATAAAACTGCACTTTATAAATAAAAATATACATTACAAATATAGTTACAGACGTTATTAAGTCAAGAACAGCGAGTGAATTTGTCTTTTGTTGTTTGATTAACGTTATTATAGAGACGGCAGCTGGAATATTAGGCTGTTGTCACTTTAAGAGCTGCACGGATCTGTTACACGCGTTTTATTTGTCAACTGGTTACGTTGACTTAAGACATAAGTGACTGTGTTATGTCAAAATAATATTTTGACACATTTTTGTGTTTATTTGTACATTTAAGTGCAAAAAGACGCAGTATCATGCACTATTCAGTATGAGAGACGGCTTTCTGTGCGCAGAATCAAATTTTTTCTTTTATAACAAGTATCTGATTCCAGAATTGGAAGGGTTCGATTCCCAACCCTGGGAATATTCTTGTTGAAAGTGTCTTGCTAAAAGGCACAAATGATGAAAGCCTTTGCAGAGTTTGAACCTACAACCTTATAGTTACATTCCAGCTACAGCTTAGATCTGGGGCTAAAATGACATCCATGCTAACATATCTTCAGAAATAATAGTAACAAATGGGCTCCTTTACCTGCTGGTAGGTATTCTTTTGGTGGTTGTAGCCGGAGCAGAACAACTGTGCACTTTCAAGTGTCCTTTCTTGGTGCGCTGCAGGGCGATGGTCTTAATTTCCCGCAGATTGGATCGAAGTCGCATGAACTCTCTCAGGAAGGTGAACTTGTCTTGTGGAAGGGCAAAAACAATAGTCAGGCACTCGTGACCCGCCATCAGTTCTACAACATGGTTATTGTAGAAACGGCGAGAGTTTGAGACGGCCCTACATGAACAACAGCCCTGCTTTGGGTCGAGGAGTGTGAATGAGAGCGGGATACGAGTTACTTTGGAGCAGCTCCGCATCACACTTACTTCCGAAGTGTCCCGGCACGACAGAGTGACAAAGTCCACCTTGAGAACACAGAGGTGCCGAGAGGTAAGAAAGAGGATCATGGGATTGGAGGTTTGGTCCTGATCACTTTCAAACAGGCCGATTTGGGATAAAACGTCTGAGGGTACTGAGTTCTTTGGAAATTGTGGGTTGTTTGTGACGTTCTTGTCGGAGGTAGATGGGTCTAGATTAAGGAAATGGATCAAGTGTCCACCTTTTACGCTGCCATCACTTTCCTCAAAGTCCCAAGAGTTCAGAAACTGTCGAATGAACATCTGAGTGTTAGAGTAGTTCAAAATTTGCTCGTTAGTATGGTCCACATGAAGGCTAACACAAGAGTGCATCTCCTTCAGACTTTGGGCATCTGAGAAAAAAAACCATCGCGTACTGCTTGACTTCACTTTGAAGGAGACACAAACCTCTGGAATATTAAACTGAAAGGTCTCAATGTTGGTGTACGGCACAACCAAGTCTATCTCAAAGCTCTCCGTTAGTTCCTCCAAGTTACTCACTGGTTCTTCTGACTTTGAGCGGAAAACCACAAGCGAGCTGTCCGTTGCCACTAAACAAGATGGCCACCGACTCAAACCTTCTCCAACACTGATGCAAAGAGACCAAGCCACCATTTTTACATGATCATCTACAGATTCTCTCTTCACATCATCTGATCCCTTTTCCTGAACGGTAGATGAGGAGGAACAACCCATGATCTCGTTAGTGTCATCTAGTGTCATCTCAAAATACCCATCCCCAGATTGAGGGCTGCCTTGGTCCGTGCCCTCCTGAGAAGTGGTTTTGCAAGGTATCGAGGTTGACTCTATTCTATTAGCCTGGCTGATGTAAGCAGAAAGTTGGTTGGTAAACTCCTGGTTGGTGGTAGTGTAGGACAGTAAAGTAGGAGGCACGAAGAGATTAGAAAGACTTGTGGTCCAAGGTTTCCACTCCTCTTCACAGCAACAGGGGCTAAAAAGAAATTAAACAACTTGTTTTAGTTTTGTTTTAGAAATTTTAAATGTACATCCAGAACCACTCAAACTTTAAGAATTTCCATGCAGAACCTGATTTCACCAAGTACAATATGTTCCTGGATCAACTTCTTTGTTGATCTTGGAAAAAAATTCCAATCAAACAATCAGATTTGAGGGACAAGTTTACAGTTTATGTCAAGTTTAGGCTTAACCAAGGTTAGGTGCTTTTACGTCAGTGTTATTCACCCATCATTTCCCCCTGATTTTAGGGATAACTAAATGAGTAGGATTAGGTTTAGGGGTAGGGATAGGACAACATTTTAAGACAGGAAAGTTGTTCCAGGATCAGGATGTTGTTCCAGGGGCAGTCATGGCCTAATGGTTAGAGAGTCAAGACTTGTAACTCGAAGATTGTGGGTTTGATTCTTAATACTGGCAGGAAATGATTGAGGTGCCCTTGAGCAAGGCACCTAACCCCCAATCGCTCCCCAGGTGCCACAGCAAAATGGCTGCCCACTGCTCCGGGTGTGTGTTCACGGTTTACAGTGTGTGTGTGTGTGTGTGTTCACTACTCACTACTCCCAATGTGTGTGCACTAACTTGGATGGGTAAAATGCAGAGGACAACGTCCAAGTATGGGTTTACAATACTTGGCCTTTTCTTTCACAAAATATGTTGACCCAGGAACACGTCTAACTCTGCAAAATCTGGACCAAGTAAAAACCTGTACTTACTTTTCGGGGACTTATATATATGCAAATATATAACATTTCCAACCCAGAAACACACTCTAAGCAAGTACACAAACAAAACACAAAAGTTTGATAAAAGCATTGCAACCACTCAGTCTTTGTTGTACATAACTTGTGTTCTTCCATGTAACAGACCTTAGAAATCTATCAAGGGATACAGTCATGTTAAAATGTATCTTCAAACTTTTAATCCTCAATGACGAAAGTTTACTTAGGCTGTGTCCCAATTCAAAGGCTGCATCCTTCGAAGGTCTCGAACTTCAAAGGCCATGCCTCCGAAGGCCGCAACAGTCTGACTGAGCCTTGTTAAATGGGACGGTCTAGCCTACGGAGGACTGTTGTTATCATCTAGCAACTGTAACAGCTGCCGTTGATCAGTGATCAGTAACGTTTGTACTGGGATTTTTTGAAAGTTATATTAAACTGTATATGATAAAGAGTATAAACTATATATAATTGCATCTTAGTAAGATATTATAAGTCAACAGTGTTGGGTAAAGTTACTTAGAAAAGTTATGCATTACAATATTGCATTACTCCCTTAAAAAAGTAGCTAACCTTACTTGGTTACTCTATTAAAAAAAAGTAATGCGTTACGTTACTTTTGCATTACTTTTTCTCACCAGGGCTGGGCTTGGGTTTTTTTCTATTCTTTTTTTTTCTATAACAGTTCTATTTTAGGGCAAATGTAAAGGCCCTTTCACACCAAAATTAAAAATAATAAGGCTGAAGGAAATGCAAATTCACTCCTGTACAGAAGAGGGAACAGCTCAAACAAACCTTTCAGCTGTGCTGCCATTTTGGATTGCAGAAGAATAGAATGCAGGAGCAGAAAAACTTTAACTTACTTCAATAAAAAAAAATTAAAAAATCTAAAGTCATTTTTGCTTATGCTAACTGAATCATCGAATTTCAGCAGCAAGTTAATTGGTCAATAAAGTGAGATGAAATGCATAAAATATTTGTTTTAATTAACATTTAATTATTGGAGGTGTTCGTAGTATTTCATTTCACTTCTTTTATTCATTTTGAGGAATACTGAATCTTTTTTTGTGCAAGTGAGATGAGTAAATGCATGCTGTAATGCTGTTTACACACAACGACTCCCAATTTTGAGAGAGCTGTCGGAAAGTAACTTGCGTTACTTATTTGAAAAAGTAATTAAGATATTTTGTTGTAAATTTAAAAGTAATGTGTTACTTTACTAGTTACTTGAAAAAGTAATCTGATTTCGTGACAAACTAGATATTTGAGCAAGTTGGAAACCCAATTCTTATGTTTAACAGTGTAATTCGGCAATTTCTCTCAAAAAGAATCCTGTCATCACTGGCGCGCAATGAATTCTGGATTAGGCAAGGCTGTGAAGGATTCATCTGTTGTATCCTTAATTTCACAGGAAACAAAGGGCGCATTTGTAGGAGCCTTCTAATTGGGACAACCTTTGTTGCGCCGCTGTGACGCAATCGGCCTTCGAATGCACCCTTCGAAGGATGCAGCCTCTGAATTTGGATGCAGCCTCTGAATTTGGATGCAGCACCAAAAGGAAAAAAAATGGACTGTAGCCTCTTGATATAGCACCCCTTGATGAGATGCAACAACTACTTGCATTGCATAATGAATTGCACTTTGAAACATTTTGGGATGCAATTAAGCTTAAAATCTAGCGTGCGTTTGCATGTTTGCGTAGAGTATGTTTCAGGCATAGCAGAAACAAAACAGAAGTTTATAAGAACTAACCTGCTCTCAAAAATGACGTCCGAAGACAAACTGGAATCAACTTGAGTTTTCACCTGCAAAAAAGGACCAGTGGTATGTTCTTGTTTTTGCTGGCACCACAATATTAATTACTTAGTTGTTCTATAACACAAACCAACCTGCGGGATGACCTCACAAGCTGAGCTGTAAACATCATAGCATCTCTGGGTAAGTGTAGAATCCACATGAGTTAATATCTCTTTGGTAATAAAAGCTTTTTCTTTACAAGTAGTTATTTCTGAAAGGGAGATGAAAAGTAAAAGTTATTCTTCAGTCACTGAAGTTTTATTTGCCATCAAACAAATTCGATGTGGTAATGATGAAAATTGATGGTGGTGATTTGTTTGTTCAGTCATATATGGTGTATCATCATTGGTTGATACGCTAATGATGCAAGCATCAGGATGATGTCAAGAGACTTTCATATACAACAACTGACAGCAGTTGATCTAATGATTTGGAGTCAGATACCAAACACCAAAATATAAAGTAAAACAAATTAAAACACACACAAAAAACCCAATTTTTAAATACAAACCCGATTCCAAAAAAGTTGGGACACCGTACAAATTGTGAATAAAAAAGGAATGCAATAATTTACAAATCTTATATTTTATTCACAATAGAATATAGATAACATATCAAATGTTGAAAGTGAGACATTTTGAAATGTCATGCCAAATATTGGCTCATTTTGGATTTCATGAGAGCTACACATTCCAAAAAAGTTGGGACAGGTAGCAATAAGAGGCCGGAAAAGTTAAATGTACATATAAGGAACAGCTGGAGGACCAATTTGCAACTTATTAGGTCAAGTGGCAACATGATTGGGTATAAAAAGAGCCTCTCAGAGTGGCAGCGTCTCTCAGAAGTCAAGATGGGCAGAGGATCACCAATTCCCCCAATGCTGTGGCGAAAAATAGTGGAGCAATATCAGAAAGGAGTTTCTCAGAGAAAAACTGCAAAGAGTTTGAAGTTATCATCATCTACAGTGCATAATATCATCCAAAGATTCAGAGAATCTGGAACAATCTGGAACGTTTGGGTCAAGGCCGGAAAACCATACTGGTGCCCGTGATCTTCGGGCCCTTAGACGGCACTGCATCACATACAGGAATGCTACTGTAATGGAAAAATCACAACATGGACTCAGGAATACTTCCAGAAAACTTCCGGTGAACACAATCCACCGTGCCATTCGCCGTTGCCGGCTAAAACTCTATAGGTCAAAAAAGAAGCCATATCTAAACATGATCCAGAAGCGCAGGCGTTTTCTCTGGGCCAAGGCTCATTTAAAATGGACTGTGGCAAAGTGGAAAACTGTTCTGTGGTCAGATGAATCAAAATTTGAAGTTCTTTTTGGAAAACTGGGACGCCATGTCATCCGGACTAAAGAGGACAAGAACAACCCAAGTTGTTATCAGCTCTCAGTTCAGAAGCCTGCATCTCTGATGGTATGGGGTTGCATGAGTGCGTGTGGCATGGGCAGCTTACACATCTGGAAAGGCACCATCAATGCTGAAAGGTATATCCAAGTTCTAGAACAACATATGCTCCCATCCAGACGTCATCTCTTTCAGGGAAGACCTTCCATTTTCCAACATGACAATGACAGACCACATACTGCATCAGTTACAACATCATGGCTGCGTAGAAGAAGGATCCGGGTACTGAAATGGCCAGCCTGCAGTCCAGATCTTTCATCCATAGAAAAAATTTGGCGCATCTTAAAGAGGAAGATGCGACAAAGAAGACCTAAGACAGTTGAGCAACTAGAAGCCTGTATTAGACAAGAATGGGACAACATTCCTATTCCTAAACTTGAGCAACTTGTCTCCTCAGTCCCCAGACATTTGCAGATTGTTATAAAAAGAAGAGGGGATGCCACACAGTGGTAAACCTGGCCTTGTCCCAACTGTTGATGCCATTAAAATCAACTTATTTTTCCCTTAAAATGATACATTTTCTCAGTTTAAACATTTGATATGTCATCTATGTTGTATTCTGAATAAAATATTGAAATTTGAAACTTCCACATCATTGCATTCTGTTTTTATTCACAATTTGTACAGTGTCCCAACTATTTTGGAATCGGGTTTGTAGAAATGAAAGGTCCTGATAATGAATAGATGATTTCGAAGACAACTTATCCTAGATTACAATATTATTCCATTAATATTTGAGAAAACAATGTTTAATCACATTTTATAGGAGTGCGTAACCGTGAATATTTAGATGTCGTTGGCAGAAATAGAAAGTCTAATCAAATGCACCCGAGGCTGTTGCTTAGTAACTAACACTCAAGAGACAAATATGGAGATCATATGCTTTATCAATCAAGCCCAATTGGTATTAGAGCAACAAATGCAAATTAACCACCACAAAATTCAGCGTTTAGGCAAGTCTGACACTGCAAAGCAAAGAAAATGGATGCCTATTATATTGATTCAAAGCAAAGTTATGAGAAATATCAGTGAGGAAAGCTGATGAAATTTGATTTATTTTTCCTGCAGTGCAGAAACGGGCGCACCAAATCTCCGAAACATAATTATGACCAGAAGAGCTGCAAAAAGTCAGTATGCATGAGTAACTGAACAATGAAATGTAATTGAAATAAGATTTAGATCACTTATGCAAAGAAAACTGGGCTTTTGTTATAAATAACAATTCAGTAGCTTCATATTATTCATTTACAATCATTATGTAATGAAGAAACAATATTTTTTAACCATGTAAACAGCTGAAATATTAAAAAGTGTAATAATGTTGCAGGAAATATGTGACGCCAAAACAGAGAAATAACGTCAGTTTTACATTATTTCATGCCATCAGAGGGACGTTTTTTAGGTTTAAAGGTGAAGTGTGTAATTTTATTTTATGTCAATACTATCTCCTATCACATCTTTATATGCAGACAAAACAAGTTTGGGGCGGGACTACTTGTTTATCTGACCAATGACAGACAGGAGTGTTTTGTGAGAAAGTGAGAAACCTTGAAATGACACACTTCACTTTTAACTCTCCGTTTGTGTTTCCCCCCCCTCGTCCCAGCAGCGCGATACATACATGATTACCTTGACTGGAGCAGGTGGAACGGGACAGAGAGGGGGAGGAAGAGGATGGCGGCGCGACGAGAGAGGACGAAGAGGACTGCGGCCCGCCACCGGCCTGCCCCGGGACGTCACTCACCTAACAACAATAACATCAGGCTTCTCTTTAGCGAAAAGCACAACCAAGACCCCTGGAGGTTGATATAAAGGGTGCGAGAAATCATAAACGTTGTGACGTTTTACAACATGTCCAAACCAGAACGACAAGCAATAGATTCGTTTTTGAGAAGCGCCACCCACACAGAAATCTCATTGGTCCAAATATCGTCTGATTGACTGTGAATTTAACACATTTCGCTTTCAATGTGAACCAAAACTTTGCCTGGTTATGGACATGAAAGATTCAGCACACACACAGAAACACGAAGGCCTCAAAATAATAGTGAGTTCATGCTATTTCGGAAATACCGTAATTACATTTTTATCTGTCTAATTTTATTAAAGCTCTGACTTTTTGTGATGACATAAAAACAACCAAAACTGCAGGTGTTCAACAGGAACAGCTAGTCAGAGAGAAAAAATGTCCTTCTACATTTTTCACATTAGAAGAAAAACATTAAAATACTGAAATAGTTTAAAACAATATTGAAATTATTTTACACAAATAAAAAAAAAATAAAAAAAACTGAGACTTGCTAATTCTTTACAAACTGAACAGCTCTAATGTATTTTTCTGTCATTATAATTACGGTAGTTCCGAGACATGAGCACAACATAATATTACAATAGCACATGCAAAATCCGATGCATCAACAATAATCAGATTTATTTCATGTCTTTATAATATAGCAGGACTGCAGTCATGTGTAGCATTGGTGATATCCAGTCACTATCAGAATCTGGCCAGGAGGAGGCGCCACAACTCGTGTCTTTCTCATCACTGGAAAATGTGTGTTATGCAATAGATGCTGACACACACGTGCATCAATGTGAGCATATAAAGCCAGACACTGAATCATCTTTTTGTTGAATTCTCATGACTGGATATCAAGGTTAGCCCGACTCGCACCTAAAAGATTGTTTGAGAATAATAATGTGTCACACTCAGTTGAAAGAAAGCCATCAGCACACGCCTTAAAAGACATTAATTACATTAGAAAACCTTTCATCTGACAGATGAAACAGTAGTTTGCATTAGAGCCTATTACATAACCGTTTTATTTAGGAAAGCTTTTACTTGGAATTTGTTTCCCTTTAACGATCATTATATAATTTTTTTAAATGTTCCTACTGAACAAAATCAAAACCGTCTAATAATAAATGCTAATATTAATAATAATGATAACAACAGTAACAATATTTTATTATTATTATGACCATGAAAATGTACTAAAAGGAATATACTACTAAACAGTCTAATAATAAATGTTAAAATAATAATAAATAATGTAATATAATAAAAATTATAAATTATTATTATCATCATGAAAAAAGTACTAAAATAAATATTCCTAGTAAACAAAATCAAGTCTAATAATACATAATAATAATAATAATAATATGTAAAACATAAATAATAATAATAATAATAATAATAATGTTATAATAATATATTAAAATATAATAATGGAATAAAGGAATTCTAATAATAGATGTTCAAATAATAATAATAATAATAATAATAATAATAATAATAATAGTTATAATAATAACAATAAATAATTATTATGATAATGAAAAAATAACTAAAAAGAATTTTCCAACTAAATAAAAGCAAAAAAGTCTAATAATAAATAATAATAGTAATAATAATAATAATAATAATAATAATAATAATCATCTGTTTAATTTATTTTTACATAAAAAAACAAATATAAAAAAGTATAAAATACCTTTTTGCCATTGTTTGCCATTCGGTCTTTGGCCACTTTGGCTTTCTGAATGGCTTTCAGCACCTCCACCGTGTCAAGCTCTTTCTCTGTGGTGATCGTACCATCCAAACACACCTGCGTGACAAACGTGAATTACATTTCTCTATCTTTTAAAAACAAATTCGGAAAAAAGTCCTTAGAAAAACACCTAATTTATGTAATATGACACTCTTCCTGCAAACTCCACCAAAGCTGCAGTAATCTTTGACGAGAAGCTCCATACCTCAGAGGCCCTGTCGCAGAACTGGGCCAGAACTTTAGTCCTGTAATCTGGGATGATGCACATGGGGTTTTCAGCCAGAGTCAGTTTCTCCAGACAGGGAAGAGTGCCGATGTGTTTAATTTCATCCAGCTACACAAAACAAAAGACAGAGAGAATTATATCAAGCAAATAATTGCATCAACAAAATGAAATTTCGCAAATAATAAACTACCTGTGCTAATTTGTTGCTGCTTAGGTCCAAGTTAACCAAGGAGTAAAGTTTACTGAGGCCGGAGAGCGTCTCCAGCTGATTCCCAGACAGATTCAAAGTCTTGACATTCCCCAGTTTAGTGTGAACACACTCCAGGACAGTGAGTTTGTTGAACGACAGATCCAGGTGAACCAGGTTGTACAAATGCTGTATTGAATAAATGTAGAAATGAATACATTGGTTTATAAAAACCAAACTTTCTTTCCATTTTAAGACCATTTTTAAGTCCATTTTTAGCGAACACACCTGGAGGTTTTCCACTAGAGACAACTCATTATGGCTGAGATCAAGAAATTCCACTTCAGGAATCAGTTTCTATGAAAAAGAAGAGACCAAGAAAAGCACAACGTTTATAATCAACAAGGAAAGAAGTGGTATTTATTTCATATAACGTAGGCTAACTCACCACCGACTCATCGATGCAGCGTATGTGGTTTCGGCTCATGTCCAGAGTGGTGAGCATCTTCCACGTGGGAATGATCGCTGTCACGGGACAGTCCGTATCCACTCCCTCAGGTTCCCAGTGCGCAAATTCAGATGCTTCAGGAACTAAGATTTCCTGTCGAAGGAGGAGCGTACATTGTCAACTTCGCAACCTTTTAACTGACCCTAAAACCACCCATTTTTGTATCTAGAGATGCTCTACTGCATTTTGAGGACCCTATTTTAATGATCTGAGCACATGGTCTGAAGCGCATGGCGCAGGTGCACTTAGGGCGTGTCCGAATCCACTTTTGCTTGTTTAACGATGGAAAAAACGGTCGGCGCGCCAGGCACATGGTCCAAAAGGGTTGTACCTAGTCTCTTAATGAGTCATGGGTGTGTTTTGGGCATTACATGCAATAAACCAATCAGAGTCTCATCTCCCATTCCCTTTAAAAGCAAGTTGCGCTTGCACCATGGTGGATTCGCAATTTACATGGCGGAATTTGCAAACGGAAAAACTGAATCCTTTTATTTTTAATATTTAAAATGTTTGTGTGCTGCTGCTGCGTGTAATAAGCAAAGTGTACGTGCGTTGTGTACATGCCTATAGGCGCATGTTACTATAAATAACACAAAAAAACACTGCGCTATTGACTTTAGGCAAGGTTTTTGTTGGTCAATCGTTTTCAGTTGCCTCAAAATAGCAACGCACCAACAATGCGCCTGAACACACCTCGTTTTCAGACCATCATGCCCATGGGCAAACAGATGTGCGCGAGTGCATTGCTATTTAAACAACGTGGCGCTGGATGTATGATAGGGCCCTGAGACTCAAATTTGTTGCAGAAGACAGAAGCATCTAAAGTACCTTCATACTGCCGGCTGAGAGGTGTATGCTGAGCGTGGCCAGTGTGGGCTTTAGGGAAGGCAGACCTTTGATCTGTCCAGCATCGCAATCACTGATCTGGAAATAAATAGAAGTGTTAGAAACATCATCCATCGCAGACCCTCGATTCAACACAACATGCAAACGCGAGTTCACCTCAATCTGGAGCAGCGCTTTGAAGATGGACAGGTCAAACGGAAGGCTCTGCTCCTCGATGTTACTCGTCCCCACCGCTACTTTCATTCCAGGGATCTGAGTTTGAAGATTTAATGTGTAGCTGTTAGTTTTTCTTGTAATAGGCAAAAACCAATATGGAGATTATACAGCTAGATCATTTAACATAGCATTCCTTTAACTTTACACAAATTTTACTTTATGCTCAAAATTACATGTCCATGTGTGCCACACACGTCCTAAAAAGTGAAGCCAAAGCATTTCGATCACCCCCAGGTGGCTGGCTGCAGTATAGCTCATAAACCCCACCCTCTCCATGTAATCAAATGGGACGCAACCCAAACAAAAAAATATTTTTCCAAAAAGATGGATTCTGTCATTTTAGGTTGTTTTTATCACAATGGCACGTTCAAGTGTTTGTTTTTCCATTAAGTTTCGTTTTAGTTAGTTATTTGATGCTATAAGAATGCGGTGTAACGTCATGATTGACAGCTGTGCTTGCTATCGAGTGTGGGTGGGACTACTGTGCAGAATTGAGCTCCGAATGGCGTAAACGGCAACGACCATTTCTGGGATATTTTGGCTTCACAGACTAGGCATGTGACGCTATCAAATTTTCATGTTGCGATTAATTGCTGAACCTTTTATCACGGTATACGGTGTTGTCACGATATTAAAATAAGTTGCAAAAAAAGTGTTGTCATACTATAACAGGTTTAATAACTTTTTCTTATGACAAAAAGAACTGGAAATTTAAATACAATAAAGCAATACACAAAAAAATTTTAAGTAAACAAATGTTTCAAACAGATTAAAGTGCAAAAGAATTATAAAGAACAATAGTTAACACTTTACAATAAGGTCTCATTAGTTAACGTTAGTTAATGCTTTAACTAACATTAACAAAGAGCAAATAGCTACATTTGTTGCAAAGTTATTATTATTTGATAACGTCAATTAAAAAATACAACTGTTAATGTTAGCTCAGGTCCATTAAATAATACAGTTACAACTTTTGATTTTAATAATGTGTTATTAAATGTTGAAATTTACATTTAACTAAGATTAATAAATGCTTTAGAAGTATTTTTCATTGTCAGTTTGTTAACTAATGTTAAATAATGGAACCTTATTGTAAAGTGTGTGACTGAACAACAAAGAATCAGAACATATTCAAACAATATCTAGGGCAAGAAGATTAAAATATAAAATGTTTAAGTTTGAAAATAAATAGCCTTAAGTCTTTAAGTATTAAGTATTTAGTGATGTGATGAGCACTGTAGTGACTACAGAAATCTGAATGGCTGTTTGAAACATTTAAATACTGTTTAGTAGTGCGAGTCTGCTTTCGGTTTTCGGTGAAACGGCTGCATTTCTGCTGTTCCATCAGCGCCATCTGCTGTCAGAGAGTGAATGTGCATCTCCTTCACTCATTCCGCCACACGCTGCTCATGCGCGTTGAGCTTGTTTACATCAGTGCGCATACCTCTTTGACGCAGCATACAGAGTAAAAGTTGATGGGTAAAGTATTCTTAAAATGCATTCTAAAAATCGGAATAATTCGTAATAAATAATTATTCACCGTAACAATATCGTCCATGTTCATTATCGTGATATATCGTATTACCGTATACCGGCACAGCTCTAGCAGAGACGTGCTGTCCATCTTTTTTACAGTCTATGGTCATGCATGATTAGGCCGCACTGTTAATAAAGATTCAGCACACACAGAAACACAAAGGCCCCAAAATAATATGGCATTCATGTTATTTCAGAAATAACACTGGCACTGAAACATAATAATGTACGTAATATGCATGTTCATAAAAAGATGGATAACATAAACATTCACTTCAACCTGGCACAATCAAAGAGTAAACAATAAATATATAAATATAACAATAAAAATAATTTAATTTAAATAATAATAAAATAAAAGTACACATATACACTCACCTAAAGGATTATTAGGAACACCATACTAATACTGTGTTTGACCCCCTTTCGCCTTCAGAACTGCCTTAATTCTACGTGGCATTGATTCAACAAGGTGCTGAAAGCATTCTTTAGAAATGTTGGCCCATATTGATAGGATAGCATCTTGCAGTTGATGGAGATTTGTGGGATGCACATCCAGGGCATGAAGCTCCCGTTCCAACACATCCCAAAGATGCTCTATTGGGTTGAGATCTGGTGACTGTGGGGGCCATTTTAGTACAGTGAACTCATTGTCATGTTCAAGAAACCAATTTGAAATGATTCGAGCTTTGTGACATGGTGCATTATCCTGCTGGAAGTAGCCATTAGAAGATGGGTACATGGTGGTCATAAAGGGATGGACATGGTCAGAAACAATGCTCAGGTAGGCCGTGGCATTTAAACGATGCCCAATTGGCACTAAGGGGCCTAAAGTGTGCCAAGAAAACATCCCCCACACCATTACACCACCACCACCAGCCTGCACAATGGTAACAAGGCATGATGGATCCATGTTCTCATTCTGTTTACGCCAAATTCTGACTCTACCATCTGAATGTCTCAACAGAAATCGAGACTCATCAGACCAGGCAACATTTTTCCAGTCTTCAACTGTCCAATTTTGGTGAGCTTGTGCAAATTGTAGCCTCTTTTTCCTATTTGTAGTGGAGATGAGTGGTACCCGGTGGGGTCTTCTGCTGTTGTATCCCATCCGCCTCAAGGTTGTGCGTGTTGTGGCTTCACAAATGCTTTGCTGCATACCTCGGTTGTAACGAGTGGTTATTTCAGTCAAAGTTGCTCTTCTATCAGCTTGAATCAGTCGGCCCATTCTCCTCTGACCTCTACCATCAACAAGGCATTTTCGCCCACAGGACTGCCGCATACTGGATGTTTTTTCCCTTTTCACACCATTCTTTGTAAACTCTAGAACTCTAGTTGTGCGTGAAAATCCCAGTAACTGAGCAGATTGTGAAATACTCAGACCGGCCCGTCTGGCACCAACAACCATGCCACGCTCAAAATTGCTTAAATCACCTTTCTTTCCCATTCTGACATTCAGTTTGGAGTTCAGGAGATTGTCTTGACCAGGACCACACCCCTAAATGCATTGAAGCAACTGCCATGTGATTGGTTGATTAGATAATTGCATTAATGAGAAATTGAACAGGTGTTCCTAATAATCCTTTAGGTGAGTGTATACATACACACATATATATATATATATATATAAATAAAATAGTGCTGTAAAATCAATTAATCGCATGCAAAATGAAAGTTTGTGTTTACATAAGATATGCGTGTACTGTGTATAATTATTATGTATATGTATATGTGTATATATATATATATATATATATATATATATATATATATATATATATATATATATATATATATATATATATATAAAAATGAATGTATATATTTCATAAAAATGTGTTATATTTATATATAAAATATTTACATTTAACATACATATAATATAAATTATTTAAATATATATATATATATATATATATATATATATATATATATATATATATATATATATATATACAGATATATTGATTTGACAGCACTAATATATAATAAATATATGTGTATTTATACAATTTATATTACATATTAACAATTATTATTTACTATTTTTAACTTTAGTAATTTCAGTAAAGTGACAAACTCAGACCTTGAGGTACTTGAGGCGGCAGGTGAAGTCCAGGATGTGCCCGAGGTCAGCTTTGGCATCTCCGTTGGCACAGGTGGGCTTGGCGAGTTTCAGCTGCTGCGTGACGGCGTACAGCTGGAGGGGTCTGAGCAGAAACACCTCGCCTGCCGCCAACAACTGCTCGCCTAGGGGAAGAGACAGAAAAAACACATTTAATATGTCATACTGAAATGCAAAGATGATGACAAAACTGCTCATATTATGTATAATGCAAATTAGCATGCAAATCAAAAAAGTTACAATATTCATGAACATGTAAATATTTTAAAATGGGATTTGTAGAACATGCAAAAACATTTAGTAATTTATCAGCAACCATGTGCCAATTTTGGCTCTTTTTTTGCACGTTCATCATCATTGGTAGAAATTGCACAATATGATAATTATTTTTTCCAACTAAAAAGCATTTTTTCTATACCAGGTTGCAAGACTATAGATGATGAATGCAAAAGTCTAATTTGGAGATTTTAAATATTGCCAATTATCGGTTATCAATCAATACATTTAATTTGGTACAAGCATGTAATAACTGGCCATTGAAATAAAGTAACAGACCGTTATGAAAGAGCTCTTCAGCCAAGGCAGCAGCGATTCCATTGATTTCCTGAAAATAAGGACGTTTTTGTTAAAACTGGAAATCTGCACCAGCTCAAACAGTAACATCACTGCATTGAGCTTTAATGATCAGCATGTGCTTCTCCATCTCATTTCCTGAAAGATTTCGCCAGAGGAATGCAGAAATTTCTTTTTTACATATTTTGAGGAAATGACTTGAAACACTTTTTATGTGCACAAATCAGGGTCATTAAAACTAAATGTAACTAAAACCATAAAAAAAAACATTGTTACATGAAATAAAATAAACATTATCTGAAATTAAATAATAAAAAAACCCTTAAACTTATTTTATTACAGCTATTGGCCAAGGCAACATTTTTCATTTTCATTTAGTTTAAATTGATATACTAAAATAACAAAATATAAAACTGGAATAAAAATTACATAGAATTTGAAAAAACAAATTCAAAATATTAATAAAAACTATAATACTATCTGAAAGATATGGAAGCTTGCTTCCGCTACAGAATTTGAAAAAGGTAGTAATTGTGGGATATAAACTGGCAACTTTGAAAAAAGTCAGAATTGTGATTTTTTTTTATCCCGCAATTATGGCTACCCCCCCAACATTATGAGATATATACTAGGGTTGCAAAGGGGCTGAAAATTTCCAAAAAATAATGGAAAGTTTTCAAAAATCCTGGAAAGTTTCCCAAAAATCTGGAACGTTTCTGGAAACTTTGCAACCCTAATATAAACACGCAATTGCGAGAAAACAATTGTGAGATAAGTTGCAGTTACCTTTTTAATAACCTGTTTAAATCTCACAATTCTAAAACAGAAGTCAAATTTGTGAGATATAAACTCGCAACTGCGATGAAAACAGTCAGAATTGTGAGATATTTCAGAACTGCCAGTTTATATCCCGCAATTCTGAATTGTGAGATAACAACATGCAATTACCTTTTTTATTTTTCCATTCCGTAATGAAAAACAACAATGCTGAAATAACACTGGCACAAATCTAACAAAAGTGCCAATCGAGAACAAATGCACAAACGGAAAGCATTTCCCCTCTCCAAAACAACTCAGGGCAGTCATATGGCTCTTCCAGACAAAAGCCTTTAGAGATCAATATCAATACCACTACTGTCAACTGGAAAACATCGCTTATGGCCAGATAACAGGCCCTGCTGTTCCTAGAACCATTTATACGGCTGAGACGAGAGAATGCAGCGCAACCTGATTCATCTTCACTGGATGTGAAGACAACAGAGCAAGAGCTGCATGCAGTTGATTCGGATGGCTTACACACAAACTCCGGTTAATATTTAACCAGCATGTGACAGCTCAGGAATCTTCTGTTTACACTCTTGTGATCACATTAATGCAATCTTTTCACTTCTTATCACATAAAGCACATAAAAACTTACATATAAGTCAAAGAGCAAGAAGTTAGACAGGACTTTGGGGGTCGCCGAAGGGAATCTGCTCAGGAGCGTTTGGAGATAAACTTCCAGCTCCTTTTGTCGCTTTTCAACGAGGCTTTTGGAGTTTTTGCCGATGATCTTCTTGGGCGGCAGCAGATGTTTATCAATCTTCTTCTCCACAGTGAGCTAAAGTCAACAACAATTAATCAGTTTCATCAGTCACTCACGGTGAACTATGAACACAATGTCAGTATCTGAGGTCTGATCTGATCTGCCGTAACTCACTTTTTCATGCAAATCGTGAAAGTCGCTGTAACGATGTTTGACAGTCCAACTGTGATCTCCAACCTTCACCTCTATGATGTAAACCTGATGGGGTTGAGAAAATACATTTGTAACTTTGTTTTCCATAATATGAATGAAATTGCTCATTAATGTGTTTTAAACACTGCAAAACAACAAACGCCTTGCCACTTTCTCATTCAATGCATAGATTCATATATAACTCTCATATTGTGCATTATGCAAATTATGCAAATTATTAAAGTGGCCTTTGACTGCATGAACCGCTATTATTATTATTATTATTAATTATCAATATTTAGATTCCTCTAACTATTGATAAATTATTATTCCCATAATGATAACTCTTATGCAAATCCTCAAAAAAAACATCCGCTCTTATGCAACACATTGTTTTCATAAAACGTCTGTTGTATTTTATACGTCACACAAGTCCTATATTAATCTAATCTAAACTAAATATACTTCTATCCATCTAAACTAACAATATAAATCATTTTCACTTATTTTATTCATGAGCATGAATGTGCACTGAACAACCGACCCAAATAAAAGCCATCAGACTGACCGTGTAATTCTCCACCAGCTCGGATCCCACGATGCGGACGCGTTTCTCCGGGCTCTGCTCTGACAGATGCGGCGCGTCCATCTTCACTTCAGCGCGAGTTTGAGCGCGGCGCGATGAAAAATGCAAGTCTAGCTGTCATGTAGCGCCTCCATCTTTGTTGTGGTTTAACCCGGAGTGAAGCTCCTCCTACTCGTATTTCTCACACTCCGCGGCACTCACACACAGAGAGAGCTTTATCGCCCCCTATCGCATGAGGATGTTACTACTAAAACTATGCATTACATCGTCAGCAAAACTCCAATCATACATATCAATACTATAGGACTCCAGTGATCTAAATTATGGTGAATTCGATGAGATTCCCCTATTTACTTTATGTTGTATCCACTGATATATATGGTTATGTCCTAATCTTTAATACATATAATTAACAATACATTTACAATACTTTTTTGTAGCTTATTTGATATCAGAGTGAAGTGATATTTTGATAGATTTTAAAATCAAACACTTTATTTTTGTAAATACACGTTTAAAAAAAACAAATTAGTCTTTCTATAACAATCCCAAGAACCCCTGCAATTTCATGATGAACCCCTAGGGGTTTCAGAGACAAGGAATAGGTTGTAACCAATAATACATTAAAAAATAATTAAAATCTAAATAAAAAATAGTGAGAACACATATAGTACAAATCGAATAAATTATGTAACAATTCTGTTAATTAATTAATTTGATTGATTGTTTATAATGATGTATATCATTTATAAAATATAATGGTAAATTATTATTATAAATAATATAAAATAAAACAATGTAAATTTTACAATAAAATAATAATAGTTTAGCTAATATTATGTAAAGAAAGAAAACTAACACAATCACTGTTGCATACATTATTTATTAATAAAACTTATTATGAAATACATTTTATATCATTATTAAACTCAGCTCACATATGCAAATTCAGCACCAAAGATAACAATTTCCAAAACAACAAGAGAACCATATGAGAGCGTTATGTGTTTACTGGGATGGTCTACCCACCACAAGTTCAAATCAAATAAACTGATATATACTTCCTATCTGTCTATCTATTTATCTGTCTGTCTGTCTATTAATCCTGGAGTTCATAAATTCACTCACTCGTGTAGTCATTGATGCACTGAATGCATTCACTCGTTCATTTATTTGTTTATTTATTCATGTCAGGCTGAAGGCAACCATCTTTTTCGCGGTTCGTCGAGCTCGATGTGGGTTTATACAGAAAATCAGTGCGTTCTCCACTCATGTTTAAGGAAGTGCTTTTTCTTCCTCTTTGTTTGTTATTCATATGTTTTTCCGAGGCTGGTAGAATGGAAGAAGAAGTGTGTGTTTGTGTGTGCCGTTAGGTCATAAAGCATTTTATTGATTGTTCCCACTCCAAAATAGTAAGTAATTGTTCAGGCGGTTCACTCATTTTAGACTCCCGATTAAACAATAAATGCCACATCAATGGAAAATGTTAGTCATATGGATAAATAAACAGAAAAATTGTTTTTATGCATCTATATATAGAGAGCATTTTATATCCTAATAAGGAAAACGAGAGTGTGTTTTCGTATACAGCCTACAACTGAACCGAGAAACAAACATAACGACTAAAAAGAGAAATACCCGTTTATAAGACAGCCATTTGTTTGTTGTCCTCACATCTTTCACATACATCACGTCTACACTCTCTTTGTCGTTATAACGTTTCTCAACTGATCTAGGAGCAGTTCAACGTTCCTGTCTATATATGAAAGAGACGCGGATTGTGACAGCAAAAACTGATCCTGAAACAGCAGCTGCGAAGACGCCCAGAGAAGGACCAAACCATTCTGATCGCGGAGGTGTAACATTTTCGGAATAGGAAATAACTGCGTTGTCGGCGCACTTCACGTAAAACGATATGTTTGTTTTAAAATATTGAAAATAAACATCTAAATTAGCATATATAGGGTGTTTTAGATAAAAATTGCAGTCATATTTTAAATAGTTTACCTCAAGAAAGAATGAAACGCCCCTATACCTTCGACGCGGTTTGAATCGCCCCAACACTATAAATACCAGACTAGACGCTGATTTCTGTAGATGTCAACTGTCATTTCGAGACAAACGCTAGGCAGGTACGAGCAGAAAGCGTAGTTTGTTGGCATTTATCCAAAGTAAAACAAACTACAAACATATATTTTTTACACTCTTTAGACATTTAGACAACGATTTTGCTTTCAATCTGAGGCAAAAAAGACACTGGTTACTCGGAAAAGCTGAAGAGGGGTGTGACTGATCTCAGATCAGAACCACACGCGCGTCAAGCTGCCTATACAGAGGGCACTGCGCCAGGCTATGTGCCATCTAAAGCCAGTGACAAAGAAAAAATCGGAAAAGATTGTAAAAAGGTAGACGACTGAGGGGGTGAATCGTGTAGAGGCACGAGTAACCAAAACCCCTAATCAAGGAGAAGAAACAGCCTTTGTTGCCCTCCAGATTATGTGAGAGCACCCTACAGCTGATGCTAGACACTGAGAAAATGTGCGGAAGGGGCATGATATGCCAGTGGGAGGTCTACGGCAACAGACCCTCCATCAAGGAGACGGAAAAACACAAGAGTGAGCCGAGGAGAAGCAACGGCGGTGGTAAACACAAGTGGCACAAATGGGGAAGGAGGCCAGGAAGAAGGGCGCACTGTCCAGAAATGCGCAGAAATCGTGCAAGACCGTCTCGGTGGTCTGGCACTGTGGTCTCATTGCGTCCTGCCAATGTTCAAGGCAACCGAGCACCTGGCATGAGGGCGCCCAGAAACACCAACCAGTTCCTCATGCATGAGAAATATCAGATGATGCATATGCGATCAGACTCCGTTGGAACTGACAGCGGGTCCGACTGCGAAATGGACTTTGCGGATATGGACTCGTACCTGGGTGTGCTGGAGAACGCTAGAGGCGCACTGTTGGACAGTCCAGATCTGCCTTCACCACCCACATTTTACGCACGACAGATGAACCAATGCCAGCCGTTTTCCCTCTTCGGCTTGGATCAAGAGGAAAGCATGCAGTATTTCCCATCAGAAGACGACGTGATGCAAAGTGAAGACTTCATGCAGAGGGACTTCAAAGAATTCTGTGACACTGTGGCACCATGTATTTAAACACCTGCCACAGGTAACACGTTTACATCATCACTATGGTGGTTTCTGAACTGTTTTTCACAACTAAATCTGTCGATTGGCATTGTTTTGTTTGTTTGTTCTGTGATGTATTACGAGTGGTCTGTTATGGGGGGAGAAAAGGGTCCAAAGTAGGAGTGAGACCAGCCAGCCAATCACCATCAAGATCATTTGATCGCTCATGATAAACATAGCAGCGGTTTGTACTGCAAAAGTAAACCCTATGTGAATGTTTTTCATAATAAATTGACATTTTGCTACACATTGTCTATATTTTTATTACTGAATACACTTTGCTCAATGAATAATAACTTGCAAATATCAGAATGACTTGTCAGATAATTATTCACAATCTTTGCATTTACATTTGCATTGTTGAAACCGAACATTAGATCACTATAGGGTGTCTTTTTACATTTTACAGGATGGCACAATAATCTAAATATTTTGGGGTCATGAAAGGATACGTGTAACAGAAATATGATGCCTGCATAACATTTAAGAAGCACCCTTTCTTCTTTCCAGCATACACATACACACCCTTCAAAATCAGTGCTGGCTCTTGAAGATCTGACACAAGAACAATGGCAATGCTCATGAGACAAGGTGTGTGTCAGTGTGCAAAACAGCCTCTATATAACCGTATAATCTGCGTCACTAATTGGGTTTCCGTTTCGAGGCACACATTGAGACCCTGCTAGTCAATAAAAATGCAAAAAGTTTAAACAAAAAGGCTCAGATGAATCTTCCTCATGAATAGAGCCCTGAGTGTTGTGATCAACAGTGGTTCAGCCCCTTTTCCTGCACAGCTTGCCAACTGCATGTCAGATAATTGTAGTGCAACTTCAAGCCAAACCTACAGGATTGTGTGTTCAATCCCCTGGCTCCATGTATAGCCTATTAACTGCCGATAAAAGAAATACACACTGGCAGGATCGTGTCTTGCAGTGTTTGGCATGATCTATCTAAAACCACTCTTAAATAAATTATTCATGCAGATTTTTATGACATTATTTGAGAGAACATGTAATATTTCTTAAAAAAAAAAAAAAAAAATATATATATATATATATATATATATATATATATATATATTGCATAAAGGAAATGGATCCTATATTTAGGATTATGAAGAGTATATACTGCATATATGCCTACTATAATACAATGGTTTTATTTCAATATGCATAAAAGACAGTATAACAAATACTAAAATATGTACACTTTTTGTTTATGTAACTTCAACATCATGGAATGAAGTCATTTTAAGTGACTCAATTAAGTAGTCTCAAAGTGAATTTTATAAGGCTCCCTTATTCATCCAATTCAATTTCATATATTTTAATATCACACAACTGAATTATAATATTGCTAGTTGACAAACTTCTAGCTAGCAATAGCACACATTAGCATCTTAAATGCTAAGCATTAAAAGCTCCTTGAACAAAGCAGCTATAACATTAACTGTGTCAGTCCACAGCATAAGCAAATGCTCCACTCTTCTCCACAATGGTACCCTGTAATTTAAATTGTTCTAATAATTCCAACATAATTGAACATTTAACACTATTACACACTATCAGGTCTTCCCATTTTCTTATCTTACTCAAAAATACATAAAATAACACTTTTACATATAAAATAACATTTACTCACTCTTGATTTAGCCATATGCAAAGCATGCTGGGAACTAACAACCTCCACACAGTTTCAGTTAATGCAACACAAATCATTTGTGTAATCTCAACACAAACAGATTAAGTAAACTTAAATTTTACATATATTTAAGTGGATTGAACACAATCAAATTAAGTTAGGACAACATATATATCAATTGTGTTGATTTAGCTCATTTTAATTAAGCAATTTGAACAAGCAGCAAAAATCATTTTTGTTCAGTGTATTGTTCTATTCAAACACATGGATAATATCCAACTAGTTCAAGATTAAACATGCCTTATGCCAGGAACAAGATTTCGGGGCTGTACATGTGTGGAATGAGGCAAAGCTGCCCTTTGACCAGAGCTTCAGGTGTTAAGATGTTTCTTGTGGTTTATCATCAAGGTTGGCTGAGGAGTTAATCAGTAAACAAAGTGGTTTAACATCAAACTCATTTTGTAAAATAAATATGATATTACATTTAGATGATTGTTAGAAAGGACACTCCTATACTGTAAATGGACAGGTGACATGCCTCGGCAGTGTCTTGCATCATCTTTATCATTTGTGTTAATTGTTATGACCTCATATTGGTTTTATGACCTCATACTGATTCAGAAACTACATGGAATACTTTTAAAAGTTAATGAAAAAGATAATTATTTCAAGCCATAAACATTCTGTAAATGACATTTTAGATAACCGTTCTGAAAGGAAGTATAGAATTCTGATTAAATTGAAACTGAAATAAGGAAGATTCGAGTTACAAAGAAGCAGAAGATCTTGATCATGTGACAATAAGTGAAGGAGGAGGGGAGAAACAGGATAATGACTGTTAACAGTCAAGCTAAAACTTTAGTAAACACAAGTGATGTCAAACCTGGCTCTCCATGCAAGTCTTGTTCTCCTTTTCTTTATCTTTCATAAAAGGCCATATTCATATAGTGAAATACCTAATAAAGTCAACAGTCACCCTATTTAATACTTCTCTATTGTGTATGATTCATAAGTGCACATTATTCATATAAAAAATGCCTTTAAACTTTAAAAAAATCCTTTATCCACTTTTTTTTTAAAGTGCCCCATTAAGCTGTTTTAAAGGTTCCTAATTTTGTTTTGGAGGTCTCCTACAACAGATTTACATGCATTCAAGGTAAAAAAAAACCAGTCTGTTGTGATTGGTCTACTCTGCTCTGATTGGTCAGACATCCCAGTCTGTTGTGATTGGTCTACTCTGCTCTGATTGGTCAGACATCCCAGTCTGTTGTGATTGGTCTACTCTGCTCTGATTGGTCAGACGTCCCAGTCTGTTGTGATTGTCTACTCTGCTCTGATTGGTCAGACGTCCCAGTCTGTTGTGATTGGTCTACTCTGCTCTGATTGGTCAGATGGCCCACCCTGTTATGATTGGTCTACTCTGTTCTGATTGGTCACATGGCCCAGTCTTTTATGATTGGTCAGGTGGCCCAGTCTGTTGTGATTGGTCTACTCTGCTCTGATTGGTCAGATGGCCCAGTCTGTTATGACTGGTCTACTCTGTTCTGATTGGTCAGATGGCCCAGTCTTTTATGATTGGTCTACTCTGCTCTGGTTGGTCAGATGGTCCAGTGTGTTATGATTGGTCTACTCTGGTCTGATTGGTCAGATGGCCCAGTCTGTTGTGATTGGTCTACTCTGCTCTGATTGGTTAGATGGCCCAGTCTGTTATGATTGGTCTACTCTGCTCTGATTGGTCAGATGGTCCAGTATGTTATGATTGGTCTACTCTGGTCTGATTGGTCAGATGGCCCAGTCTGTTGTGATTGGTCTACTCTGCTCTGATTGGTCAGAATGCCCAGTCTGTTTTGATTGTTACAAAATTGTAACAAAGTTGTCACACTGTTACGTAGGTATGTAACAGGAAGTGAACCTGAAATTGCTGACGACTCATTACGGCAGTTCAGAATCGATTCTTTCTTTTAGGAGACAATAACTTGTCTTTGATCTTTAAATCTTTGCAGATCTTTTATATTCACAAACAGCTATATTACACACTGCATCATTTGCTTTCAGTTCTTTTAGCTATACAAAAACAGTCCATTATGCTGCTTGATATTGCAAAGTGGTATTTGTTGTCATATTATTCATATTCCATGTCATAAACACGGTGCAAAAAGTTTTACTGCACTTTGCTATTCTTAGTTATTTACCTATAGCGGCTAATGAATCGGAAGTCCTGCACATTCACCTTTTGCGTTGAAAATAAGGTGGATAAGTTGCACTGATACTATGTCTGTTGAATTAATCAATATACATATCTCATTAAAATCTAGATACGTTTATCTGACATTTGTCACTGGCAAAATATATAGTTTGTGATTAAAATCATTGAAAAAAACAACAACATTAAAAGCAAAATAAGCTTCTGTGGAGACTGACACCATGTAAACCCAAATTACTTGTACTTTTTGGTTGCATATAAAACATTAACTCTAAACAATTACAGATCATTCCATCAGTCGTCTGGATAGGGGAATGCAAAAATCTGCACAGGCTAATACTTCAGTGAAAACTGAAAATCCTTACATGGATTCTTACATTCAAAATAAATGTGTGATATACCTTTAAATGCTCAAGATCCTGACTACAGTTGAGGGCTGGAGTAGATGTGTGTGTTTTGTGGGGGATGGGTTCCTTTCAAAGGCCTTTGCTATAGAAACAAATCTGTGACCTGTGTTTAAAACTTTAGGTGGAAGTGGCACACAATAACATCCACTGCAAAAAATTATGTTCTTCCATTACACATATCTAAATTTTTTAAAATCAAGATAGACTTACTTAAGAAGGAAAATTACTTAAGAAACTTACTTCTTATTTTCTGAAAAAGTCTTATTTTCTTATTTTATAAAAAATGACTAATTAATTAGACAAAAAATTTTTTTTTTGCAGTGTCCTCTTATACACTTCTGACATGTCATGACATGCAAGACCAAAGGCATGTCAACTTTACTCACAATGGTTTGACCTGCCGAGCAAGTTATTAATACTTCACACAGCTAGCGTTTGTCATGTTGTGGAGTGTTTTTACCCCACCAAAATTTGTCAGACTGAAACACCCTGTGTGCACAAAGCACTTTAGCAAGAAAGTTAGCAAGTTTAGCTACAGTAGTTACAGCAAGACTTATTTTATGAGTAAATGGCTATAATGTTGTTTAGCGATGAAAAAGTTTTTGATTTAAGTAATAAGATACATATTTATGGCTAACGAGTGTAGTCCTTTAGCTGAGATTACTCACAATGTAGCATAGCCTCAAATGCTACAGTGCTAACTGCTAAAAATTTATCTTGAATGCACTGCGAGTCACTAAGATAGAAGTGTCTGTCAAATACATATATGTAGTTGTAAATGTGAATGAATTTAGCTCAACAACATCCAGATCTGTTTTTCTAAAATAGCAACAAAAGCAGCACTGAGCAAGCAGCAGATAAAGTGAAGGCACGACCCACAGACTGTGAATGCAAGTCCGTTCCCTTCCCCCGCTGCTAAAGACAGGATTATTCAGCGAGATAATTATATAAGAGGACACTCAATCCCAATCGACTCTCTCCCTCCCGCTGACTCGCTCTCTTCCTCTCGCACGTAGCTTAATCTCCTAACAGGCCCAAAGGCTGCACTTCATGTTTTACGCCCCCTCCCTTTCCCTCTATATCCTCTCTTTTCTGTCTCTTCTTCACAGACGTCTCAAACAATAAAGTGCCTCCTACACCCAATATAGAGCAAATCATGCGCCACAAACAGCCCTGCTTCATGCCGATGATCTGTCTCTGTCAGCCTGGAGTGGTTTGAGCACTAGGGTTTGATCAACAGGACTGTTTTTGTCAAAAATGCAGCAGCTCTTAAAAGTAAATAGGTTTTTTCTTGCATCTTATAATTGTATTTTAGAGTAATGGTTTAGTATATTGATTAAGAAATATATGACTTTTATATGACTTCAAATAAAACATACAAGAATATATCCTATATACATTACAACAGGACTGGTTTTCCTGATGCAGTATTATTTTTATACTTCAAGAAAACAAATCTGTGGAAAAATGTGTCAGAAAATTACCAGCAGTGCTGGGTAGATACTTACAAATTCTAGTCAGTTACTGATTCCAAATTACATGACAAAATTGTAGTTAGTAATGTAATCTTGATTACTCATTTTAGGTAATGTATTCTGACTACTTTTTGATTACTTTTTAAGATGACTTTTGACCTAACTTTGTACAGGATAATCTTGTACCATATTGATCTAAAAATACAAAGATATATTCAGTTTTTTAAAAATATATTCAGTTTTTGTTATCAACAACATGAAGTGCACTAAACTTTTCCTTCTGAATGTATATAAGCAGTAGACTTTTATAAAAAAGCTATTGTGAGAATAACATGTAATCATGTTATCAATAGAAAAGTAACTGTAGTCATTTTTTGTAATCTCATTACGTAATCCAGATTACATTACAGTAAGAACATTTCCTTCAAATTTAAAACAGTGAAAAATCGAAACTCAATATACAGATAAAACACCTGTGAAAAATCAATATGGAAAATTTGTTATAACATGGTAAACTGGGTCATATTTTTTTTACAAACTTTTCTTAGAATGTATACAAGTATTTTAGTATTTTTGAATTATGTTTTATTTTTATATTTTCCTTTTTCATTTGTATTTTAGCCATGATGTTAAGTGTGTTTGTCATTCTATTTTATTTAATTTCCTTGTATTATTTGATTTAATTTTATTATTTAATTTAAGTATTTAATTTTATTTTATTTTATTATCTTATTTTATTTTATTATAATATTATAAAATAAAATATTTTATATTATTATTATTTTTTTTATTTTTTTTTTGTTTTGTTTAGTTTAGTTACCAAAATCATTGATGGCAATCATTTTGGATTCTCCCTCTGTGGATTTCTACCCAGCTGCAGTTACGGTTGATGTCATTTTATGGATATCGTGATTCTCACTTCTATAAATGAACCGCTGTGATTCCAAGGAAACAATCTGACAGTATGTTAGGTATGTTAGGTGAATCCTCAATATTTTTAGGTGTTTTCCTATAGGCAGTGTTAAGGGACCTATGAGTATCACTATGAGAATCCCCATTTCTCATATTTAGTTTGATTTAGTCTTAACCATATCTAGATATAATTGCTGCTCACTAACTGGTTTTATAGTTTCTCTATAGGTGTCTGTCATTTTAATTGGTTCCTGGATATTTTAAGCATTTTCTGAATGACTCATCTGTAATTTCTTCCACAAGAAAACAGATGTTTTATTGTGATCATAATTATTTAAAGTCAGTCAAAAGAGTAAAATTATGGTGTCTACACAGTAAATTGGCATACATTTAAGTGCATTTAAAATGCTCACAAACCAGCTGGTTATAATGTGTACAGTAAAGGTGTAAAGTAACAACTGTTTACAACCCACACATAACCAAAGACAGCTTTAAACTAACATTTTCAGCTTTTCTAACTGTTAGTTTGGAACAAGATCCACCCATACTGCGACACACCCCTTAACTAACTATAAGCCCTTGAGTAAATAAACCTCAGCTTGCTGCAACAAGCATATTGGAACGCTGCTAATGTTAGTGCCAGTCGACACAACGTTCCCTCTTTTTATACATTTTGCGCCATATTTCATTTGAGTGCCAAAATCTGTTTGTGTAAAACTATAAGGAGGGCTGTAAGAGAGATACTTTGATTTCTCTCAGTGCAAAAACACTGTACATTCTTGCTGTCACACACTAACCTGATTAGCTACGGCAACAGCCAATCAGAGAGCAAGTAGCCTTTGAAATGGCCGTTGATGATATTAGCCCCATCCAATCGTGGAAGATGCTGATGTTATCTGAGCCCTATACGCTGGTTGTGAACAGTAATAGTTATAGACCCAAACAAGTCCTCTTTGAGAAGTTGGTGGGAAGGACGGGGTGGGATTTGAGGAACAGAGGGAGGAGTGTTTGGGGTGAAAAACACACAAGACCTTTAAGTATGGAAAAGTACAGACTTTTGGTACAGACTTTTCAGAGTAAATGCATAAGGAATCATTACAAAGTCTTGCGCAATAGCATCTGTTGCTGCAGACTGCAGCTAATGTCAATAATTTAATTCCAGCAAGGCTAAAGCTAACATTTTGGTGGTTTACCTGTAAGAAATTCAGATATCTACTTAAATGCATGTTTATATAAAACAAAAAGTCCAAAGCAGCTCAATGTATGTTTTAAATCTCTAAGTTTACACTTGCAGGCATGTGTGTCTGTGTGTCTTTTGGGGGAAGGGCTGTTATTCTAGTCGGACGTAGGCTAGTCATGTGACTCTGTCTTTTCGAGCTGGCTAGCGCATTAGTAACAGGTAACCGTGGAAGTTATTTACATTATGACAGGAATTTACAAAATTAAAGTGTAAATATTTCAAATCATCGCACATTCTGGTTTCTCCCTACTCAGAAATAAGCCTTTCTTTGTCATAAAAACCTCCAACATTCATTCATATCAGTCAAACAGCTAATCTTTTCCAACAGAAGTTAACTGATGCAAAAACAAGAAAGGGACTTTAAAAATTACCTTGACTGTGCTGAATTAATGCTTAAATGGAGAATGAATAGGCCAACAGTTGTTGGTTTACCATCCCCCATTCACATATTAACATTACAGTTAGCATCCCAAAGTGTCTAGGACTATAAATGTGAGATCAGCTCTTAAAAATAAAGACTGTAGGTATAACCAAAAAAGTTTTACAGCCTGACGTCATTGGAGAATGATTTTAACTTACACAAAGGACTATTTACTAGCTCTTTTGAAAACCATCTATTACTGCTGCTTTATATGACACAGAAACCAAAATGCTAATCTGAGGAACCAGTGACATCACGAACTTGACAGTCTCCACACAATCATATAGCAACTCAAGAACCTTGTAGCCTACATTTGTATACAGACATTAATGATTCTTCAAATAATGTGTTTTGTTGAGAGGTGTGCTACTTTATATAAAGGGTAAAAAAATCCCACAACATCAAGCAACAATTTGAAACCAGACTATCAGAGACTTTTTGTGTGCTCTTTTGAAACATACTGGCGACATGCTAACTATCTTCATTCAACATCTTAGCATTAGCAACATGCTAAAAATACTCACAATAAGGTCTCATTTGCATTTGTTTATTAATTTTTTACGCCAGGTTAGCATCGAGGCTATTTACATGGCAAACACAAGGTCAAATCACAATCCATAAAATATAAAATAATTATATAAAACATTTCAACTTGACATAAGATAGAAAATCTAAAATATATTCAGGTGACATTCCAAATATTCAATTTGCTAGCATTAGTTAATGCGTTAAAACTAACATAAAATAGCAATGAGCAATATATTTTTAACATTTATTAACATTTTAATATTAGGTAAAGTGTTAGTAAATTGAGATTAACATTAACTAAGATTCATAAATGCTGTACAAGTATTATTCATTCTTAATTTATGTCACTAATAATGATAACATATGAAACCTTATTGTAAAGTGTTACCAAAACATCTTAGCGTCATGACAGTACAACTTTATTTTCTCTAGAGAATCCGAGTTAATACGCATTATAAAGGTTGATGGCCAAAATAAGGACTTATTAGTTCTTCAGCTAAATAAAATGGCAGTTTTGAGGGACTTATGTCACTGCAGAACAGCTGCTCCATTCCTTCACAAGCTATAGACACCAGCTGTGATGTCACAGTGAAATCGGAAACCGCAGCGTCCTGTTTATGCACAGAACACAGTGTTCATGACTATAGCTCAGACCTACGGATGTGTCGCTTTGCCTATAAAGATCAAAACCACTGTCACTCAAACAAATAAGTCAATGGAACAATAATATTCGTGAATACACAGACTATAGCTGAACAGAGTCAAACGGTTCCTCTAGATTTATTAACTCAGCAGACGAAAATAACAGTGTGAGATTTTTGCCATTGAACGTTTCATTCTTGGCCTTCGCACAGACTGACGTTAAACAACTTCCAGTGCCAACTCCCCTGAGCTTGTGTAACTAAAGAAATTCACAAAAATTGCGATTTAAGAGTGTGAAATGCTATAATTCAGCCAAAACACCATTCTACTGTAATAAGCAACAACAAAAAAAGAAGGGATTACAAATGGCAAAAAAGTGACCATTTACAACACCTCAAATATATAGTTATATATATATCTTTACTTTTACACATATGCAGATTTTAACCCAAATTATTACAATTAAAGTTATGTATTTTCATATATTAGAACCATATGTCAATGTAGAGTCAAAATTACACAAATATTGTTCAAATATAGCTATATCCTTCAATATCCATTATCAAAACCTTCATAATTAACCTGAAATCTTTAATAACTACATTAAAGTAAAGTAAGGAGATATTATAAATCTTAAAGGCCCTTTTGCACTAGTTTGTGGAAACTGCTTGAGTCTGCAGATAAGGGTAAGAATAAACACTAGGGGTCAAATATCACTATCATTAGCCAAAATGGTAACTAGGACAAGGCCGAAGTGTTTTCCATATCACCTTCACACATACAAACACGACTTTTTCCCACATGTAAAATGCAGCTAAAGAACAATAGCTGAGAAACTAGATGCGAGAATGACTTTAACCATAAGAACGCTTCCTATCATTTGATTCAACATTTGCCTGATCTTCTGGGCTGAATGTACTAAATGATCTTGAGGCACAAGCAAATGTGAAAAGCACAAAGTTGGTTTTTGACAAAACAACTCAGTGGGCCGATTCTGCGGTTTGGAGAAAGTGAGTGAGGAATGAAAACAAACACTGAGGCCTGCTGTAATGGTCATGAAAGTATCATCACACCACCCTCTAGTGGTACAAACCAACATTTATTCACTCAAAAACATGGTTCAGTCATACAAAGGGAATATGCATTAGATACTGTTATTTTGAAGAATAAATTACAGCTATTAAACAGAATATGAACGGGTGAAATTTTGTCTCTGAAAACCTGCTTTCCGTAAGAAATGTCTGTTTACTTTAAATTGTTTAGGTCTTCAGCGACGGCCTCTGGCGTCGTTTGGCATCTCTGTGTTTCTTGCGACACTCCTGTTGGAAAAAAAACAGCTGTAACTTCATGTCATAAATAAAATATGGTAAAATAGGAATCCACAATCTTTTTCAAGCTAAGAGTGCATAAAATGTTGCATTTTAATAATATGCGCATATAATAATTTGTGCATTTAAATTTTACTTGATATATTTTAATGTGGGAGGAACAAGGACACATTTAGCTTTGGTTACATTGAAATTAATATTTTTTATAATCATCCATTTCTCCCATATAAATCACATTGAAATCAAGTACATCTCTGAGTGACGTCCTCTTCTCTTCCCAGGCTTCCCTCTGGTCTCCTAGTTTTCCGCTTCTACAGAACATTCCCGGCCCCTCTGATGAAAAAAAAAAAATCATACACAGATTGTTTTAAAAGGCACAAAGGTACATAGATTAAAAAAAAAATGTCAATTGTAATTTAACCACACAGGAATGAATAACCAATCAAATATGTGGTTGTGAAATGTTTTAATTGCTCATGAATGTCTTGAGTTGATGAATGATATGTTAACCCTTTAATAAAGAAAAAACTGTTTAAATCTCACCTTTTAACCGTTCGTCACCTCGATAGAAAAAGAAAAAACTCTTTTTTGATGGTGTTGGTTCCCTGCACAAAATATAAATGAAAGTTCAACACATTAATAGAAAATATCGATATTTTGATATATAGATATATGAAAAACTAATTTTTTGTTATATTTTATGAATTAAACAACTTGTAAAATACTTTAAAATCACTAGAATAACTGAAATAACCCATTAAACATTTCTCCTTATATAGAACCTTTTTGGCATAAAGGTTTCTTTAAAACTGAGTTAAGAACACTAGGGTAATATATACACTCACCTAAAGGATTATTAGGAACACCATACTAATACTGCCTTCAGAACTGCCTTAATTCTACGTGGCATTGATTCAACAAGGTGCTGAAAGCATTCTTTAGAAATGTTGGCCCATATTGATAGGATAGCATCTTGCAGTTGATGGAGATTTGTGGGATGCACATCCAGGGCACGAAGCTCCCGTTCCACCACATCCCAAAGATGCTCTATTGGGTTGAGATCTGGTGACTGTGGGGGCCATTTTAGTACAGTGAACTCATTGTCATGTTCAAGAAACCAATTTGAAATGATTCGAGCTTTGTGACATGGTGCATTATCCTGCTGGAAGTAGCCATCAGAGGATGGTTACATGGTGGTCATAAAGGGATGGACATGGTCAGAAACAATGCTCAGGTAGGCTGTGGAATTTAAACGATGCCCAATTGGCACTAAGGGGCCTAAAGTGTGCCAAGAAAACATCCCCCACACCATTACACCACCACCACCAGCCTGCACATTGGTAACAAGGCATGATGGATCCATGTTCTCATTCTGTTTACGCCAAATTCTGACTCTACCATCTGAATGTCTCAACAGAAATCGAGACTCATCAGACCAGGCAACATTTTTCCAGTCTTCAACTGTCCAATTTTGGTGAGCTCGTGCAAATTGTAGCCTCTTTTTCCTATTTGTAGTGGAGATGAGTGGTACCCGGTGGGGTCTTCTGCTGTTGTAGCCCATCCGCCTCAAGGTTGTGCGTGCTGTGGCTTCACAAATGCTTTGCTGCATACCTCGGTTGTAACGAGTGGTTATTTCAGTCAAAGTTGCTCTTCTATCAGCTTGAATCAGTCGGCCCATTCTCCTCTGACCTCTACCATCAACAAGGCATTTTCGCCCACAGGACTGCCGCATACTGGATGTTTTTCCATTTTCACACCATTCTTTGTAATCTCTAGAAATGGTTGTGCGTGAAAATCCTAGTAACTGAGCAGATTGTGAAATACTCAGACCGGCCCGTCTGGCACCAACAACCATGTCACGCTTAAATCACCTTTCTTTCCCATTCTGACATTCAGTTTGGAGTTCAGGAGATTGTCTTGACCAGGACCACACCCCTAAATGCATTGAAGCAACTGCCATGTGATTGGTTGATTAGATAATTGCATTAATGAGAAATTGAACAGGTGTTCCTAATAATCCTTTAGGTGAGTGTAGAACCCCATTGAACCTTTTTTCTAAGAGTGATGTGATCTTAAGAAACCCAGTATATTTAAGCTGGTTTAGCATTGTTAAACATTGCTGCATTTGAATTCCCGAAATTGAATACTTCTCTACTATAAAGTTGGCGAAAAACAGTACGCCAAGAGAGTAGTATGTCCGAATATATAGAAAAATTTGAAAAACAGCAGGCGAAAAGTTCCCGGATGACCTACTACTTCCACCGAGATTCTAAAGTGTGCATTCGATGGACACTTTACTATCCCATAAGGCCACGGGAAGGGAATTTATGAATGGAAGTGAAATGACGCAACTAACGCTGGAAGGTCACATTGCAGAATAACATGGCTTATGTAGTACATCTGAATTTCATTCTTATACCACCCATATTCATACTATATAGAACATGCTTTTTTAAAGGGGACCTATTATGCCCTTTTTTCACAAGATGAAATAGAAGTCTCAGGTTCTCCAGAATGTGTCTGAAGTTTCAGTTTCAAAATACCCCACAGATCATTTATTATAGCTTTTATATTATATATTATATTTATTATAACCCCTATTTCCCTTTAAATGCAAATGAGCTGCTGCGGCTCACTCAGGGCGTTATCTATGCTAATAGGGCAGACTGCCACCAGTCATGGTCAGGGCTTCTGGAAATCTGAAAACTGCTTGTTTGGAGAGACTGTTTATGATTTATGGGGATTATTTAAAAAAAAGGAAATCACCAGCTCTCCATTGAAACGAAAGGGATTGTGTCACTCTGTTGCTAGTGGTGTGAACGCAGCTTAAGTGATAAATCCCTAGTGCTACAAGGCACAAATTTTAAGAGATTAATAAATAAATTAAAATGTAAAATCATAATATAATTACTCTGTGACTTTGCTGGAAGCGGATTGGTCCTCTTCAACCTCGTCCACACCTTCCTCGTCTGAACTGCTGTCCTGGAAACGAGGGTCCACTTGCCAAGAGAACTTGGCTCCTTTTAACGTCTCTATTTTGTACTCGTCTGATTGGCCATGTGGAAAAAATTTAAAAGTGATTTCAGAACTCAATCAAATAAAAAGAAGCTGCATAAATAAACTAGGGCTGTCAAAATGAACGCGTTAATAACGCATTAACGCAAATTCATTTTAACGGCACTAATTTTATTAACGCGCGATTAACGCAGCACGCATTTTCTGTTTGATCCGTGGCCTAGCCCGTAGTTGGAGAAATCGACGTAAAGGATGCAGCAGCAAACAGAAATAGGGAAAGAAAAGGGCTAACATTAACATTACTATTCTGAAACAAGTGACGTTATATAGCCTACATAAGCTAACATTTTTTCTGTTTAACTTTTATTAGACTCCAGATCGAAATAAAAGAAAAGGGCGTTTTCACACTGAGCACGTTTGCTGCAGTCCATGTCCGAGCGCGATAGTTCTCGGTTTCCCCCGCAGCGCTGGTCAACTTAATTCCATTGAACCCTGGTGCATTTGCGTGCATCTTACATAATCACAAACATGCACAGCGCATGATAGAAAACAGAACGCGGGTCAATATATAGTTTTTTTTTATAATTATTTTGAATTTAGTGCTATTATGCGCAGCTGAGTAAATGACATTTGGGTTTACTGTAGGCTATGTGTGTCGGATGAAGGGGGCTTTCTGTTGCATGCTTGCAAAGGGACTCTGAGGAGATGCGCAATGCACGAATACACTGAAAGCTCGCTCTCGCTCGTATCTGAGCCTCCGAGGTAAATCAATAACACCATCACCACTTACAACGTTTTGTTGAACTAAATACATTACAATCGACTAAAACGAATGCGTAGGTTACTTTTCTGAATGAGCACTCCCGAGTCCATGTTTCTTACACTGTTCACGCGAATCGAGGCACAGTTCGAGTGCAATCTAACTTAGAGAACCTCTTCCAGGTAGGCTCGGGTGTGGTACCCTGGTGCACTCCCAGATCCGCATGACAGCTTTCACATTACCAATTTTTCATGCGAACCGTGCCGTTCTGAACTAAACTGCCAGTGTAAAAACGCCTATTTCTATTTTTAAAATAAGAGAAAGTACTGCTTATTCTGAAGTTTAGGCTTAAGAGACATGAGCAAGTTCTTTAAAAAAACATGTATGACCTTTGATACATGTCTAGTCTTCATGCTCTTTTGAGTATGGTTTCACTAATAATAAATCATGCATATTTGTCCATACCCATGTCGATTAGAGTATTAAAAACGTGAAACGTATTCATTTAAGGTACATTTAGAACTGATAAAAATGTGCGATTAAGTTGCGATTAATCGCGAGTTAACTCATGACAATCATGCGATTAAATATTTTAATCGATTGACAGCCCTAAAATAAACACAAACAACAATCTTGAATGAAAACGATTGATAAGCCAATGGCAAAAACCAATACCCAATAATCTACCTCGAATGAAACTAGATGAATTCGATGTAAATGATCAATGCACCTGTCTGAGTGGTCGTCTCCGCAGCGGCGTCCTCGCCAAAAAAGGAGAACATGAATCCACCCGTTGTGTCTTCATGGGCTTCTACATTAGAAGTGAAGGAAACTTCCATGGGTATCATTATATCTTCAGTCTCCTCTGCTTCTTTGTCCCATGAAACAGTCTCCTTCTCGACCTCGTTTTCTTTGGACGTCCCAAAGACCTCCTTCAAATCCGCAGACACCTCAAAGTAAATGTCCTTAGACACTTCAGGGAGTTTTTCAGCCTCTTCACGTTTCTTTCGTCTTGCTGCTTTGCTGCACGACACCAAAAACGCAAATGTTAAATGAAGCTATGAAGAGCCAAGTTACCTAAAATAAAGATATGAGTTCATATAATACCTTTCTTTCTTCGGCTGCTCTGTCTTTGACTCAAAAGCGGCGTGTTCCTCTTGTGTTGGGTCGTAATGCAGGCTCGAAACATCTCTGCAAAGTCAAACAAGGCACTCTTTAAAAAACATATGAAGAGAACAAGACGTGTGCGGAAAGAACATCTGAATTAATCATACTTGAACGTCTTGCTCTTTTTGGTGTTTTGAGGTTGTATGCTGGTTTTTAAAATGCTCTGGAGGATGTCTAGACTTTTCTTTTTCTCTTCAAGAAGTTGTTGTTCTGCATCCTTTTCTGGAGCCGCGGCATCTTAAGTTTAAAAAGATTGAAACAACTGAATGATTCTTGCATCAACCACCTTTAGGTCCAAGAACAGACTCAAATAAATCACAAATCATAAATTACCTTGATCTTCAGTCTCATCGTCGCTTTCCAGAAACCTAGAATCAATCTGGAATCTGGAATCAGTTCCGAATCTAGCCTGCAGCTTCATGAGCTGAAAACAAATGAAGAAAGGTGAATGAGAATTCAAACGAACTAAACTAAATCTCTCCATCCTGAAAGAGACTCTCAATCCAAACCTTCTGTCCAGCTTTGCCCTCAAACTGAGGTTTTATCTGGAAACGATCATCCTCAGCACCATCATCCTCATCTTCACTGTCGAACAGCTTGTTGCCACCTGGCTTTTTGTTCTCCTGTAGAATTATGATGAAATAAACACAAAGAGCATGAAGAACAACTCAAAGAGTTACATTTCTAACTTCAGTCTTGGCCCATATTTGCCTTTTCTTTTGATGTGGACGTTTGTTGATCATCGGACTCTGAATTGTCCTCAAAAAGTATTTTTTTCTGGCTTGTTGGTTGCTCTTCTGGTTTGTTTGTGGTTTTGTCCTCTTCTTCATCAGAATCAAACACAATGTGTTTGCTTTTGTTCGCTTTCACCGTGTCCTAAAAAAGATCATGTCAGAGTAAGTGACACTAAAAGATTCTAAACACTAACAGACAAGTTCGATTTTTAAAGAATCATGACTCATGAAAATTAAGGATGCAATGATATCAAAATTCAGGCCAGGCAAAAATGAAATGAAATCAAAAAAAGTACAAAAGTTAACAGAAAAAAAAAAAAAATTCTACACACTACTAAAGCTTGAAAAACACAATTAAAATTATACATTTATTATTTATTTATTATGTTTCTGTCACAATTTTTTTGTCAAACAATGTTTTTAAGCTGAGGTCATGTGATTTTTAAAAAAAAGTTAATACTGCGCAGGAATTTTCTTTTTTCTTCTGTATAATTAATTTATGAATAATGATGTAAAATAGGGATTGGCCAATATTAAAATTCAATAACATTTTGTCTGAATAAATTACAAATAAGTCTAAAATTAATCATTTTAAATTCTACATGTGAATTTAGGTGTCACAACATTATGATGTACAATATGAAAAATTTATATTATAAATTTTTTAAAGATTAGATACTTTTTAAGTATTAGATATTAGATATCTAAAATGCTGGTTGGGGAAAGTTGGGGAAATGAGCATGAATAATAATAATACAGAAACAATAACCAACCAATACAGCTAAATTATTATTAAAAAAAAAATATTTAATTTTGGCATTTTTGCCTTTATTGCTACAGTCGTGTAGACAGGAAGTGAAGTTGGAGAGGGGGTGGGGGGGTGGGATTGGGAAAGGTCCATGAGCAGAGACTCGAACTCCAGTCGCCTGAAGCACAAAATCATGCTACATGTCAGAGCGCTGCCCACGTGGCTATCTGCTAAATTAAAAGAAATTTAAAATCTAAAATAGACGAATAACTAATATGGTACTGATACATAGTGAACCTCTACTTAAAATTCAGCCTGTTCCTTATGTGAAGCATATTCAGACGATTTAGAATTCAGAGCACACGCTGTATGGACTAGTTGTAGACACTAGTTCTACTCACCACGCTAGAAAGAGCCCCCTGAATGAGTTTCTTCTGCTGTTCAGACTCTTTCTGTCGTTGCTCCAGCGCTGCAAGACGTTTCTGGTTGTCCTTCTGTTGTTTCTGAGTGTCTATTACAGCTGAGTGAAGAACTGTTGGATATGACTCTTTCCCCTGAACTTTCTTTGAATCGGCAGGTTTGGAAACCTTTGGCTGAGGTCTGGACTTATCATCATCACTAGTCTCCGATTCCTCACTAGAAGTGTCACTACTGGAAGATCTGGAGGGATTTTTCTTTTTGGGTTTGTTAGGGGTGTTTGAGTTGATGGAGCTAACAGTCTTCAGTTCGGTTTCAGGGATGGTTCTTAACGATTGTGTAACTGAGGACGTTTTAGAAGTGAAGACTTCAGCGCTATCTTCATTATCTTCTTCCTCGCTGCTTTCAGAGTCACTACTGGAGGATCTGGAGGTCTTTGTCTGTTTGGGTTTGATTGGGGTGTTTGAGTTAGAGCTAACCATCTTTAGTTTGGTTTCAAGGTTGGTTCTTACCGATTGTGTCGCTGGTGATGTTTTAGAAGTAAAGACGTCAGCACTATCTTCATTATCTTCTTCCTCGCTGCTTTCAGAGTCACTACTGGAGGATCTGGAGATCTTTGTCTGCTTGGGTTTGATTGGGGTGTTTGAGTTAGTCTTCAGTTCTGTTTCAGGGATGGTACCTAACGACTGTGTCACTGAAGATGTTTTAAAGGTGACAACTTGAGCACTTTCACCTTCTTCACTGGTTTCTGATTCTTCACTAGAAGAATTATCTTCTGATGATTTGCTCTCAAGTTTCTTTGAGGTTGATTGTACCATTAAATTGGACAGCTTCTGTTGAGATGGACGGGTTGAAGACTGTGGTTGACTTGTATCTTCTGAGATGCTTTGTTCTTTCAACTTCAGGTCTTGTTTGAGTCTTTTAGGAGATTCACAGTCAATACTCTGGGCGACTCTTTTCAGGATGGGCTGCGGACCTCCAAAGAGATCCTTTGTTCCAATGAATGCTGGAAGGGATACTTTGGTCACCTGATTCTTTCTTTCTTTGTCAGGGGTGTAGCCTTTAAAAAGTGAAGCTAGAATATCTTCAGGGTTATTTCCACTTTTGCGTGGTGCACTTGGGGTCTTCAGTTCTTCTTTGGGTTCTTCAGCACTTTCATCATCTGACATCACCTCTGCATTTTTAGCTAACTGCTCTAAATCTGCTAGGGAGAGATCTAAGCGGGAGCATTTCCCCATCATGGCTTCATAATCAGAATCTATGCTAACATCATCATCAGATGCCTCGTCGCTACCATCATCAGATTCAGACGAAGATTTGTTTTTACTGGATTTTGTTGGGGAATCTTGGTTAACTTGTGTTTTTTGGGTCTTTCTCTGGATAAGTATTTCATCAGTGTCCGCAGAATCGTAATCCTCATCCTCTTTTGAAGAAGTTAGTAGGGATTTTACACCATCTTGTTCCGCTCCGCTCCAGAAAGCATTAGATTTAACAACAAAATCATCTCCTACCACCTCCAGGTTGTCATCATCCTCTGCAGAGGTTTGTGTTGGGTTCCCCGAGCATTCTTGAGCAACTAACATCCTGATTTCGTCTTCAGAGTCAGCATCACTGTTCAAAACACAAACTGGATTTTTAACAACAGGTCTTTGTTTTCCTGTCTTTGTAGCGGAGAGTCCGTTTTGTTGGATCACCATTTTGTCCTTGTTTCCAATGGCAGTCAAATTGCTAAGAAATGAACTCAAGTCTACTTTAGATCTTTTGGGACACGGCTTCTGCTTTGGAAACTCTCCTCTCCTTTTCTTACTAATTTCATCATCTCCACCTTCCATCTCCCATGTCAACTTGGACACGGACATGATGTCGTCCGCAGTCTCCAGTCTCTTGATGTTGTGGCAGTGTTTGGATGGATCATACTTGAAGATGTACTCAAGAGTTAAGGGAAGATAATTTAACTATTCTGAAGCCATGACATTATGTTCTTTATTATGATCCTAGATCTACAACTTTGAAAAAAAGATGACACTGCACTAAATAAAACAATGTGAGCATACAAGAATAAGTGAAGATGACATAAAATAAAATAAATAATAAAAAAAAAAAAAAACTTTTCAATGTAAACATGTAGTTTAGAAAATGCAGCTGCTGGTTATAGATTAGGGACTCAAGTTTTTCCTCCAAGCAAAAGGGCACTTTTACACGCAAGAATACCTGCAGTTAAGGAAATCTTCCTTAAAACCACTAGAAGAGTAACACAAAGGATATCTTGTTCTTTCCTTTAGATTTGAGATTCAGGACAGGAAGGACCCTCCCAAATTTACTCACAACCCAATCCTGGAAGAGTGGAGAAACACAAAACCAATGTTAAATCAGCATCATTTTTACAACTTGACGAAAGTCCCTAGCTAAAGAAAATTACGGACACAGACCTTATGCCCAGGAATTTCTGTTCCTGGAACAGCAGCTTTCATGTGGAAATTTTCGACACCGGCTGCTTTAAGAGAGTCCACTAATTTCTCCTGAGGGATGATCTTTGGGGTCTTGGTATTTTCAACCAGTTGCTGTCGTTCTTCAGCAAGTCTGACAAAAAAAAACATAAAATAAAACATATATGCGTGTGTGTGTGTATGTGTGTTTATATGAGTCTTTGACTGGATCATTATTGCAGTAATTATATTTGTAGAATGTTATATGTTTGGCAACAGTTCTTCTAACCCTAATTGATGGAGTGTGTAGCTTTTCATTTCTTAAACAACCATGTAGGAAGAGCCCAGACCTTAAATGTTGTGATGTTATTTCCATCAAGAGGCGCTCCCAACCATTCTCTCACAATTTGAGCCTGATGAATCTTGACATTGTCATCCTGGAATATGGCCATGATGTGTCTTCCTTCATGGTTGTTTAAGAAATGAAAAGCTACAAACTCCAATTAGGGTTAGAAGAGCTATTGCCAAACATATAACATGCTAGAAACATCATAATCACTGCAATAATGATCCAATCATAGGCTCTTAAGCATTTGCCTATTTAATTCCAAACAGCAACTTGTTTGGGGGGCCGGGCAGTGTATATAGCAATTCACAAATATATAATATAGCAATTATTTTCTCTCTCTCTCTCTCTCTCTCTCACACACACACACACACACACACTTACCTATGTAGAAAACTTTCCTTTGCCAACTGAATGAGCAAGGTTCCACCTTTCCATGTGGATTTATTTAAGATGCCTATACCTGTATAAAAAAAAATAATACACAGATTGAATTACTGCATGTCACAGAAACATTCTTTAAGTAAAATTGAATGTTAAATAAATGCATGTACATCTTTTGTATTCGGCATCTGTGATGTTTATGTTGATATAGCCAAATGTCTTTAGAGGAGATCCTGCAAAACAGATCACAAAGGTATTGCACAAAACCTGAATAATATCCAACGGAAACCCAGTGAATGTAAATAAAATAAATAAATTCAAAATCAGTTAAACCACTTTGTTGAATTTAACAGACAAAATTAATTTGGCTTTTGCCAGAATTCCTACCGTGCTCATCTTTCCTTGTGATAATTTCCACATCTGACACATCCCCAAATTTTCCAAATCTGTCTTTGAGGTCCTTCTCAGACACCGTGTGGCCGAGACCGCCGATGTACAATCGCTTCATGGCCAGATGTCATGCAGCCAACCCCTTCTGTGTACCATCAAAACACACATAACTAAACATACAGAAGTCCCCATCTAGGCAGACATTAAAATATATACATGCATAGTATACAGTTGTGTAAAATCTACAAGACTTGACAGTGACAAAGCTGGATTCAATATCATATAACCATTGTGGGAAAAAAATTTCCTGCTTGCAGAGCAAAATAACTGCCTGGAGGATTTTTGTCAGGAACAATGTTACAAACAATAACTATTGCTCAAGGAGGCATCACACTGTAATGCTAGCTTTTACTTTACAGATTGTATAATAATTATAATTATTAAATATTATGAATAAATTATTCAATATTATATACTTTTTAATAACCACCTTGCAAGGGTACGTAAATAATAGAACTATGTATATCAGTATAACAATTTGCCTAGTACACAAACGTAAGCATATTTTTTTCACTTTTTAAAAAGAAAATATTTTAAATGCATTGGAAAAAATACAATTACAACATTTTTCAAAATATGTAAATTACGTGTAAAACCACGAGACACATGAACATATGATTATTACAGTAGTACATACTGTCTGATATTAATTTCCACGATGTCATAGTTAAAGAGTTCCTAATATATTCCACGAGGCAGAATATAGAATTAATATAAACTCAAAACACACTTACGATCTTGCCAAAGACTCACATGTACATACTGATGTTACACTGTAACTGTTCCGATGTGACACCGTGGACGTGTTTTTGGTTCCGTTTGGGAAAGCTCTGGAAAGTTCCATTTGCAAAATATACTAACCGAATTAAGATTAGTAATATTAGACACATTTCCAATTTCTCCCATATAAAATGAATTATACGCAGTATTTAATGGGTTTATAATAACTTAACCTCATAATATTGCTATTTAGATGGACATGCAAATGTTTTAGGCTGGTTTTGGACATGGTTCACCCCTGCAGTTCTCATTTGGTATGTTCCGCATTGACGCGGGATATAGTTGAATCCGTCAGAATCATAAAGTCGCACTGTTTACCTTCAGGAGTACATTAAAGTAAGTTTATTCCTTTAAACATTCGGTTTCAATATTGGTATAAGTTCTATATAGGGTATTAAATCCATATAAGACATAACAAACATATTTGTACCAGAACTTTGTTTATTATTATTATTATTATTTATTTTTTTTACTTCAGTGAAATTTTTTGATGGTTATGTTTGATTGTCAGATCGCGCTACTGTCATATGATTTACAACAAAACATCGTTATGGAACTATATAAATGTTTATAATTAACATTTAATTAACAAGGTTTAGTGACTTGAGATGATTCATTAGAACCTTTGCATCATATTAAAGATACTGGCATGCAAATGCTGTCGTTATTTAGGCTAATTATTAGTTTACATGTTGTTATGTATGACGTTCTGTTTTTATGTAATTTATGACGTATTATGTATATATCATGTAATTATTCTCTCTTTCTCTCTATGTATTTTCATAAATTGCTTTTTAGTAGAGTGAGGAAGATCATGGAGCAGAAATATGAGGAAGAGATCCAGATGCTCCAGCAGGAAATGAACATGCTGGAGGCTGAACGGGAGGAGACTTTACGGTCCATTTTCATACAGCATGGAGATCGACTACAAGAGGAACTGTTAGCACCCTTCCTTGGATTTTGTTTATCAATATAACATATAGCAGCGTAAACTGTAAATTGGACAAAAAAAAACCTCTGTAGGATAACCTCAATGAAAATGGTTCACTTGAGGATTGGACAAAATGAATTACATTAAGGTTTCAACACTTTTTTTTCTCTCTTTCAGAAAGTCAGTCTGTGTGGAAAGAGGAGGTGGAGGAGCTGATAAATATGCTCTTTCAGAACTCAACACGGAAGTCAGAGAGCTGGAAAAAGACCTCAGACGACAGACGGAAATCAATGGGATTGCTCTCAATAAGTGTTTTGTGAAGACGTTACACAAAAGTGAGATCAACTTGTCAGTTGTGCAGACATATTTTGAAATAAATTTAGCTTTTAAATATAAAATAATTTATAACAATTTTGTATTTAAAAAAAAAAAAATAAAAAAAAAAAAATATATATATATATATATAATTATTACATTATTTTTAATACAAAATTGTTATAAATTATTGTATATAATTATTTATATATATATATATATATATATATATATATATATATTTATTTTTTTTAATACAAAATTGTTATAAATTATTTTATATTTAAAAGCAAAATTAATTTCAACTTCTGTTGTCTCTTCAGGTGAAAGAAAACTTGTACAGCAACTCAGACTTGCAGGTCACTGCAGTGTACTGTTGTTCCAGGTTGAATTTGCTGTGACTGAGATTCAGGTACAAATAAGCCACTAAGTATTTATGCCTACACTTAAAGGGTTTGCTCTCTGATCCCTCCATAGACAGCAATTTAATGAACACTTTCAAGGTCCAAAAAGGTAGTAAAAACATTGTTAAAATAGTCCATGTGACTCCAGTGGTTCAACCTTAATTTAATGAAGCGTTGAGGATACTTTTTGTGTGCAAAAATAACGACAATTCAACAATTTCTTGACGTCTGTGTCAGTCTCCTACGCAGTTTATGTTGGTCAGCTCCTGCATCAGCATCACATGCATGCGTCATAGTTCTCACATGAACAGAGAAGAAATTGTTGAATAAAGTCATTATTTTGTTTGTTTTTTTGTGCACAAAAAGTATTCTCGTCGCTTCATAAAATTAAGGTTGAACCACTGGAGTCACATGGACTATTTTAACAATGTTTTTACTACCTTTTTGGACCTTGTAAGTGTTAATTAAATTGCTCTCTATGGAGGGGACAGAATTTTCATTTTTTTGGTGAACTAACCCTATTATTTATTAAAATTAACATACCCTTTCAAAATTCATGCAAAATGAATAACTCTTTGCAAAGCAGGGTAATTTAAATATTCCTACTTTCAGATGAGTATGTAAAGATTGCAACCAGGCCCTGGCCAAAACACTTACAAAGTACATTTTTAAATGTTGTAGATCAGTTACTATTTGGTATTATAAGGCGTACTTGCTAATACTCATACTTAGGGTTAAGGGTTTAAACAAGTATCACAGTATTACACTCTTCCTGCACTGTATGACGACTCAAATCATGTGACTTGTTGAGGAAAAGTGAGTTAAGTGATCGGCATCATGACATGTTTTGTATTTGCAAGCACCATTCAAATTTTCTTCAGAAAAAGTGGTACTGAGATTCTCACATAACACCTACAAACTTTTAAACTACTCCATCTAATTCATAGATTATTACAACCAGTGATGAAGCCTGTACCTTTTTATTTTCTTATACTCAACACTAGAGGGCAGCATGTCTCCATTTTGACCATGACATTATTTAAACATCACAGGATTTGTGCAGTAGTTCTTAAAATGCCTCTTTAATGGATTAGACTCAGCATTTATATATTTAGTAGATCTTCTTGCTTCTCTGAAAATCTTCATTACAAGCATAAATACATCTCTTTGAGGCACCTCGTTTGCGCAAACATTTATACTGTTACATTAAATCATTCAGAACAGAATTATTGGTTGGTGATTGATGGCACTCTTAAAAATTGTGATTTTAAACTGGCAGTCTGTGGGAAGATCAGGATCAAGATGTGACTCTGAAGATGGTGGATTTATTTGGGCTTGAACATCTAAAGATGAGTCTCAGGAAAATTTAAGTCTCATTAAAATGTTATCCTTACCATGAGAATAGTGGAGAATAAAGTTGAACCGTTGTTTAAAGTACATAAAGAAGTAAACGAAGATTCGTGTTACAGTCTTCACAACAAAAAAAATATTTTTCCTGAAGAGAGTCACGGAAATCCCAACAGCCCTCAATCTCATGACAGGTAAATGCATAAATGCAGACCAAGACCAAGTAAAGGCTAAATATATTATTTATGGTCTTGTTTAACTGTGTTTTTTTACAGGAGGATGATGCTCTTCTCAGGAGAGTTACAGAGCTCAATATTGTTGTGGATGGTGTTGAATTTAAAGATTTTTCTGCATTTGTGTCAAGGTAAAGCGATGATTGGTAACTACTTAATATCATTGGCGTGTTTGTTTTTTACTTAATTTAATTTCTTTTTAAAGGTAAGCGGATTCCATGGGTAATTTGTACTCTTCACACAATGTTGGATCTTGCTTGTTTGCATGATTGAATCAACAGAAATCCTATTTGGAGAAAATCCAAGTTGCATAATAGGTTACACAACATGAAACCTACAGTGTAAGTAAACATCAGACAAGTGAATTCCCAGACACCATAGAAGAGCGTTCTGCTTTATGTTAGTCTTGTAAAAAGATACAAATCCAAACAAAACTCCATACAAGGGAAATAAATATATCCAGGTGGCTCATTAGCAGGATGCTGAGTGAACCCTGACCAGCTGTTGTTAACACAATGTGGGAGAGTTACCGCAGAGATCTGATTTTCTCATTTAGGGCTGATTGACAAGTGTTGCAAGATCAGGTTAGATCCCGCCTCCGGCAGATTGAGTGACGGCGATGTACTCTTGATAATCTTTCATACGAGGCAGCATTCAAGCAAAATGCCACATAATCACAAAAATATTCCTTCGTTAGACAAATAAGGGCATTGTTTATGTGTTTGAGGGGTTTCTGTTATACTTGCAGCTGAAGGATTTGTTTATTCATGGTCCAGACCAAATGAACAAATAAACGTTTCTGATCATTAGGCATGTGGTCCTTATCTGTGGTAGCTCCATCTTCTTCCCTTGTGGAAGATAACATTTTATCCTGTTCTGTTCTATTGTATTTGGTTCTGTTCTGTTGAACTCTCTTCTACTTTGTTCTGTTGTTTTCATTTCTGTTCTGTACAGTTTTACTCTATTGATTCTTCTATATTCTATTCTGTTGTTTATTTTATTGTATTCTATTTAAACTGTTTTATGTTCTGTTGTATTTTATTGTATTATGTTCTGTTTGCTTTATTGCGATCTATTCTGTTCATATGCATTCAGTTCTGTTGTGATCTTTCTGTTCTGTTGTTACTACATTCTGTTTTTCTGTTCTATTCTTCTCTGATCTGTATTCTATTGTATTTTGTTCTTGTCGGCTTTGTTCTGTTCGGTAGTTTATTGTTTCTATTCTGATGTGTTCTGGCATTTTCTGCTTTGTTCTATTGCATTCTGTTGTGTTCTATTCTATTTCTGCTCTGTTATGATCTGTTTTAAGCTATTTTAAGTTCTATTGTTTTTTATTCTTTCTTTCCTGCTTTGTTCTATTCTGTTGTCTTATGTTGCTGTATTCTTTTATGTTCTTGTCTCTTATGCTCTGTTGAATTCCATTCTGCTGTATTCTATTTTCTGTTCCATTCGTTTTGTTCGGTTCTATTTTTGTGCTAAAGCTCCTACAGGGCAGCTTCAAGGCAGGATTAGTTTTTTATGTTGTTGGAGTAATCTCTCTTTCTAAACTATAGTCGGTTACTCTGCTAGTGCTATAATGAGGTTCAGTCATTTGAGTTCAGAAGAACGCTGCGCCCAACATAATGATGTGTGGATTTAATGTTTAAAAGTGCTGTGTTGACGGTCCGTAACATGTCCCGCTCATTAAACTGTCAACAAATGGCACCAGCAAGTCAATGACAGCCAACAGCACCCACAGAGTGTGCACTGTAAAAAGTGAACATGTGGACCACCTGAAGGCCACTCTGGATTATGTGAGGCAGGACAGTCTGTACAGGCATCTCCACCAAAGACCTCAGGGATAAAAAGTGATTGTTGTCCTTGGTAAATTTAGTCGGTTTATCTGTTGTGGTTTTTTAGTATTAAACATCACAGTGGTCTGAGGTACAGTTCTGTCTTCTATTATTACTTGGACGATTACAGCACAACACTTGCCATTAAAGTAACACCTTTTCATGATGATGGATCAAGCCTTTCACAGAGAATACAGCTTGTGTTGTACAGCATACTTACAATATACTTGAAAAGAGAGCTGAGGTTTGAACCTGCAGCTTCCAATAGGGAAGATTCATGTTTGTGGTCAACTTTAATAAGTTTATCCTTCATGTCTTCTCTGTAGCTTCATGCTACTTGGTAGTTGTTAATTCAACCCTTTTTAAACCAACAGCCCTCTGGTTACAACTGTAGATCTCTACATAATATTACTTGCTAAAAATACATTGCACTTAAACATTTCATTTCAGAGTTTTGTTTTCTAAAGACATGACTATATGATCTCCTACAGTTGTTCCACTTGGTCACAGGAATTTTTTATTTATTTATTTTTTTGGCTGAGATGACAAATTACAGTTTGAAGTAATGCTGCTGTTTTGGCGGCGGTTTGTTTGGGTCCTTTTCTAAAGTGCAGCCAGCATCCTGGTCGCTAAATATACATCTGGATCATATTGTCTGGTCTGAAAGTCTGTCCTGGCATGAGAGAGTCGGAAAAATACTGGAGATAATGATTCTCGCATAAGTCTGAGTTGTCTCTGCGTCTCAGGAAGACGCATTTTATAACCATTATGGCCCATGTAAACTTAAGAAGAATTTTTGAGCACTCTTGTGGTCAGGTACATAAGTGGATTCAAGCATGTCTGTGGAGGCAGTTTTAGAGAGCTTAAACCTTCATTTTTTTTGTATTTACTGTATCATCTATAGCTGTGTTTGCTAATGTTGTTTATTCCATTGTTGAGTTTTTTTTGTGTTGAGTATGAAGTTTGAAATGAAGCACAACCTCATGATAAACATTATACATTTGCTAATTTGGAACCTATACAACTAACATATTACGTATTTTGGTACATAGTACAAGATTTCATGCCATAGGTCCTTGGCAGCATAAACAGGAAAATGAGAAAAACTAAAGGGACAACTTTAGTGAAATTATCCAAAGGAGCCAAACATTGATTTGCCATTAATCGGCCTGTAGAGTGATTCTGGCATTCAGTATGTTCAGTCTGTTGAACTTAAAAGGTTAGCATTCTAGGAAAGCTTAAAAATTACTTTTTCAGAGTCAAGGTCCCCAATCAACAAATCTGAAATCGCATATGATGGAAATTGGCCATGGTACAAAATGAGATCCACTGGCAAGGGTGATTTGTCTGTGGTTTCATTTAAACAGCATTAGACGTCAATCAAACCAGTTGCCTGATTAATGTTTGTAAACTTTCAGCTCACCCAGATCCAAAAAATGTAAGGCGTACATTAATTGTCTGGTGTTTAGATATTCTCTGGGAGCTTTTACTCTAACTCTTGCCATTAAGCTGCTGTCTTTTACTCTTGGAGTGGATCCATTTAGTTTTGAGAAACTTACCATTTTTCCATCACTCATTACAACGTCGGCTTTTCACAGACAAGACTCGAGAGTCATGGAAAGTTGTGTCCTGTGCCACAGTTTTTTGGGCCCTGTTAAATCTATGGAAAATCTCAAAATGTCTCGTAACGTCAGCCTGTGAAGGGGATTAAACACAGTTTATCCTATATTGTTTGCTGAATTTTACATCAAGGAGGACATTTTCCTGTCAAGTTTTTCATCAAATAGTTAAAGACAGTCTAAATCTTTAATTAGAATGTATAATTTACCAAAGTGAGCAATACAATGTTGGGCGTTCTGGGGTATTAATGTTACAATGTTGTCTTGTTTGCAGAGTGGAGGACACAAAAGATCTTCTCTTGTTCTTCAGGACCTTGAGGACGTTCTCTGAGAGATGTGAGGAGAGGCGTCAAACGTTTCAGCACTTTCAGGTAACCAGCAGTAGAAGCAGCGAATATGTTGCTCAACCAGCTAGGGATAGACACCAATACTTGAATACTGAGAAATTACAGCAATGATCGATCATGAAAGTAATTCAAACTCCAGTGACAGCTACACAAACTTCAAAAAGGGATTTAAATTTGTCTGATTGTCTGGTTGTGGAGTCAATTTTCCGATTGGTTGAGGCATAGTATTCAGACTTTTGGTGTTGTTATGCAGGTAATATAATTTGTATAAAAAAAAGTTTTAATTAAATGTAAACATTATGCTATTTTGGACTACACTGTAATTGTAGACCGGTTTCCTATGCAGTTTGGAAAAGTATGGAATTTGATTTTAGCAATTTCCAGGTCTGGAAAATATGGAAAAAAAAAAATTGTGTTTCCAGGCTATTGCTGCTATTCAGTTTTCTAAAATATAAAATTAAGAATTTCTAAAAAATAAATTTATCATGCAAGCAAAGTGTTTTCATGGCAAAAGTTTAGCGATCCTTTAGTGATTGTCAAACACGTCTAAATTAATTCAAGGCACATATTTTCATTGCGCAAAATATTTTGTCTTTACCATAAGCAGGTCTCTTTTAAGCTTCTCTAAAAGAATGTTTACTCAAATCCCACTCAAACCAGTCATCTAAATCAGACTGTACTTTGCTGTTTGGTGATCGTACAACATCAAACGATATTTACAGTATCAAACTGTTGTGTCAGAGGTTATTATTTGCAGGTTATAAAGGGTTCTTTTGAACTTGTAAGCGCATATTATCGCTTCCAGAAAATCCATGGGAAAAACAAAAAATAAAATATTTACAGATGACTGTACTATATACCAAATATAATGCTGAAAATAATGCTGTATGAACCATTTATGTAAAGTATGGTCTGAAAAATCTACAGAGAGGTTTGGAAATTTGAGTCTGGAAAAGTACGGAATTTTGAAATGGAAAATGTTTAGGAACCCTGGGTATAAATAATAGGCTAATTATATAATAGTTTATAGAAAGAATATGAATATTTGCATCAATATCTATCCAATACAAAGATACTTGATTTCTTAGATTTATTTACCTCCTTTGAGGAAAATATATAAAGGATTCTGCCTTTGGATTCTCCACCTTTATTTCTCTTGTGAGGTTTTCTTTTATAGTTAGACTTACTCTGCTGTATCTAATGTGTACAGGTATATATAAAAAAGATTGCTGATATTGCTGAATGCAAGATTGGGAACAAATTCCAAGACTCGATGGCAGTGAAAGTTTGGAAATGAATCCTCTGAGCCAGTATGAAAAACATTCCATTATTTGCTGGGACCATTGTGCTGTAATGGCTGCCAATTTGGCCAGTAAAATGGAACAATATTACCCTACTTTTTCCAGAGCTTTATACATGCTCAATCTTTGGGGTTGAAATTTGCAGACAGTTGTTTTGGTCTTTTTTTGAGCTATACATTTTTTTTGTTGCTTTAACTGCAGTCTGGCATAAGTGTTATAAAATGTTAAAGCAAACTAGTCACAAGTTTTTTAGAAAAAAGTGTATTTGAACAAAATGAACATATGTTGATTTCATACAATGTTTTACTGTACAGTCTATTGTTTAATTCACACATAGGTAGTAATTACAAATTTAGCATATAAATAATATTCAAACAATTAATGAAAAGGTCAGTTGGGAAAGACCAGCGTCTTGGAACTTGGAATGGGTTCCTCGCCCCCTAATTAACTTAGCAGGCATCTTCATTTCAGCCAAAGTAAGACATTTTAACAGTACTAGAAAGTGTCAGAAATTCACAGAGTTCTGAGGAATACTAGAAGCTTGACTGCCGCTTTTCATGATCTCACATTTTACTAAGCAGTAGCTTCCAGTGGTTATTTACAAAGGATATAAAGTTATTCTTTCAAAGACTTGTGTTTCAGGTTCATCTACAAAGTCAATATCAAGAGGAAATCTAAGTGTTTGGGCAGCTGTTACATAATTAGATATATAGTACAGATTCTCATGGTATTAACCTTTTGTACACTCAATTGTGCACAGGCACCAGGAGATTGAATGACTTTTCCTTCTTGGTTTTAGTCATCATTATTGGCTATCCAAGGACTTCTCACTGTGTTGAACCTTTGATTCTGTTTTCATTGGTATCGGCCAATTGGTAGAGACTGCAGGCATATGAAACTGTTGGGGTACTGGCCGAGGATGACGGGATTTCCATCCATACGGATCTCGTTCATGTTGGGGCGGATGTAGTAAGTGTTGTTGCCTTTGCAGAAGGTGTCCACAGTCACGGACGAAATGTTATTGTTCTGTAAACAAAGCAACAGAAGAGGCTAGAGTTCACTCAAGACGATTTGGGGAGGGTTTATATTTACGTTTTGTCATTTTTTGTTTTATATGATTTGTGTGCAGAACACTTAGCATGCCAAACATGTTCAACTTTATTACCTGAAGGTGAAGTGTGCGGACAGTCTCTGGAATGAAAGGAATGGCCTCCAGTTCATTGTGAGCAAGATACAGATGTATCAGTTTGTTTAATTTCTGGAAGCAAAGAAGATCAAAAGTTTTGGTCAGAAGTTGTGCAAAATGTTAAAACATTAACAATATGTCTTTTTTTTTGTCTTGCTCAAAGTAATTTGGTTGGGTATTTTTTTCTAGATGTGAGTTTAAATCTTTAAAAAAGACTTCAGAATATTTAGAAAAGCAGCAAACACAAAAACAAAAGGTTGTATGTTGGTTGGTAGTTTTCAAACAGGTAGTTTGCTTGGTAGTTTTAAACAAATTTGGTCATGTAATTAAAATAGGCCTATGTAATTCGTTGCTCTTTACCTTGAAAGCATTTCCCTTGATTCCTTTGGTCCTCAGTTTGTTGTGATTAGCGTTGAAGGAGATTAATTTCGCTGGTAGCATTGGTAGCTTGACCAGCTGGTTTTCAGCTAGTGAGAGTTCCTCTAGCATGGTGAGTTTAGCAAATGCACCATCTTCAATCTCAGAAATTATGTTTCCAGTGAAGTCAATTCTCTTCAGAGTCACTACAGTAGATAAATAGAAATGATAGAAGAGCATTAAATTGATAACTTGAGTGTTAAGCATCACGTTAGACACCTAGACACCTAGAAATTACACTTCTGCCATCCATGTGGTTAATTAACTTTTTTTCGTACTTACTGCAAATTTTGTTTTTTTAAAACAAAAAACTGCTGTCGAAAGTAACCCTATTAATGAGTGTTACATTAGCATCCACTATGCATATCCTATATATGCAACAAATTATCTTGAAAACTTGAAAATAGGGGATTGCACAAGTCTGTTAGTGAAGGTGGTTTTCTGGTCATTTTTATTTAGGGGCTGATATTATAGTGTTTTGAAATCCTTTGATGCATGAGGCCCCCAAAAGCGCTTTAAACACTGACTGCTCCCTCTAGCTAACTTTTTTTGAACCCGTGATGCACTGTGCAAACAGAGTAGTTTACCACATGTTTTTGTCAACACACATGCTTTGACGTTGCAGTTCAGAAATGTGATCGATGTCTTTATGCAACGGAAGAGTTTGCAATCTCTTGCGATCACATTGTGGTTCATATATCATATCTATTAACATTTGGAAATCTTTTTGATGAAATGGACTCTCGGTTATTTCTGAAAAGCAGCTGTTTGTCTCCTGCTCTCCTTGAGGGGAATCCCTTATCCTGTCCAGAAGAATTGTATTTGTTCTCCCATTAGTAAAAGCGGTCAACGAGAATTCCAAAGCAAGTCAAGTCAGGAAGAACTCACCGATATCTCCAAAATCTTTGGCTGTTATCTTTTTTATCTTGTTGTACCGAGCATAGAGGTAGTTTGTCTCCTTGGGCAGAGCAGGCACTGAAGTCATATCTGGGTCGACCTCCTCACAGTAGACCGATCCAGTTAGACACACACACAGTAGACAAGTTGGAAGGTCTGGAACATGTATAAGTTTTTATTCAAAATAGGCAAGTTAATGAAAGTTGGTGGATGGGCAAACACACATTTCTTCTTTCCTTTACCACTTCCCACTCACACAGACATAGCTCATGAACAAATAAACCTATAGTAAGGGCTCTTGTGAGCAACATGTGGTCTTTTAAAAAGAGCCCATTACTCATTCCTTTCAGACAGTTGACCAGGCGTCAGTCGTTCATTACCTGAAGGGTCTCCCACAGGCGCCATTGGACTGGAGTCCTCTGGGGTGTCGGCAGGCAGCAGGGCGCTGTTGTCGTAGTCGCCATCTTTTGCTCTCTGTAAAATGGCTTTTTTTGGTTGGTACATTTGGTTGTTTGACAAAGATGCCACATTCAGGTTAAACAGCAATAATTAATGTCTTTACATTAAAAAAAACATGTTTTTAGGAGCTTTTCAGCCTTTGCATTGATGTTAAAGAAAAAGTTTGCTCAAAAATGAATGTTCTGTTGTCGTGTCATTCCAAACCTGTATTACTCGTTGCATGATCATTGCGACCAGATTATTGAGTCAATATTACTCAAAAACATGGCTACTTTTTTCTTGATTTTGGTTCTTTCCATCACAGAATGCTCTTTTATAGCTTCAGAAAACTTTGGATACAGTACATGAATGGAATACTTTTATGACCCTTTTAAGGCACATTTGCATTTTTGAATTGTGGAAGCTTCAATGCCTGTTTGTTATGAATGCATAGAAAATGGTCATCTTTTGTCTTTCATAGGCTAAATAAAGTCATAGCATGAGAGTAGAGCTGCACGATTCTTGAGAATCACAATTTTTTGTGTTAAAATAGAGATCACAATTCTCCCACCATTCTGAAAAGACAACTAAACAAAATAACGTCATGTATTAATTGCTGCAGTCTATTTAATTTTTTTTTATTTTGAATTAATTATTAAATTAAATCGGTTTGATGAATGATTCAGTGACTCATAAAATAGACTTCACTTGTTTCATGTGTGAATCAGTGTTTTTGAACAAATCTCTTGAATGACAAATTCGTTTTTTAACAGGCACTTGTCGCCACCTACTGATGTAATGCTACCGTGGACATCATTGTATATATGTAAACCTTACTCCCAGTACTTGTGGTAATTTGAATCATTGTAACTCAAAAATAATTATACTGTGTGGTTAAAAAGACTGTTTGTGAAGCTGTTTCATACCTAATCATGACAACTGCTCAGCGTCAGTGGAAACGCAGATTTGAATGTTCTGGTGTGGTCATGCTTGTCAAAGGTTTAATAAACATAGCCGAATCACTGTCATTTAGGAATAAGATCACATGGGTATTTAAATCAAGTTTGCGATCTTTTAACAATTAACCATGCAGCTCTACATGAGGGTGAGTAAATAATGATAAATATTTTTTTTGGTAAACCTCTCCTTTTACATCCTGTTCATGAAAAACTGTTATCTCCTTCGGCTTGTTTGGACGATGCTCTTGGATACGAGTGTCTGTCTGGACCTGTTTGCCCTCAGGTGTCTGTTAAATCACCCTGACAGTGTCTGACCCCATGAGTTAGCGTGAAGCTGTGGGTGGGAGATTTGAGCCTGAGGGAACTCCTCCAGAACAGATTGCTGACTAACCAGAGAGCTTGCACACAGTGCCGGGCAGCTGTTGAGTCCATCTCTGAATCGGAGCGAACTCTCAATTATTATTATTTTTTCTTTTTTACAAAACTGACTGGTTTCAAAAGTGTACGGTAGTAATCTGACTTCATGGTGGAAATTTAAAAGATGAATCCATGTAAATGTGTGGTATAATTTAGTTAATCTAAATCAAAAACATTTTAAAAGCGACTTAGCTTAATGGAAAGGTGAATAAAAGTGTTATTTTAAATTGTTAGTTTCATAGTACAATATTAATTGAAGCAAAAACTAATCATTGATTTTTGAAAATCCATTACAGTGCTGTAAATTCACTTAATTAGTGATCTGTTAATTAGTTGTATAAATATATTGATTAGTTTATTATTTAATTTGTAATTTATATTATTAATTTATTCTAATTTATATTTAATATATTGTATTACATTTAATGTGTGCTATATGGCTTAAATATATAATGATTCAGTGGAAACAAGCAAACTCAGTTAAACTAAACAAATAAAATGCATATATAAATTGGACAAGCAGTAGACAAAAGCAATCTCTAAATATTCTGTTATATTCTAAATATTATTTGCAGAAGATAATGATTAATCATGGAATAAAAACTCAAAGTTTACCTTATTCCTCTGTGCCCTTACATCGATTTCCTCAGTAAGTGCTACATCCTCCAGTCTGTGATGTCTGTGATTGTGGTAGTGTGCACCAGATGCTGAGAGCACCCATGATGCCAATATGACTGCTGAAATAAGCATTCTCAGCCTTGTCCCCATTGTATCTGAAGACTGGGATGTGTTCTGCCACGTTAAAGAGCAGAAACGCAGTGCAGGCAGTGGTTGGCTATTTTCTTGGTGCCTGTGAGTAAAATGTGATCTGTCAAATCAGGATTTTAAGCCCCACCACAGGCTGCCAGAGGAGATCCTTAAGTGGGAGTTTATGGAACAGACCTTAACCCTTCGCATTCCCATCTGAGCTGATCAGACCACTGTGTCGCCTGCAGGGTTTGGCCATGTTTGTGGTCCGCTGGAAAAAAAACTTCGTAAAAGAGAGCAGAAGGCAATAAAAAGGACTGTTAGTTTTTGCTTTGGAGATTTGTGGCTCAGAATTTTATGTATGCTGATCTCTAGGGATATTGAGGCGTGTTTGGCTCTTCTTAGCATTGTACCTAATTAATCTTTAAATTTCTCAGAGAAGCAAGATAATGGGAGGACAATGCTAACAAAAATGTGCCAGGACATTAGGATAGATTAGTTTGATTAGTTAAATTCTTTGATTTATAGTTGTTCATTCTCAATAGCTTTGCTACATTGTTCATTTTACATTTTGCTCTATGTGCGATCCTAAGACTTTTCCAGTTTTGATAGCATTTTACAGTCAATTTGTCAGAAAAAAAGAGTATCTTGGTTATATTTGCAGGAATTTGTAACAAGACAATTGGAGGACAATGGTAATTGGGATAGATACTAGGACATTAGGATAGATTAGTTTGATTAGTTAAATTATTTGATTATAGTTGTTCATTCTCAATAGCTTTGCTACATTGTTCATTTTACATTTTTCTTCATGTGGGATCCTTAGACTTTCCTAGTTTCGATAGCATTTTACAGTCAATTCGTCAGAAAGTGTAGCTTGATTAGATTTGCAGGAATTCCTATGCATCTCAACTGTGATTTAAACATTGTCAGTCTGTTTTGTGTAATTTACAGGTTTGCCTAGATACATTTCATTAAAAACATAAAATGGATTAGAGAAACAGAGCTCCTCTATAAAACAGACACTTGAAGATCAAGGTGAAGAAAAACATGTTTAATAGGAAACATATGACTGTTTTACTCTCCTTTTTGCATCTTAAGACAAGAAGAAATGCGCCTCAGCCCTTTGAAATAAACATGTATGGAAATTGAGAGAAAGAGATGAAAATTGAGAATGAATAACATTACAGGCGTGTTAGTAATTATGCCAACCTGTAAAATTTACTGTACTGGGAAAGGGGCCAAATACTTAGAAATGTTTTTACAGTGCTTGATTTGGAGTATTCAAAATATTTAAACGTAACCCCTCCACACTAAAGAACTGGAGTGTAAGAATGTGCAAAACTACATATTTTCATTATTAGCCGCTTTTCCACCGCCGGGCCGAACAGTTCTTAGAATGGTAAGGGACAGTTCCTTGCGATTACAAACCGTTCTCGGCCCAGAATTCTCATGCTGAACCGTGCTGGTAGAATCTGTGAAGTGACTTCGCAACTCCGAATCGGTCACTTGTCTGTTGCCTGGCTACCGGTTTTTCTGTAGCTGGCTAAGTGCTCTATTAGAGCGGTGTGAACACAAATTAATAATAAAATTAAAATAAATATCTGATAATCCTCTATAATACGGTCGCTATTTACATCTCATATTGTCTGTAAACTCTTGCGTTACCAAGGCAACGACTAACGCTTTTGTATGACATTCCAAAGAGCGGCCGTTATCACCCCCACAGTGAAAATTGAAACAATAACCGAACCAGCCAATGGAATGGTTACGCAATGAGAACCGCTCGACCCGACGGTTGATCGGTCGGTGGGTTGTGAACGGAAGTAGGTCATGGAAGCTCTGTAATTAGTGGAGATTGACCGATAATTGATTTGAACAATTTATTTGACCAATTATTTTGATAAATAATAGTTTTTGCACTTACAATTATCATTTTTTAATATCTATTATCTAATATCGATCACCATCTGGTAAATCTTTAAAGTATAGTGCCCAAAAATGGCATTACAGCTGTGGCCAAAATAATTGGCAGTGACATAGCAAAGTTTGCTGCTTCAGTATTTGTAGATAATTTTTTCACATTTCTATAATCATTCTGATTGATGAATCTGAACATAGTGTTTACATGAATGCTAAGGTGATCGGGTTGATGTGCGCATTTACGTCACAAGCTTCAAAATGAAAAAGATCTTTTGACATGCACACTGCACGAATATACAGATTTTTCCTGCTGTTTGCACATACTAGCATCCTCCTAACATTGCTTCTTTTCTTTGTTTTAAAAAATAGACTTAATATTTATCTATTTTTATCTATTACGTGAACCTTTGTGCCATGCTGCTTACATTTATCAAGCAGTAAAAAGCCTGTTCCCATGCCCAAAGCAAGGCATCTGTAGATGAGAGTCCAAAGCAAGGACTGGTGGGACGTTGTCCTGCATCACTTCACACACATGTTCCATGCATCATACATCTTTATGCCATTTCTACATCATTGCATATACGCCAAACTTTCCAGTTTATGTTTTCAATCCATGTAACCACCCCTTTCAAATTGAATGAAATTTAAATTGGATTTAGCCGATTCATTCCAATGTGACTTTTTTTATTCTGACTATGCTACTAGTCCAATTACAAATGGATTATTAGGGTCCATGTTAATGCATCTTATGGTATACTGGAAAACACTGATAAGCATTTCATAAGTTTAAAGGTTTTTCACAAGTTTAAAGTGTTTATCGGCAAAAACATTAAATATATGCAAATAGTCAATATTTACAGTGTTGAGCCTTCTTCTTCATAACCTCTGCAATTCAGTCTGGCATGCGGATATCAGCTTCTGGGCCAAATCCTGACTAATGGCAATCCAAAGTCTGTTCTTATAATTCAGTCAGAATGGTAGTTTTTTTTTTTTACCTGACTAGTATTTGTTCACACTTTTCCATGTGCTGAAGATATGATTAGTGACATGATGTTAGCTGGTCATTTTGTGCCAGGGCCAAAAAGCTGATTTTTTTGTTGTTGATTAAGTTCATTTTTTGGCAATTGAAGCTTTTGCAATTATTTAAAATGCAACAACTGAACCAGCAAACTTTGAAAAACACAACATTTATGTCACTGCCAATACTTTTGGCCATAGCTGTACATTGTGTTCAACAGGAAACATGTGTTGACATTCAGCTGGATTTATTTGTGATTATGGCAAAGTATTTAGTGTTTCACTTTTTTTAGTGTGTTTATTCTAGTAAACTAATGGTCTATCATTATATTTGCATGCAATAGCATTGCTGTATTTTTTCCTTTCTTTTTTGTTGATTTTTGCTTTAGGCTGGATCCTACACTTTTCATCTTCAATAGCATTTCACAGTAATTTATTCAGAAAAAGATTAGCTTTGTTATTTATTGCATTTACATGCATTGCAGCACAATGTACTAATGTAGATGTAGACTAAATAAAATGTTCAAGCAGCAAGGAATGGAATGTTCAAAGTTACTAATATACTGTATGTATGTATGTTTAATAATATTTAAATCCTAAATCCTTATACTGTAAAATTCTTATACTTTGAATAATGAATAGTTTGGTTTGTTGAATGACACATCTCAAAAATCAATGTCGATAGCCTTATTGCCCCCAGGCCTTTTTGGTCGGTTTGGTTTTTCATATTTTTTGGGTTCAGAGTCATCTTCATCATCCTTCCTTTGGTTTCCGTAAAATATCATCAGCCTTGGGAAACATCTGTAAGCGTAGTAGTCCACTGGTCCTCTCAGCTTATTGTTATCGAGACGAATGTAGGTCAGCATGTTAGGGTTGCCAAGGTCTAGTGATGGACACATTAGAGAGATATTCAGATCTGCAAAGAGACAAGAAGTCTGATGAAGTAGAATGATATTTGATAAAGGGTTGGAGAACACTGCAGTAGAGCAGTTCAGTCAATTTCTTATGTGTTTTTAGAGACCATCATGCTGTATTCTACATTTGTACCTTTAGGTTTTAACCTACCTTTAAAGTCATTGTGATTTAGATACAGATGTTCCAAGGTCCTGGGAACAAAAAACGGTTTGGAGAGCTGGTTATGGCCCAAATGGAGCTCCATCAGTTTGGACAAGTTGAAGGCAATGTATGCAACAGATTTGAGTTTATTGTGTGACATGCGTAGGGACAAGAGATTGGGAGTCTTCTTAAAGTAGCCCTCGGGTATGGAAGATATTGAGTTGTTTTCCAGCGATATCTGCTGGATCGATTCTGGAAGGTCTGTTGGCATGGACTTGAGCTTATTGTTGCACATGTTGATTTGCATGAGGCTCTTCATACCAGATAGGATCTTTCCTTTAATACCTGCATCTGTTAGTCTGTTACTGCACAAATCCAGCACTGTAAGTTTTGAAAGCTCTCGTGTAGCATCAGCCGGTATCTTTGAAATTTTATTGAAACCCAAATTAAGTCTTTTAAGGGTTTTTGGCAAAGGAGATGGGATGTCTTCCAGATTATTATGCTCAAGGTGTAACTGAATGAGTTCTTTGAGTATATTGAAGACATCTTTATCCACCTTAGATGACTGGAGCTTATTGTAGCTGAAGTTGATTTCCCTCAGGGATGTGGCATTAATGAAAGGCTTTGAAGTTATCTCTTCTATGTCGTTATGCTGAATGTACAAGTGGCGGACGTGTCTTGGGATGTTGGGAACCGCCTTGAGTTTTCGATGGTCGCAATACATGGCAAATGGTAAGGGGCAGAAACACTCACTGGCACATTCATACGAATACATTATTTGGGCATTGTAATCAGGTTGTTGAGTTACAGAAAGTCGTGGAACTTCAGGCGAAGAGTTGTCATCTATGTCGTAATCGGTATAGTCCTTATAGATATAGTCTTGAGAAAGTACCAGAGCTCCAGAGAGAAGATACAGAGACAGAATTGTCAAAATCTGTGATGATGTCATGGTTTAGTTTGCTTTTCCCTAAAAATCTGTTTGGATCAGACACAAAAAAGAATTGTATTTTGAAAGTTTGCCTTAATTGTACTGAAATAATCAATATAATAATGATCATCATCAATAATATTTAAGTGGGCTAGTTTCCAAAAACAAAACAGTGTGAATTGAAAGTGGTCACAGATATAATAGAGTCATTAAAACAAGAACTGGGTTTTTATTCACTTTTTTGGTCTACTTAAAGCGGTTTGGTACTTTTACAGAAGACTAAACACCCCTAATTGCACATACTTTGGGCAATATCACATTTTTCTGTAAATGTTGATATTTGTTTAGTGTTCTCTTCTGTTGTAATGTCTGGGATGAATTATCTCAGCAGGGTTTTTACTGTGCCTGTTGAAGGTGAAGCCTATGACTAGTATTAATTGGTATTTATGTTTTTTTTGTTACTTCTAAACACAACCATTTTGGAAAGGTGAACACTCCCTTGTAATATATGAAAGAACTCTGTCTTCTTGAATAATTGTTTATATTTGATGTAATATTCTCCTACGCTAAAAAAATCTAGTTTGGTCATAGTACTAATATGAGCTGGCAAAGCAGCTAGATAAAGTGATCCAAAAAATACAGTGAGGTTTTTAAAAAAAAAAAATTATCCAATTTAACTACTGTAACTGCTCAGTGCGACAGTTTCTCTCTCAAGTAATTTTCTTGTCTTCTGCAGAACTTTGACATGTTGGTATGTTGGCTATGGTTTTAATGTTGCTCAGTTAAATAATGACTTGTTCTTTAAATTTTAAACTTGTTTTCATTAATCAATCGTAGAAATATTTTTCATAGTTGGAAACCACATATGGAGGAATATTTAAAAATTCAATTGGCCCTGTGACTTGTTTGTCTAGTTAAGCACATTTTTTTAAATTCAGAATATATCTTTTGTTCTGTGTAATTCCTTAAATATTATTGCTTCTAATATTATCTAATAATATTTGAAGCAATCCCATTAAATCGTGTGACCTAACTTAAGCATGTGGGTTGGTAAAATTTAAGAGGAAAGTTTATACCTCTTTTTATTGTCATGCTCAAAGCAGTTCTTTTTGGAGACATCAATGTGAATGATATAATATGCTTGCAAAAATCTCACAAATTAGTACAAAATTGATTTCATTACTAAGCCGCACATACTGTACTATCTTTAAAATCATGATATCATACCTGTGGGGTCGTTATTCTCTCTGTGGGAGGCCGAATGAAATTGTGAACACCGAGTGCCCAAGATGAAACCCAGCAGCAGGGAACCCCTTCAGCTTGAACGATGTTGCCTAAAGCGGAGAAATGTTTTTTCTCCTGGGATGAGCATGGAAGATAACCTCTGTGGTTTCCCCCACAGCAGCATTAGACGTTTTGGGAGAGATTGTGATCTGCCTCTTTGCCGTGGAAATGATTCTGGAAGCATTTGGTTGCATGTGTTCGGTGACCTCAGTAAAGCCTCGTGGTCTCATCTGATTCTTCTTTTCCCCTTTTGTTGAGTTGAGGTGAGGTTGAAGTTTCCAGACATAATTCTGGAAGGAACGGCCTAGTATCCAGTCCACATTATTGCATGTGGACAGTAAAAAATTTAACCCACAAAATTAAGGCCAGACTCACAACAGGTGTTGCACTAGTGCAGCTAATGTTATGCAATACTAATACTAAGTATATTTTTATTATATATTATATTAGAATCAAATGTATACTATTCTACATATGTACAGTCAATTAAAACAACAACTTCAGCCAGTGTTTATCCAAAGTTTTGTTTAGTGAGAAGGAAGATGGCAAATTTGTTGGCAAATTTGGCCTAAAATGCTTTGGCTATAATTAAGTGGGTTCAATTTAATTGGTTTAGACATTTCTTGCTCACTTTATGGAGGCCTTCTGCAACATGACTACTTTTTCCAGTACTTGTACTGTATCAGAGTTAAACCACAGACGGTCTCTCATGAGCCGTCTACAGAGTGTCGTTTTTTTGTTTTTCAGAGTTGGCTAGACAGACCCCTCAGCACTCATTCTGTCAGCTGGAAGATTTGTTTTTGCTGCTGCCCACATGGCAGACGCTGAGAAGTCTCTGCAGCATGAATGCTACTGCGGGTTGAAAAAAAACCCTGTCAAGATTGTGATCCCAAGAGGTTTCTTTTGGGGCATTTTTTGTAAGGAAGGGGTTGAAAACTTGGCAAGCCATATTTTTTGGTCTTTGATAAACTTCAGCCTGACTTTTTTTGATAGATATGCAACGTTACAATAATATTTAGGCTTGGGAAAGATGAGCATTTGCACGCAATCTGCACATGAGCAACGCTCTTTAATAACATGCCAGTATTAAGAGGACTATCGCTTCTGGGGAACATGCAAATGGGCCATATGCTTTGCATTTTAATTCTCACACTGTGCTTTCACAACTAGGAAACACGAATGTACGTTTGCAGTCACATTTTAATTTTGACTGCGATATGCTTCTATACTCATTGATCATAATGACAGTTTTCAGTTAGATGGCCAATTAGTTATATTTCAAATTTAGCAAAGAAAGAGACTGCTTATTGTCTTAGGCATGACATTGTGAATATGGAATAGTTTTTTCCAGTTAAATAAAGGTTTAACTGTTGACCAACACAAAAGTCTTGGTGTAAACACCATTGGTCTGCATGCAAGTACCATGAGTTATTTTATGGACCATTTGAATCTTTAAAAAACCCTAATGAATCTACAAACGTGTGTCTGAACAAAACAGTGTTTTAGAGACTTTATGGAAAATGTTCCGCAGGAGGGAAGTGGTTTGGTGGCTCTCTTGAAATGAGCTGATAAAAACAAGCTGGGTGGTTGTTTTCTGTCTTAGTTCAAAGGTATTTACTCCGGAGGGAAATTGGATGGGAAAAAAAATATTAGGTGTATGCAGTGCAAAAATTTGTTCTTTATAGCTCTGCTCTTAAATTTTACACAAGCTTACTTATTTGGATTCGCAATAGTTAAACCTTATGTTCTGTTTGGCATTTAATAACTAAAAAAAAAACACACACACAAATTAACCAGAGGCATAAAACTACAATAATATCTGATAATTTCAGATATTTAACAATGATTGATTCATCATACAAGTGGAAAAAAATACTGTGCAGGCTTGTTCACATCTGAGGGTTTACACTGACAAAGAAATGTATTGGTGTATCTTTAAACAATTTCAATTCTGTGTCCGAATCCCTCAGGTGTTTTTTGGGGCTCAGAGATCCTAAATGATCCAAACCTGTTGTGAGTTTTTTGGAGACGCCGGTATGCAAGACGTGGCAGCAGCAGATCAGGCCAACCTGAAGATTTGTTCCATATGTTTCCTGAGCAGAGCCTCTCTCTCTAGACACCACCCCTCTGTGTTGTTTTTTTCCCCCCATCTTAACCCGTTCAGACCCAAATTATTTTACAGGGACACAAAATGAGCTGATTGATCAATATCTAGCTGTTTTGCTGTAGTATACAACGAGACACACTATCCACTAATTTTACAATCCATATCAAATAATATAAATATTGTAAAATTACTTTATGGTTCCACTGTGTTTGTGCGTTTGCACATCTGTGCATCAGAGGTGTGGATTTTTTTTTTTACATTGTGACGCCAGTAGGTGGCAGCAAGTCTTTATGAGTGAGTTGTAGAGTTACAATTAAGCTACAGCAGATTTTTGTGTAGTCAGGCTACAGCCTTAATCTCTCTAAATATGAACGACGTAATAGAATAACTGATACAGATACTACCGCTTGTGTTGTGTTTGCTGCACATCCTCTCTGTCTTTTGGAGTAAGTGCACTAACCAGAATTTAATTGTAGTCTGATTAAAGTGTATATATACGTGCTATGCGAAGCCAAGCTGTAATTGCATTATCCAGGACTGGTACGATTTCTGTGGGACTGAAGCATTTACAGGTTGCCATGCTTCATTCCGAAGGATTTCCCCCCCCTGGAAAGCATCGATCATAATTGAATTAGCAGCATCCAGTTAACCAAAAATGGGGGAAAAAGTAAAAAAAGTAGGCCAAGGCCAAGTATGGTAACCCATACTCTGAATTTGTCCTCTGCATTTAACCCATCCAAGTTAGTGCACACACATAAGGAGTAGTGAGTAGTGAACACACACTAACACTGCAAACTGTGAACACACACCCGGAGCAGTGGCCAGCCATTTTTTGCTGTGGCGCCCTGGGAGCGTTTGGAGGTTAGGTGCCTTGCTCAAGGGCACCTCAGTCATTTCCTGGTATTGCGCCACAACTGCGCCAAAGGACAAGTAAATCTTGTAAAGCATCAGTAAAGCACGAGTAAAGTAGCATCCAGTTTTCACTGTGCAAGAATATGCTTTAGAATGGCTGTTACTTGGAAAGTTCAAATTTATTTGAATGGCATACAATACTGTTATAATAAATTCACCTGATTCCAAAAAAACATCACTATTACCTGTTAAACACAATATCCTCTCATGGATAGCTACTACTAGCAGTATGGATCACAACTACTTGAATAACAGGTCCAATCCTACACTGAAGTCTCCATCTGCTGGTATTTTGTTTTAATGCTGGACAGATGTATACATTCTAAATCCACTAAGATTTACTCTTTCATTTTTCTTTATTTTTCTAAAGAAACAACATCTGAATTGGAAACAAATAACACAGCACCGCTGGCTAAGAAAACACTGGTTGCAATTACAGTTAACTGTTGCGTAAACTGCAACCAACTAGGTGGTCCATACAGATCAATTTTTCAGTATTTCTGTTATCTGACAAGAATGTCCATGTCCAATATTTCAGAGAAAACACTGGCAATGAATAAAACGTTATATAATGAAAATTTTGCATGCAATATAAATTTGTTATTATCACTAAAACTGTTAATAAACACCAATGAGTAATGCCCATTCTCTAAAATACAGGAAGTAGAACAATGAACGAACTGGCCTTGTGAATTTTATTTATTTTTCTTTAAGTCTAGACAGTCGTTCCTTTTAAGCTAAAAACGCATTTGTTGACCTTCAATACATAAGGGACAAATTTATTTAGCACCTGATTAAAAAAAACTGTTTTCCGGCTTTTATAAAGTCGAAAGATTTAAATGTAAACATTAACTATGAAAACCTATGTAACTATTGCACACATTGTAGCTGATTCTGTCTTTACTGGAATTCAAAGTCTTCGAAATCCTCACCAAATTCAAGTAATGAGTCTGTAGCCTCTGCGGATGCTTTTGGATAAATTATGTTCTGTACATCACCATGAGGACATGAAATGATAATTTAAAAAATTAGAATGAAGTTCATGACTAGCTATAATTCTGCCCTCCAGTGGCAAGATGGTACACGTTGGTACTGTTTCACTCACTTTCTGTGGTTACCCAGTTGCACCGAATTGTGGCTGGATACACACCGAAAAGTGGGTGGCTGAATCTCCCAGTATTTCACCGGGTTTGCATATAAACTGATTCTAGTGTAGAGGGCTTTCTTAACCCGGGTTCTCGAAGGGCAAAAGTCATTTACTCCAACGTAAGTGATGCTGTTGGCATGCAAATACATCACCTAAAAGAAGAAAAGAAGTGGATTAGATTTCTGTACACATCATGTCTTGTACAAGTTTCTATTGCATGTGTATTTGAGATTTACCTGCAAATATTTCAGGTTGTTCAAGCCTGGAGGAACTTTCTTCAGTTTATTGTTGTCCAAATGAATTTCTCTGACTTTGGGAATGCCAACGAAACTTCCGTTCTCCACATACTTGATTTGATTGAAGTCAAGCCACAACCTGTGAAAGACAAGTTAATGTTGTGTTCTGTTTTTATCCACAAGAGGGAGTTAGTTTACCTTACCTCTGTAGACTTTTTAATCTCAAAAAATCCTCTGACTCCACTTTGGCAATCTTGTTATAGTCCAAGTGAAGTTCGTTGAGAGAAGATGGGAGATCTGTGTGATTTAGATTAATAAAAATCTTTATTATTAGACTTGTGTGCTTAGTCGAAGCACTTTGTCTTTCGAGACCCACGTCATCTTTTAGAATTTCTTTCAGGTCTAATAGTCTCTTGATTTTTATAAAAAAAATATAATTCTTACCTTTAGGAACAGCTGTAAGCTTTGCTTCAGCTATTCTCAAGTAGAGAGTAGCCATGTCGTCAAAAGCTCCTGGTTCAATCCCGCTGTTTGCAATTGGATTTGCACTCAGTTCTAGAGATGAAAGAAAAGGGAACCTCTTGTTTTTTCTAAATAAGTATTCATTTACATGTATGCATTTGGCAGAAAAAGGTGACACAAAAACTCATGGATCACTCCTTGTTAGGTTTGAACCTGCGACCTTTTAGTTGCCAGCTCTATTTTTAACTACAACACCACAGTATCCCTTATTCCCAGATGATTCTCAGTTGTTTCTGCCAAATTTATTCAAATTAAATCTGTAAATGCAGATCATAATGTAGACACTAGGAGGCAGAGTGTTCTTTAACTGTACATTATTACCTGAGAACCATGGAGGTCAGTTAACAGTTGTTGTGTCAGACACAAATAGTGTAAGATCATGTATCTGATTATATAACGAGTTTTAATAAGGTCATGATGATGGAAAGAACGTGGGAATGGGATTGGGAAATGATGCAAGTCGTACAGCTCAACATGTTGAAGCAAGTGTACTAACTGCCTAAGTATGACTCTGACCGTGTTTAAGATCATCACTTAGGAGACCTACCTAAAACATTTAAGTCTTGCATTCCCTTAAATGCTCCTTTTGGAAGTCTGCTGATCTTGTTGTCATGCAGTCGCAATGCCTGAATATTCTTTGGAAGGTTCTCTGGGACTTGTGTCAGCAAGTTGTATGACAGGTGGAGAATCTTGAGTTTGTCCATGTTGCGAAAGGCCTTTGGGTGAATTTTTGATATCTGGTTGTTGAGCAGAAACAGGGCCTGCAAATACAGAAGGAGAAATAATAAAAGTACAGTGTCCATGGCTGTAGATAGTCATTACTATTATTGATCACAATTCACTTTTAAAAATGATATCTTACAGCTTACATTTTTATGGCTTGCAAACATTGGTTTTGTGTGATGTATTGAACCTTGTTGCGGTTGCACTTTATTTTACAGTATACGTACTTACAGTGTACTTACCTAAGAGAGTACTGGGTAATATAAGGTAACTACATGGGTTTAGGGCTGGACCAGAATATTTGAATATTCGTTTGATGGGTTGGTATACGATTTTCAATTTTGGGATTCAAATATTCGTTTTTTGTTTGTTTGTTTTTTTCACGCACACCTGGCATCCCCCTCGAAACGGTTCTCATTCGCGTAGCATATGTTTACACTATAAAATCTGGTGAAATACAATACTCTTTTTGTTTTTTTTTGTTTTTTTGTTTTTTTTTCCAATTATCCTATAGCCTAGCAGTTTTTAATAGGATGGACAGTTGAATAGGAACCCAACCTTGTTATACTTAATAAATATATTTGCTTCTTCTTAGCCTAAGTGTTCCCTGCAACTGGAGTATATTTTCTGTCTAGAGCGCACAACTGCACAAGCTTATATGGAAGAAGCGCATGCCTGAGCTTGCATTTTGGGTTAAGCTGCGTTCATTTGACATTGTGGAAAATAGAATAATAGAATCAAAATGTATTAGCCTTTTTACCTGTTAGGGATGTGACGGTGATAAAATGTTCCCTCACCGTCACATTACAGTGCTTGTGCACTCACTCAGCAGCTGTGAATGAATGACAGTGCGGCCGTGCGCATTTTACCTTTGGTTTGCCAATTTGGGGGCGGGTTGCTTGGTGGTTTCATTAGCCTATTATTCTTAATGAAAAACACAACAACAAAACAGTACAATGACAAACTCCCTTAAATAGGTGCTTTTACATTTCGCTTTGAGACCAAATCTTCCGCGATCATCTTGTCATTCAGTTCCTCACTCTCTGATGAATGACTGCATTTGTGCTGCGACTCACGTTCGGCTCACACAGCATTTTTACTACTATAAAATATCAAAGCGACGGTGGGGACGGTGCCGCGGTGGGCAAGTGATGTAACCGGTGTTATGCTTAAACACCGGTAACAACGACTATCGCAGCAAGCCTAATATTACCCGTTATCACCAATCTAAATTAATCTACTGCGAAATATAGGAGCTTGTTACTGGGACGTAACAGACCTGTGTGTTTTGTATCACTAGTTAAGTGTCCGTTCTCAGAGCATATAAGCCCTGCCCGTGTGAAGTGTGCCGCTTCTCGAGATTCCTGCCTTTATTAGAGAGAAGAATACGTTCAGCCCCCTCCCTCCGAAGTTTTGAATATTCGGTGTTGATTACTACCGAAGCTTCGAAGCTCAAAAAATGGTTTTCGGACCAGTCCTACATGGGTTAAGGTTAGGTTTTTGGGTAGATTCAGGGTTAGTACTTAGTTGTTACCCAGTTATTGTAATTACTATAATAAGTACATAGTATGTACATGGGGAAAAGGACTGTAAAATAAAGTGCTACCTTTGTTGCTTATTAAAATATATTTACAAGGTAACTATCTATCTGATTACAGAGTTCTACTGGGAATTTCCAGGTGTTATTGCACATAAAATACCATAAATATTATTATTTAAAACATTTTTGTAGATGACATAACCATACCAATACAAATATATTGTTCAGAGACATTTGAAATATGTTAATAAAAATAAGTAAAATATATTTTTATGGTAGAACCAGTGAAAATGTTATTAAAACAAAAAAACTATTGGCCTGACCGGGACATTTGAGCCCATTATGACATTTTTGAAAGTTCTGAATATTCTGGAATTTTCTGGAAATCGAAATATAACTTTGTGTTGTTGCTGTTGTCAAGATGTGGTCTGTTGTATTTTTTAATGCCCTTCGTAATTTATTCCCTTTCTTGCTTAGCAAGAACTTTTAACCATTTTACCACTAATCATGAGCAAATATTTACCACAAGTATGAAACAGTCCACAGTAGATGCAAATATCAATAACACTCAAATATGTGTCCAGAATTCCACATAATTCCGCTACCACTGCATGTCTCCAGATGTCCTTGTGTAAACCCAGAATAATAACTCTTTTTAAAAGCATTTAATAAAGAGTGTTTAGTACTTACATAGAGATTATCCAAGCCTTTGAAATCGTCTTCCTTGATTTCCGTGATGTCATTGTTTTGGAGATCGACGAGCAACGTGTTTGCAGCAATGTCCTTTGGCACCTTGGTCAGACCTGTAAAGACAACAGCATTTTTAAAAAATTATGAGATGTGAGATTTTATAGACTAGAATGTAGGAATGTTCAAAGCTGCACATTTTAGTGGGTTGCCAGAAAGACTAGTTGGCAAATTAGTCTTAAAGAATCCATATATAATTATTACCCCGATCAGTTGCATTTCTAAAACGTGATCTTGCATTCAATAACAGCTAGACACAATGGAACATAACTGTGCACTTTTAAAAATGAGAGGCGATTTGTGTGTGCGCTCTGGGTATGAATGTACTATGAAAGTACTACTGAATGCTTTAAAATCACTTGAATGTTTAATTTGACAAGTCGTGCATATGAAAAACTTTAGTAACGATGCAACACTGGCTGATTAGGCGTCCTGAAACGCGAGCGAAAGCATTGCAGTGTGCATCTCACTTGATTTGAAGCCATGTGTGCATTTTGAAAGAGAGAGAAGACATGGTAGCGCTGAATCACACTCACTGTTTGTGAAACTGTCTCATAAAGTGTAAAAATTACTGATTTGATCTGATCTAATTAGCTAATTGAATAAATGTATTTTTATTGAATAAAAATAAATTGAATAAGTGCAGAATCTGCGGGAATGGGTAAAATGATGCACAATACCCGCAATCTCGCGTTGAAATTCAGCCTTGGAAATAGTTGTTTTAAGTAGTATAATGCAGTGCTTACCCTGATCTGAGCACTGGAGAACTTTCTTTGAGCACTGACACCCTTCAGGACAGTCCGAAACAAAGTTATCTTCATAATCGTTGTAATCGTCATCGTCGTCGTTATCATAATCACCCGCATCTTGTTGCATGATGTCATGATGCTTGATGAAATCCATGACGTTGATAGGCGTGTATGGTTTTGCGTGACATAACGTAAGTAGGGTGAGTAGTAAAAGTACCTTCATGGTGCAGCTTTTGTTTGGATCTTTAGTCATGAATGGTTATCCCTGTGAAAATGAACACAAGCAGTTGTTTAACCTGCACTTTGTCGAATCGTTTCACAGAATGAAAGAAAAAATTATGTGAATTGGATCCCAAGGATCCTGATTGGTTTATTAGTTAGCATGACAATGAAATGGGCCAATGGGAACTGATCACAGGTTAGAGACATATTCTTATTGAATGACTTTCATAGCGGTAAATACAGATGCTCTTGAGATGTGACTACCCTGCTTTTGCTTTTCTTTAGCTGCACAAATTTTGAACCAGATTCAATTCAGTAGCATTAATGAAATAATTGTGAGGGCAAAATGTTAATGATTGTAAATGACTGTAATTGTTTGTGAAAGAAGTTAAAATGAACCAGCTGTACTTTAACAATTGTTTATAGAGCAATCTTGTTTATGGACGCCTTAATCATCAGCGTATGAGAAGGTGGCTCACAGTTTATAGACTTTTAAGAATTGTTAATGTTGCTCTTTTTTTCTGACGCCATGCACCAACATGACATTTAATGGGAAATTTAACTCATTGGTTTGATTTTTGCAAAAACGTTTAATTTAAATCAAGAAGCCATTAAGAATTCACCTGCTCTAATAAATATTACAACTTTTAATATTTATGCTTTAAAATATTTAAAATACCTGCAAACTGCATCTAATGTTTAGAGAAAGATGCATGTGCTCAGCATCACAAATGATGACGAATTTATCTGTAAATGTTTCACTGCAGCACTTTTAAATTAATTGGTACTCTCCTGATTAATATATTCAAGTGTTGTCTGGTTTATTCAGCTGTTCTTTGTCTATTTTTCAAAGAAATAGAGCTTCACACAAACTTACTATGGTGAAATTACTTATCTCTAGTCTAGAGTCAGATGAAGACAACATACCTGATGAATCTGTGTAATCCTTGTTCAAGTAAGCCTCCAGGGATGAGATCAGTATTGCCGTCAGGATTTGTTGAGGTACAGGTCTTTAAATGCAGCATGCATGAAAGCCCGAAAGGTGGAGATCACGCTCGTCAAAGCATGAGATCCTTGAATGAATAGGGGATGGAAAAGATGCTGCTGGTTCAAGGAGCAGATTCGGAATAAGGGGTAGGAACTACACGCAGCTCTGCTGGATGCTTAACTAGCACTGAACACTCATTGTTACCAGCCGTATGTTTCTCATCAGCACTTGAATCTTGGCCAATTTTGTGTGCCTAAATTTTGGCCAGTCTGGGATACTCTCATTCTTTACATTGCCAATGGGTGGTGTCTTCTTATCTGTCTTTTGCCGTATTGAAATATTTCAGAGTGCATAATATTGCATAATTTGTGGGGTTATTTCTGGGCTTCTATTTTTAGATCAAACACTATTTTTTGTTTTGTAAAGACTGATAGTGATATGATAGATAAAATAGTTTTTTCACTTTTTTTAATATATTGGAAAATATTAACAAAAAATATCAAACTCGAATGCAAATCTTTCTGCTTGACCCATATCAGACCTTTTAGAAAGATTAATTTGACATCCGCCAGAAATGGCATCAATTTACTAATAAAATCATTGACTTTTGTAAAGTAAAAAAGATTTGCGTTTTGTGACTAAATCATTCTTCGAATGAATGATCATGGGACAAAATATTGTAATTCCCAATCCATGGGGGACCTTAAATCTAAAACTAAATGTTGGATAATAACTTTTCCAGACGTTACGGTGCTGTTTGCTTACAGCAGCACAAAACGCGACCCCTCTCTATTCACAGGGCAGTACTGGTGGCGCCACATATGCTTGGGTTTGGCTGGGGGTTTTGAGATGATGGAAGTTCCTATGTCTCATGGTTTCTCCGTTCATTCTCCTGAGTCTCACTGGCCGGCATTCCTTCCGAAATGATAACCAACCTCAAACCAATAAATGTTTGTGGTATGTCGAGTTGGTGCCGTAAATTAAAAGGATGTAGATACTATTACAGACGCAACGTGAGGGTGAACCAGTTCAGGAAAGGTAGAAATGTGTGGATGTGCTTACATGTTTCAGAAAGTACTAGTAATTCCTTTGTCTATCACACCCTCAATCTTATTTGTTGTAATGTTATGACGTGCAGAACCATGTTTGAAATGTCTCGACCTTGCACACACTTGCGCAGCCTTGAGATATTGGCGGTTTTCCACAGCTTTGCTTGTCCTCTAAATATAGAGCAAGATTTAACTGTCCCCAGACACAATGAGGGGGTGGTTCAGCTGTTGATTATTTACCCCCCCAAAATAAAAATAAATAAAAGCCATGTGACTAGTATGTGAGTCATTGAATCATGGATAACTTCATGGAAAGCTTCTGAGATGATCCCCCTTCCAGGATTTTTTTTGTTTATTCTTTCCTCTCATTTTAGTTGTAGTCTGAAATCAGTGAAACCCCATTTTAACCTCAGAGGCATTTTTCAGTAATCGTCCATATTTCACTGGCTATGATGTAGTGAGAACTCTGAATCTTAGAAGAATCTTAGAAGGAGCGGAAGACTATGATGTCATAGTCAGATCATTTACAGGGGTCATTAATGTGCTTCAGTTTGCAGTGATTCCATTAGCACAGAACTTCCGTTGAACGTTTATAGATCGCAGATGTCTCATACTGAGATATTTTAAAAAAGAAGTACAATAAACATTTTAGGAAATCTCTTTATGTGATAGCTACTTTAACTCGCACTTTGAGTTAAAATAAATGAAAAATACATAGGAAACTGTTTTATTGAAGCTGTATTGATTTTCCCACTGAATTCTAACCTAAGCAAATACAAATCTGTGGTCAATTAAATGACTTGAACCTTGTAGATGTCTTTCAATTACGCATCACAGTTCTCTCAGTAGTAAACGTCCTTATTGGTTCTTTCTTAGTCGAAAAATGCATTATGTAAGCAGGTTGATTTTGGCTGCCTTCTTTTATAAACACTTAAGAAAAGCCATGTATCCTGTTTTTCTTCACTACCACAGACAAACTTAATACTGTTATGACAAGAATAAGATACATCTCAACATGGAATACAAAGTTATATTCTGCTACTTTTTTCCTCCTGCAGTATTGTACAGTTGATCCATGCATCCTACAAAGACATGTCTAGACAGGCGCAAACAACGGCAGCATTCTGCCATGATCCTCGAAGCGGTGATCATGTCTCGTCTTATCTTGACTTATAAATGGAAGCTTGTAAAATCTAATAAAACAAAACAGAAAATAAACATGCTAAACAGAGTTTCAATGCAAGAATTGTCTCTGGTAGCATTTTTTTGGGACAAAAAAAAGTTATGTTTTTTTAATGATAACTGCACGTTTCACAGGAATCAAATTAGTTTTATGTTTATGGCCTTTAGTGGTTTATAATAATAGTAGACAAGATTACAGTTACTTAATCCTCTGAGGCTTTAAAACAACACTAGAGTAGGAGCGGACGCAGGAGAAAGCCGTGGGTGGGATTTTCCTTGGGTCAAGGAAATTGTTCTCGAGGCGAAGGGCAACTAGATGAGAGTCATCGTCATTCAAGGGGTCGCAGATGGCGTCTTCTGAAACATGCCTGTTGGATGAAAAGTGTAACAATCTCAAAGTTCTCCTTATGTTGCAAAAAATGACTGTGTAATCTTTTTTTAGGAAATGTATCTTGGGTTAATTTTCTTGTTCTTACAACACTGGGATGTTGTATTAAGCATAGACATTAAAATTAAAACAGTTATTTGCCAACTGGGAAGGAAAATAAACTAATTTCAGGATAAATTGTCTGGAATCAATTTTTAATATCCTACATATGTAAGACATTTTGTCCTAGGCAATGATAAACTAGACATGCTACTATTTGCAGGAGGCTAGCAGTGTACCTTATTTTGTTGTTGTTAAGTCGTAGGAAATGTAACGTTGTCATCTCATTAATTCCCATGGGAATAGACGTAAGCTGGTTATGGTCTAGACAGAGTTCAGTCATAGAGTTGAAGGTGCCAAAAAATGACTCTGGCTCGACACCGTCACCGTCCAGCTTGTTGTAAGAGAGGTAGAGGTACTCAAGGCCAGGCTCCATGTGTGCGAACACGTACCCTGGAATGCGTTCAATCTGATTCCCAGCCAAAACCAGATGAACCAGTGACTTTGGCAGGAAGGATGGAACCAGGTAGAAGTTGTTGTGTGAGAGATCTATAGATTCCAGGTTCCTTTTAGATATAGCGGGAAAAGTAGAATAAGTGTTCATGCATTTAAAAAACAGGAAAAACACAGATAAGATCTTTCACTTCTAGAAACCTTTACCATTTTTCAATTCTTCCAAAGGACTATTGCATGAATCTTTGCGCCACTTTAGCATGCAATATTTCAGTGCAAACATTTATTAACTAACCACCCACAATCCATTGTAACCAGAGGCTTAATGTGCTTAAATGTCAGCAGTTTCAGTTTAATCTTCAAATTAGTTATTGATATGCAAATTGGGCTTATAATAGAACAAAAGTGAACAATATTTGCCTAAATATTGGTTCCAATGTTAACCTTGTTGAAGACACGCACCTGTGATTGATCCAGGCTAAAGGTCCAATACTTGACTCATCTAATTTATTATGTCGTAGCACAACGACGTTGATGTTTGTGGTGTGGTTGAATGCTGTTTCAGAGATTTCTTCAATCAGATTGTTTTCAAGGTACAACTCCTAAACGTCAAAGATAATATGAAGTAAATTATACAGTTTGCTTCATTGAATAAATAAACAGATACAGTTGTTACTTGACAAAGCAATTATGACTTGAGCAGCTTCAAATTACTCTGTGGTAAAGTTGTGCTGTTGGTTTGCCATAATTGCTGTTTAGTGCTACTGGTTTCCCACAGGTACTGTAAAACCATTGCTGATTTGTAGCCCACAAATTTGAGTGCAATTAAATGAAAAACATTGTTTGACTAAATCATGGGTTTCTCTATTTCTTGATGTTCCTTGACTGCAGAATAGTTTTCAAAACTTACCAGTAGAGATGAAGGTAGGCCCTGAGGAATGGTACGGAAATGGTTTCTGCTTAGCCGAAGGTAAGTCAGCTCTTTGAGGGGCTTAAAGGCCTGTGGATTCACATTACCTTCACTGAGCAAGTTCCCCTCCATTTCCAAAGTAACCAGATTGCTGAGACCTTCCAGGAATTATGAAGCAATTTGTGAAAATATTGTGTTTTCATAGTACAACATTAGGTAAGGAACATTTCATGCTAGTTTTAGCTGATTAAATGTCAGCATTTTTATAGATGTTCCAATTATGCTAACTTTTATACATAGCAATTTTGCGTAACTGTTTTACCTTCAAAGCTGTTTTCCTCAATTTCTTTTAGATTGTTCTCATTTATCTTGAGCTCCTGGAGTGTTGATGGGAGCTCAAAGGGAATTTGTTCCAGAAGGTTTCCGTCCATATACAGGCGAGACAGGAATTTAAGACCCTTAAAAGAAAGTTACATAAAAATCACGTCATTAATCTGTAGGTGCGAAAAATAAAGGTCATATACAATATGCTTTAGAAATCCGTGAAAGTTTTCAACTTGACGCATATGTTTTCATGGTTATCAGTCCCTAAGCTAACTAAACGAGCAGCTGTTTGGACTCCATTTGCCATATCGCTATCATATCTGATTGTAACTCCAAGCTTTCTGATCAATAGAAACAATCTGGGTACTGTATATATACTTTTTTTTTTCCAAAAACTTCACTATTTGTTTCAGATGATGGGCATATTTCTACTGGTTAGAACCCAGTGAAAATAGGAAAGACTAGCATAGCATACCCTCTGTTGTTTCACTTGAACATGTGCCATGGAATTTTGTTTTTATTTGAAAGGCTGTGCTAAAAAAGCATGGCTACAAGTGTCAAGTACAAGTGGGTATAGTGTTTGTATTATTGCAAGATTTGTGAAACTTTATGGCAATGAACAGAGCAAAACATTGGAGAAAAGCGTAGTTTAGCACTGTCAGGTTTGCAGATGGTACTGTTTTTGCACAGCTTTAAACCGTTATGGAAGAAACATTTGCTTCTTTAATTCAACTAAAGTTCAGCTGGAAGACATGAAGTAATGTTCATATGAATTTCTGAACAAGAGGCAGCAATGGAAAGAAACATTATCTCAATTGCCAGAATGCTGTATGATCCTGAAAAACTAATCTATGTACATGTCGGTCTAACTTAGCAAATTTACACTCAAAATGGGTCTGTTTTCATGTCAACGAAGTCCAATTATTTACACTTTATATTTTCTGTCTGTCTCTACATTAAGCAGACTTTTAAAAAATTCCAACAATATTATGTGAGATTAGCCATTTCTTTGCAGCCTTGGTCAAATGCTTTGCAGATTGTCAAGATCACTTTGTTGGCAACATTCAAGGCTTGGTACTTTAAGGTCAGTTTACCTCAAGTCTGATGCAACTAAATAGCATGATCATGCACAATATTTGTATTATTTTTTGCATCTCAGCTATTCAGTCTTGTACCAAATGTGTGGCGTTATCGTGTGAAACGTAAATGTTTTGTTATCCAAACAATTGCAAATTTGGATTATTATGCAGTTGGATTATTTCAGAGGTCAAAATGTTTTTCTCACTAGAGAAAAAAAAGATTGTGTTTATTGCTGATGCAGTATTCTGCAAACTTGTATTTTTAACTTACTTTAAATGCTTGGGGGTCTATGCCAGAGGACAAGATCTTGTTTTTACCCATGTCAATCCATTCTAGGTTGGGAATGCCATTAAATGCTCCAGCAGGGATGGTTTTGATTTCATTGCCTGTAATTTCATAATCATGACAAGTTATCAAAATCAGCCTCACTGGGATCTGTATACATGGACATGGACTGTGTAAACACTGGCATTTGTACTGATTTAGGCTTAATTTCTTGCACGTGTCTTAGATAAGTGATCTAAGTTCCATTTCAGTGCCTGTATCTCTCTACGACCTGTAAAGGGGTTACGCAGGGATGCGGCCTTCCTCACCCTGTAAGCTGAGTGATTTGAGCTCAGGGATGGACAGTGGAGGAATACCCGTCAGTTTAGCATTTTCACAGGTGATAGTGACATCAGAAATTGAACATCCTGGTGGCAGCAATGTGGTTACCATCTCAGACTCCTCCTCAACTACTTCTGGTTCCTCTTCCCTTGGTTCAGTGTCCTCCTCGTCTGGTTCGGTTGGCTCTTGGAGAGCAAAGAGAGGAGGACCTGCTGCTCTTGTTGGTGGAACGGGTGGCATTTGAAAAACGTCTCCTCTCAACCAGACCATGTCCTCGTCTTCATTGGCCTCGTCCCCACGGAGTCCTTCCTGGGCACGTTCTGCTGCTTCCTCCAGAGCTCTCATTATTTCTTTTTGCTCTACCTCTAGCCTACGAGCCCTGTCCTCCTCGGCCTTCCGCTGTTCTTCCATCCTTCTTTTCCTCTCCTCTGCTGCTGCTCTCTCCTCTTCCTCCTCTCGTAGCCTCCTTTGCTCCTCCTCTTTTTCTCTGGCATCTTTGGCCTCTTTTAACTTTCTCTGCCTCTCTGCTTCCTCTTTCTTCTGTTTCTTTCTCTGCTTGCGTTCAGCGTCTTTTTTGCGAATTCGTTCCTCTTCGTCCTTTTTTTGTCTTTCTTTCCTGTCTTTCTGACTTTGTGATATTCCGATATAGGACTCGGTGAGATCGTTGGGAACGGGAGAGTCACCGGAATACTCTGGGGCATCGACAACTGGGACCGTGGCAATTGTGCATTTATAAGATAAGGAAAGATCAAACATAACAATTAATATACAAAATATTCTGGCAGGCAGTGATAATGCCATGTTTTGTCCAAACCTGGGTTGATGCAAATTGGGCAGCACTCTCCAATTCGTTGAAATTTGAGTTGGCACTGTAGGGCGGGACACAGTATTTGGTCGCAGACCACCTCACCGCTGGAACACAGGCAATTCACGCATGGCTTTGGCGACCACACCGTTTTATCGTACATGGTGATGCCTCGAAATACACAGTGCTCTGTTTTTCCTGGAATAATTACAATTACAAACACGAAAGAAACTTAGAAATGTGATTGATTTCTACTTCTACTCATGCAAAATTAAATTGAAGTGAAGTTTGCCAAATGCTGCAATGTAATCAAACCCAGTAAAAATTTCAGTTTTGGTCGAATTTGAGGTTTTCACAAAAAATTGTTTATTACCCACGTCTAGTGATTCCAATTCTCCAAATAGCAATTTGGTGATTTTGTTTTTGAAACCTTCAGAGAACTTTAACTCGATTTTTCTCAAATTGACGACTTTGCTGATTCTATCGACTTCAAACAGGTGTAGCTCATAAATTTTCTGATTCCAACAAATCATACATCATTTTGAAGGTTTTTTAATAGAGCATGTAAAAATAACAAAAACTAATTTTTGAAAATTTGCTCATTGCAATTCATTTTGCCAGCACGGGTCACAAATAATGAATCTGGTATGATTCAGTCTGATTCGTTTTGGTTTTCCCAAGACACCTTGAAAATGTTCAAGGCTGTCACTTTGATCATGTTAATTTGATGTATTATTTATTTAAAATGTGATTAATAGAAAAAAAAATCAATTTTAAAAATTGCAATGATTGGCAACAGAAGCCACATTACGCATGTACAGGGCTGTTAGACGATTTTGGAAGCTAACACGCCTCTTAAGGCCCATCTGGCCCATCTTAAGGCCCATTTTCATTCAATGCGTTCATTCAATGCGTATAATCTGTCTGTAAAATGGCTATATATAGCAGTCTATCGCAACACTGTTTTCCACATGGCAAATATGTAGTACTTCTACCTACATTCTCATGTACAGCAATCTTAGCCGTTTAAAATGTTGTACACATGCTAGCAATACAGTAGTAAAATGTGTCTACTGGGAAGTAGTGTTTTTTCTGTTGTTTTAATGGGGTCTTACTGACCACATTTGTGCTGTTTTTCTATTTTTTATAGATCTGTTATTGACATTAATGCTAAAGACACTTACAATGTGTGTTGTGGATATCATCCACGCTTTTGCCGTGGCGCAAACGGATGTTTGTGTTTTGTGAATTGCAGGGTCACATTGTCACATGTTGCCAGTGTATAATCATGTGGTCAGTGTTCAGTCCTTACCATTACCACCCTGGGCAGAATGGTCATGTACTAAACCATATAAATTAACCACTCTGTTCCAAAACCCTCTAGGGCAATTTGAAGACTCTCAATGTATACTTGATTTTTATGGCTTTTTTGAACCTGTCAAAGGACAACATCTACTATATCTAAAAAATAACCACTTTTAACATACTTTTATTTGCTTACAATAAACTTGCCACAATTTTCTATTTTTCCTATGGTACTAGTAATAACACTTTTTTTTGTTTGTTATATTTTTTGGAGTAACTTACACACACATCTTTATATTACAAAAAAATGTTATGAACACAGTAAAAGTTGGCATCAGCTATTGTCAACACTAACCTGCAGTCACTTCGTAGTTTGGCTTTGGCTCTTTTGTGTTCTTGTAAGATTCAATGAAAATAGATCCATCTTGTCCATTGCTTTCTGGCGATCTTCCCTGCTGCAAGGCGGTAATATACGTCTGTTTTCTTGCTCGTTTTGGTCCAACACCTCGTCTTCTACCTCGTCCCATGGGACGTCTCTGCTCTTCTGCGAGGCTGAAGGTCAGACAGGCAAAGAGTGACAGTGCCAGAATCAGGTTTAGTCTCATGGCTGAAACCTGTGGGATAAAATAGAGGCATCTCAGCCCTACGTGTTCCTCATATAACTCTGTTAATGTATACTGTCTGCGTACACATTTCCATAATAATAAGTTACGGCATCACAGGTGATCCAGCCTCTAACAGCTTGACCTTGGAAAGCCAGACAAGCTTTGAAGGAATAGTAGCCTTTAACACCTTTACTGTAAGAGAGTAAAACTGTTATTTAGGTGTATGATGAGTGGTGTTTAGAGGACTGCAGGAGGTTCTAAGTATTATGTTCAAATGTAACAATCATAGCACAGATTTTAGTAAGAACAGACTTGGACTCGATGACACTCATATTCCCAGGTTGTAGTTATGGGAAGTACGACTCATTTACGCAAATTGGTTCTTTTGAAAAGTTTGTATAAATTGTGTCATCACGTCAGTGGCTCCAGATATTCCAATGTGCCATATTAAATTATCCAATAAAGCCATGTGCGCACATATTGCTATTTATTATGGTTTTCAAGTTTTATTAATCATTTTTATGGTCAATTCAATCAGTTCAGTTTGTTGCAGCCACAATTCAGCTCATAAAAATTGTCTTTTAGAACCTAAATATGATTTGCATGATACACACACACACTTGGTAAAATGTACCATTGATCACATTTAAAAATAAACACTTTTTGGCATGCCATAAAAATAACCTGTAGCCCATTTGAATTATATAACAATTAGGCTATCCATCTCATAGTAAAAAAACCTACCAAAATAGCCTACCAAAATTTCATTAACAGTAAAGTGAAATCTTATTGTAGATCTGGGTAACGTCTTACATTTTAAAATCACGTATAGGGGAAGTGTGGTCCCGTCAGTGAGGTACGCAAACACGACAGTCACTTTTCTTTGACTTTGTATTTTTGCGCTCACAATCTTCTAACATTATACTCTGACACCGCATTTCTTGGCACGCTCGTTTTACGCGTATTTGGTGCCACCTATTGTTGCGGGTGTATTATTGACATGGAAAAGTCTAGACCCTGAATTTTATATTCCCGATACAGACTGCACGATTTAAGCAATCCTATAAGATCATTACTAATCACACTGCGACATGGATCTAATAAATTTGGGTATGGCATGCATGTTGACTGTACCATGATGACACCTATTGACTCGTTGGCTACGATGCAAGTTAATATAGAAGAATAAAACGGCATCAGCATGCGCTAGTGGTAAACAAAAAGACTCGCTCTGCTTGAGGTAAGCAGTTTTAAGGTTTAGCCCCATGTTGGGTTGATTTCATGTTGCATTTTATTGCCTAGTCAGTAGACGTAGGTCATAGCAGCAAAGACACTGTGCAGTGATCATGCTGAATTTCTGAAACTGATCGTAGGCTGTCTTTGGTTGCAAGACTGTGACAACAGCCGTCTTTGAACCTCTCTCTTTGTACGACATAGGACCACTAATTGGGAGCCACGATCACAAAAATCGACCACAATTGTTTCACTATGGCAATCTTTCGTCTGGGACAGCCGAAAATCTTGCAATATGTCCTATATGTCTTAAGACAAACTACTTTTTTCTGTATTTCTAAGAAAAAAACATTGTCTTATATTCGGAACAATACGGTTATATTTTTAATTTATATATATAAAAATTTAGTGTGGAATGGTAATGGAAATTTTACGCTGTGTTAAAAACTTTAAATCTGGTAGTAATTTCCTAATGGCAAACAAATGATTATTTTACATTTAAATTATTAGCAGAATGGTAATTGAATGGTTATTATTTTAAGTTTAAATTATTATAGGAATGGAAACTCTACACTTTAAACCTAGTAGCAATTTCAGAATCGTGAACAAATTATTAGTTTAAAATTGATTATTTCAGTGAATTGGTTGAGCCGTTTCACAAGACTAAAACTACCATTTTATAAAAGTGATTATGGTCAATTCATTCACCTTTTTTTTTTTACTAATTTATTTGTACAAATCTGTCACTTGTCACAAAGAGAGTTTGCAGAAGAAAAGCCAAGCCAGAAAAGGAAAAGATGACAACACAGATTACCCAAACTTACAGTAATGGGAAACAAGAATAAAATCAGCAGCTGAGCAATGCTGATATGTGTGCAGAGGGCGTCTACAAACATAAATACGACCCTCAGGCAGAGTCATACGGTTACATTAAATCAGAGCTGCGGTGAGATGGAGAAGAAGAAAAAAAAAAGTGTTTTAATTAAGCTCTTTAGGATGACCAGGCTCAGATGGAAAGAATCTATAAAACCTACAGCTTAGACAGAGCGAGAGGGGCGAAATATATGGCCATGAGTAAAAACATCCTGGAGGGGCGTGCATGATACAGGGTCCCCCTCTCTCAGCGCTGTAATGAAAACCAGGTACAGTAAAGCTATAAGTTTTTTTACAGTCCTGCAGCTGTGTCTTTGTGCTTCAGCGATGAGACCGACCTATTTCAGAAGACGTTTGTCGTCACTCCAGATGCAAACGTCTCGATGTTTAGTGGAGATGTTCCAAACTGCATGCAAAGAAAATTTTTCATCTATAAACTCATATAAATATGACATGCACCCCGCAGACGGAAGAAGAAAACAATTAGTGTTGTACAAAAAGTGTTTTACGACATTACTGAGGGTGAGAGCTGAAAGAGAGGAAAGAGTCGTTTGTACGTTACCACTGGTTTCGGGCGGTTTTGTGAGGCCAAATATTTCCGCTCTTTCCCCAAAAGCTGTGGGATTTGCCAGCAACGCAAAAAGTGTGTGTGCGTCTGCTCCGCAGCAAGAAGGCTGATAAATGTCAAAAACAGACAGGGACTGCTCTAGCGTTTAGTCAGGACTCGCTCGGGCAGAACTTCTCCAGTTCTGTCTCTGAAAGATTCAGTCAAGTGAGGGTCGCGACAAGATACTGCCTCTCTCAGGCGAAAGAACTTGGTGATTTTGTGTGTCCTAATTACTAGGCTAGTAAGGGTACTGTACTCAAACAGAGCGGTGGCATCTGGCTTGTCATTACCACCTCTGTAAAAGCATTGTGTGAAAGCAGAAAATGGGCTAAACATTTTAGCTTGAATGAGCTGATCAGAGGGTGTCTGGACTGGTTTTCAGGCATTTCTGAACGGGTTTTCAAGCTGTATTGGTCGACCCCCCTACTGCCCAATGAGACTGTTCCATCTCGCATTTCAGAGGGTGGGCACATTGAGCTGAAAACAAAGATCTCAACTGACTCGCCTTCCAGTTTTGTACACGTAGGGGTCGTGGTCAAGCAGTTGTGTGCTAAAATTAGCTCAAACAATTCCCTGTAAATCACATCTAATGTCTATTATTTCATTTATATGCCCTTAAAAGAAGAATATATATAGACAAATAGGATCTTTATAATGTATGATAAAGATAAATATGGCTGTGATTCACACAAGAAGCTGATATCAAACATTTTAGACAAAATGTATATCTTTTGTCTGCCAATGAAAATATTTCCAAGGGAAGCTAATCAAGCTGTGCGTGTCACTAACTAACTGTTGTATAATAAGATGAATGAATATAGAATGTATTTGGCAGACTGTGTTCTGGACTACTTAGTGTAGTTGCACTGTTAGAAATATTAAACTCTCACAACAGATACACCATTGTTCTTTATAAATCCTTTTAGTCATCTATCACAACATTTATATTCAAGATCTTTGACATTAAACAAATATAATGCAATTTCAAGCAGTAAAAACAGTGTTTTGACTGAAAGGTTTGGTTCATTCTCTGTAGTCAAATAGATATATCTAAATATATCTTTAGAAATAATTTTAGTCATTATTTTACCCGTTTATCACAATAACAATTTGTTTTTGTTTTTTTAAGTTATGTTTTTGGCCTTTTTGTGCCTTTATTGGATAGGACAGTAGAGATTTGACAGGAAAGCATAGGGTGGAGAGAGAGGGAAACAGAATTGGCAAAGCTGGTAAACGAACTCGGGTCGCAGGAGGCACAGTTGCGCTACATGTCGGTACGCAAACAGACAGCTTATTCAATTTAAAGGTGCAGTATTTAATATTGACAGCTAGTGGTTGAAATGGGTACTGCAGTATAAATTCTAAATATTGAAAATAGTTGGTTCCCCGCCACCTTCTCTTCAGACTCAACGCTCGCGCGGGTTGCCAGATTGAGGAAACGCAACAGGAGCGAGCACAATTGACAATGGAAGACGAGGAGACTTTGACACTGTAAGTTGATGAGTTGATTTATCCGCGTTTAAATGTGCTCCCGTTCATAGAGATTTTTAGATGGATGCCGAGGCTTTTTAGGTTGTGTAGAATCTGCGATCTCTGACGCAGTTTGTTTGCTGGCTTCCATAGCTGCAATACGCTGTGTTTTCCACCAACTGGCAACCCGGGGTGTCAAAATACTATTGGGTTCATTTGCAGTGGGCGGGGTCACACAGGCCAAAACAAAAAAAAGACATTCTGACACGGAATGCACATTTCAAAGTAAAATAACTGGCTGTAGCATTGTTTTTCAGAGAAACAAGTATGTGAACTTAGCATGTTTCAAAAATATCTGCAAACGTATTATGGTATTTTATGCTTTAGTACAGTCAAAAAATTACTTTCATGAATTAAATATTAACTGTTTTGAATGGAAATCAGTTGACATTTACTCTTTATGCTCTTAAAGGTTTGACATTTTTGTGAAGAACTTTGAAGAAACACCATATAGCCTTTAATGAGTGGAAATTACACCATAATTTTGACTAGTGCTGACAAACTAGCAGATGGTCTTTAACGAAGAGCAGAGTTTAGGACATTATGCCAGAGCTGTCAGAATAAAACAATTTCCAGAAATGCCTTGCATTTAGGATTTTTTTTATCTCATGAGAATCTAAATTGTAAACATTTCCAATCTTAGACAGAAGCTGATCTCTTACACAATCAAATTATTTGTCGTTCCTTGTAACATCTCATCCAAAATATTAGTTTTGTAAGGGATCTAAGAGTTGTAATGTGTATGTGGGATCACTTTGAACAATATACAAATGTTTTTAAAGCATAGTCTTCATCAGTCCTTAGCTGTAGAACTGTACGGAGATTAGTTTTATGAGACGTAGATCAAAAGACAGTTTAACTGTGGTAAGATGTTTCAGCACCATAGGATGTTTTGACTTGCCATCAGGTAATGGCCGGAGATTTGTGACTCAACCAACTGGAATGAACAGCTGTGAATGTTCACTGTTCATACCGGCTCTGTCTACATGTACTTTCCTTATACTACGTGTTCCTGGTCTTAATTGTGAGTTATTCATTGTCGTATATAATTCCAAAAGGAAAAACATCATCTTCAATACTTTTTAATCAAAATAAAGTCAGTTGCTCCGCCTCTGAAATGGCTTTAATTTTCAGCTGACGTCAACAAGTACTCTTATTTTTCAATCCAATCCCTTGAAACTGCCACTTTTTGGCGTCAAGTCCCTCCTTACATTTTCTTTCAATATCCTGTTTCATCATGGAAGTAAAATGGTTTGTGAATGCTACTTAATGTTGGATTCCTCATGCATTGCCGCACTTACTGTTCACATCTTAAGTTATGAGGGTTGGACGTTCTTCTAGTTCTGTTTGGATGTTGACTCAACCAACATGTCACTCTTTTCTTGAAGCAGCTCACTAGAGGATGTTGAATTTGGGCTATCTTTTAAAACAAAAAACTCTTTCCACAGGAGAATTCCATTGGTTAGAATGGTCTGTATAATGTCACGGACCATTTGAGATGTACTTTAAGACCCAGAAGACTTTCACACACATGCCTAGCACCATGATAATGTCTGTCAAAATGTTGGACTGTATTTTTTTGCATTCAGACGTCTTTTTCCACTGCGGTAATGTCGGTTTGCTTCAGCATCTGGTTCACTATATTTCCTTATGGAACTTTTAACATAATGGAATATTTTATGTTGTGCCAGAGAGCTTAAGTACTCAGCAGTGGCATGTGTGTAGTCAGCGGTTTTATGTTTCTTTCCTTTTGGGTGCCTCAAAATCCCCCTTGAGGCACTCAGATTAACATTTCAGTTTTGGGGCATCCACTCTTTAACATACCTTGGTGCAAATTAAATAATGCTTTGTGTTTCTGAAACTAAACCTGATTCTTGCAAGAATCTCACAATAAAGGAATCCCAAAATTTCAGATTTTCTGATTTCTCAATCAGCTCAATTTCATAGGTAAACGATCCCAAACATCCAGACAGTATTGGCTTCTGAACAAGGCTAGAGACTCTGGTAGTTCTGTCTGGTGTTTTAATAACTGTTGACAGGGATCCGTGGGGAGTATAACATGTCGTTCCAGGATCAGACAATAGAGGTGCAGAGTTCAAATAATGGTTGGGTTGTTTAAAGGACGCTAAATTAATGGTTTCGTTCAAGGAAGCCTTGAAGCCTTTGGTCAGACCTGTGTCACATTTACCGAAAACAGTGAGGTCTTTTTGAATAACTGTTGAACGTTTTAAGTTGACAACTAGGCAGAAATTTCTTCATGAAGTTATTAAAATATTTATAAGGAGGTAAAAGTGTTGAAAAATGCTATCTTTAATGTAACAAAATAATACAATTTATAAGCAAAGCATTTGCATGCAGAGTAAGATTTGTAAAAGCATACACCAATTTATAAGTTTAAAATAATGCATCATTTTAATGTTTTCCATAAGTGTGGTTAAATCTTTAACTCCATATTTTAATTAAAACAATTTGATATATATTCTTCCAAGTTTGATTGTTGCATACTTTTGGCACAGTAGTTGTTTTTAAAGTTTAGGGTCCAATTCTCACTATTAACTAGTTGCTTATTAGCATGTATATTACTAGGATATTATTAGTTTATTGGTACTTATAAAGCACATATTAATGACTTATTCTGCATTACCTTATTCTACATCCCTTTATCCAATACCTAAACTTAAAAACTACCTTACTATTAATGAGCAGTAATAGTAGTTAATAGTGAGAATTGAACCCTAAACTAAAGTGTGACCAAAGTTTGTAATCAATGATTTGCAAAGAAAGGCTGCAATGAATGACATAACTCATTGACTGACTAAAGTCAACGTGCATGTGTAAAAATAAACATTTGCAAAAGAATGTAAATAGTTTGCTTTGAGAACGTAACAGTGTTTAGTCTCTTCACAGGGCCATAAGGAACATTATAATCATGAATTCAGACAGGTTTTAAGATACTTGTTAGAGAAAGTCTTAGTGTTTACCAGAGGAAACATCAAGTTAATGGTGTATCTGACAGCATTTCCCAACTGTGTAATGTGGGAATTGGGAAAAAATTCTGGAAAGTTTTGATGTCTAATGGGAAAGTCTGATGGATTTGTTTAAGGGATTTGTGACGCTGTTGGTTTGGTGTGCTAGGCTGGTTGTGGGAATTATCATGTGTTTTTAATTAGCTAGTTGAAATGCGGACAAATGAGGGGTAACATTTAAGAGTAGTTTAATTAGATGTCTTAATTACTTGTTAAAGCAGTTTCTCTATGTTTAATACATAATTAAGTGTAAGTAAGGCTATAATTTCTAACTGTATTTAGTGGTTTCGGCAAAAGACAGAGAGATGGAAACATTTTTCTTCTTTTATTTTATTATTTACTGTCGGCTCTGTGTATTCGATTTTCTCTTCTGTGGTTTAAAGTCCTGAAGGCATAACTATTAAATGACTTATGATTTATTAAAAAACACCTTGAAAATGTAAAGGGATAGTTAACGTAAAAAGAAAAATGTTATTATTTGCTCACCCTCATTTAATTCCAAACCTGTATACCTTTATTCTGTGAAATACTCTAGATAATTTTTTTTATATAATTAAGTACAATCTTTACCATTCATCAGTTGATCCAGTTTACAAAACTGGTCTGAATGATTCATGAATTAGACAGCTCCCTGTAGTGAAAAATGATCAATGAATAATGTTTTTTGGGGACTTTTTCTAACAAAAGGATTGTATTAAGGGCTTGACATTAACTTTTTTGCTCACCAGCCACTGTAGCTAGTGGTTTTCCAAAGTTACTAGCCACTCAGAATTTCCACTGGCCATCGTTGGAAGTTGGAAGTTGGGCTTTGCTAACAAAATGGAGGCAGAAATGATACAGACCGCGATAGCCTCGCCATAGTACATGACAGGAAGAGAAGTCGTTTCAAGGGGGGATGGAAGGTTAAAGTTTTGATTAAAGATTATGAGGGCAAATTATTTTTTATAAAAATAATGAAGTGCACAGATAAATAATTTATAATAAAACACTACAATATTACATATGTTGGGGTAACAGTTTAGGACCCAAGACCAGTAGTGAAAAATTAAGACCAAGAGTCAGGGGTGCAATTAATTAAAGAAAAATTTACTGAAGAATAGTTTGCAGTTTCATCAGCAGAAGCCAGCTTCAAGTCTCACAAGGAGTTCGTAGGCCGCACAGGATGCCCATAATCCACCTCCAATACTGATCTGTAACACAGAATATTGCGCACATACACAGATACATAGTCTCTCCAAGGTTGACAAGCAAAAGTTTCCCAAAACATACTGATAACATGTGCTTTCAGACAATAGTACAGGCCATATTCATACAATTCTTTAGTGTTTCAGTAAAAGGAAATAATATAAAATGAATAAAATATAATAAAAATGAAAGACAAATCCATATTTCATCTCTGGAAGCCGGGCTAAGTGAGCAAACACTCTCACTGCACTCCCGGCATGTTAGGGGTGTGTGATGCCTCCAAAATCCAAACACAAGACAACAAGTTGCTATCAAGTTTTTAGCGACACATCACACATCCCTAGGCCAGACCCTCAGTCACTCCTCAGAGACCAAATACACACTTTATAAAATATAAAGGAAGAAACAATCATTGGTCCTATTGATTGAGCAAAATCATAACTGGAAATAATCATTAGAAATCATCATAATAATATAGAAAGATAAATATTTATTAAGGCTTTGATTATGAATTTAATTCATATATATATATATGATATATATACACTCACCTAAAGGATTATTAGGAACACCATACTAATACTGTGTTTGACCCCCTTTCGCCTTCAGAACTGCCTTAATTCTACGTGGCATTGATTCAACAAGGTGCTGAAAGCATTCTTTAGAAATGTTGGCCCATATTGATAGGATAGCATCTTGCAGTTGATGGAGATTTGTGGGATGCACATCCAGGGCACGAAGCTCCCGTTCCACCACATCCCAAAGATGCTCTATTGGGTTGAGATCTGGTGACTGTGGGGGCCATTTTAGTACAGTGAACTCATTGTCATGTTCAAGAAACCAATTTGAAATGATTCGAGCTTTGTGACATGGTGCATTATCCTGCTGGAAGTAGCCATCAGAGGATGGGTACATGGTGGTCATAAAGGGATGGACATGGTCAGAAACAATGCTCAGGTAGGCCGTGGCATTTAAACGATGCCCAATTGGCACTAAGGGGCCTAAAGTGTGCCAAGAAAACATCCCCCACACCATTACACCACCACCACCAACCTGCACAGTGGTAACAAGGCATGATGGATCCATGTTCTCATTCTGTTTACGCCAAATTCTGACTCTACCATCTGAATGTCTCAACAGAAATCGAGACTCATCAGACCAGGCAACATTTTTCCAGTCTTCAACTGTCCAATTTTGTTGAGCTTGTGCAAATTGTAGCCTCTTTTTCCTATTTGTAGTGGAGATAAGTGGTACCTGGTGGGGTCTTCTGCTGTTGTAGCCCATCCGCCTCAAGGTTGTGCGTGTTGTGGCTTCACAATTGCTTTGCTGCATACCTCGGTTGTAACGAGTGGTTATTTCAGTCAAAGTTGCTCTTCTATCAGCTTGAATCAGTCGGCCCATTCTCCTCTGACCTCTAGCATCAACAAGGCATTTTCGCCCACAGGACTGCCGCATACTGGATGTTTTTCCCTTTTCACACCATTCTTTGTAAACTCTAGAAATGGTTGTGCGTGAAAATCCCAGTAACTGAGCAGATTGTGAAATACTCAGTCCGGCCCGTCTGGCACCAACAACCATGCCACGCTCAAAATTGCTTAAATCACCTTTCTTTCCCATTCTGACATTCAGTTTGGAGTTCAGGAGATTGTCTTGACCAGGACCACACCCCTAAATGCATTGAAGCAACTGCCATGTGATTGGTTGATTAGATAATTGCATTACTGAGAAATTGAACAGGTGTTCCTAATAATCCTTTAGGTGAGTGTATATGTATATATGTATAGGTATATTGAATCGGCAGTGGATTTCAGAATCCAACCTTTCACATAAAAAAATAAGAATTGTCCATTTTGATAGTATGAATTCAGAAGACTTTTAATAGAAACACTCAAATCATAGGGACTAATTTTTTGGTCATTTTTGAGCCTGAAAGCCCCATTCCTATATTTGAATATTTAATTAAATAGTTATCAGGACATTCTTGAAAATGTACATTTTGTGTTGCAAACAAGCAAGAAAGAAGTCCAAACTGGTTTGGGGAGTAAATAATGACATCTATTTCTTTAAGACATTAACATTTTGACCTCGATGCAGAAAGTCTCAGACTGTGATTTTGATGTTATCTTGCCTTGTTATGGAGCAAATGCTATGATTCCACTTACAATTACGTAATCCTCTATGTAAATTTCTCCACATATTTTGTTCGTTATTGACCAGTGTTTTGGAACCAGGTTGCTGTGGGTCAGATGGAATCTGTCCGGACTTTTAATTCCTTTAACACATGAGCAATTTGTTTGGCAGGAGAAGTACCCAGACGTGGTCAGCCTTCCAGAGGGATGCAGATCAGAGCTCATGATTATACGAAGTCCTCAACTTCCCGGGTAGGTTGCATCAGCTGAGAAAATGAAATGGAAAATGCAGTCCATAACTTTTGCTGTTTGCCTTTCATTAGCGGCACATGTGGCATTAAGCGACTACAGGCTTCTTGTACCTTTATATGGTTACCATGACTGATGTCTACAGATTACATGCTTGAAAAAGGAAGAGTCAATGGCTGTATGTTTTTCAGGATCTCCATGACCATATTCTGGAAGATAGATGTGTCTAAGGACGGAGTGGTAAAACCAACGCTTGAGCTCTTACTGAAAATGCCAGATCAGGGTAAGATGAGTGAAATATAGATTATTTAAGGGATAATGTTGCATCAGGGTTCAGCTTATTAAACGTCTTCAAAAGCCTTTTTACTAAACTCAAAAACTAGCCATTTTTAATAATCAAGATGTTGCCAATTAGCTATTCTAACTTGCATTGGTGGAATAAAACAGAGAAACTTGCAAATAATCATGGACAGTCAAATTTTTGCTAATGTTATAATTTGACTGCTGAAGTATTTTCTAAACAATTTCTACTTAGAATGTGGTACAATTAACTGAAATGTTTTATTTTTTTTCATCTGAACAGCTCGAGAGTTGGACACCAAAAAAGTGATGGAAAACAGCTCGGATTACTTTCAGAGCCTGCTGCAGATTCTCGGGGTGGAAGCGTCAATTGAGGCCTTGATAAGAACCGTGTGTTTGTGAGAAGTCATAAAACACAAGCCAACATTCATGTCATCAGAACTTCATATCTAATCATTTTATTTCATATAAACACCTGTACAATCACCCGTTAGGAACTACATATTGATGCCATCTGTAAGTGTCAATCATTTTTTACGCATGATATGCCCACACTGTATGGAAATATACATCATTAGACAAGAGCTAGAAAAATAAATAATTTTAAATACAAAATGTCTGACAGCAAAATCCACTTTGTATTTTCAAATAGTTAAATTTTAACATTAGATTCCATCACAGACACTGTGATCTTCCTTTCTCTTCTTGCTTAACAGAATTAATGTCTATTCCTACCTACATAGTGATTATAGATCTTTATTTCATTAGAATAACACAATTTCACCACCTCAGACTCATAATATCTCTGGTTCATTGGTTCATAAGGGGAAAGATGTTGTTAAAACTAAGGCAAATACAGCAATGTCTGGTGTGGAGAAACTGCATACAGATACATCATAACACGTCAAAACTGAGCAACATGACCGTCAAACAAACGCCATTGGTTGGACAACGAAAGCGTGTTCGCTCACAGGTAAGGCGTATAATACTTCTCTTGACACCAGTTCACATTAAGACAAAAGGGACTGTGAACACAGTTTGGCAATGTTGAATGTTCATCCATGTAAAACTCAAACACTATTCACCTGATGAGAACTGCATTGACAGCTTTGAGTTGAGCAAGCAAGCCGACGCAGTCAACATCACAGTAAAAGAGGTAAACAGAAGCATGAGTATCACTCACGCCACAGTATTTTGTAACAGTAATATTCCCTATGACAAAATGGCAACCATGAGTTGCCATCTTTAGTGTTGAAGTCGCACAGTAAAATTTGCATCAACCGTCCTACTGTGGTTGGTTTTTTCTGGTAAAAGGCGCCAAACTTGCACACAACGTTAAATCAACACTGCCATTTCTGTGGCACAGCAATATACTGCTTTTCTGAAAAACTGCTGGATCAGCTTACTTCTGTATTGTGCTAACAATAACCGCCATGCTGTCCATCTTTGGCCGACTTATGAACAACATCTGGCTCTGCAAACAATTACAGCCATTAAAACTAAGGCCAAACGTAGCTATAGTAGCGTTTAAGCTGCTGGGAATTAATTCCTTTGGTTGTTTTCTAGTCTGCGATTTCAAAGCAGTTGACAACTAAGTGTAATAATCATACTCCAAGACAGAGCAGTTGTAGATGGACAGGCACAGCTGAGTTTGCATTTTACAGCAGTTTTTCCAGGAATAAAAAGTGGCGTTTGAGATGATAGACTAGCTTTAAAGAAGTAGTTCATCCAAAAATGAAAATTCAATCATTATTTACACACCTTCATGTGGGTATACTGAGGTTTCTACTGTTTTTCCACATATTTGAAGTTCCAATAAAAAGCACCATAAATGTAGTCCATACAACTTCATTTTTGAGTTTATTCACTAATGATCTTGCGTTCAAAAATGTTACTACATGCTCAAAATCCAACAGTGTTTTGTCCAATTCAGACAAAAAACCTGGTTAGAATGAACTGCCAAGCTGCATAAAGATTCTTCAGCCATTTTGATTAGATTTGCAATTACATGAGGGTGAGTAAACAATGGCCAAATGTTTTTTTAGTGCAAACTATTCTTTAATAAGACACTTCGATTTGTATATGGCGGTAGACGGTTACGCCAGGCAAGCGTGCGTTATAAAAATACACTTTCATTAGAGAGTAATATCATTAGACTTATCTTCTAATTCATAAAATCTAATCTTACGGATAGTGAGTGTTAGCGTAACCTCATTCGCTAGCATGCAACAGGTCTGTGCTTGTCAGTATAACTTCTGCTACTGTAGCTCGCCATGGGTCAGTGGTTTGAGGAGCTCTAGGGATGTAGTCTTGCTAAAAACTCAAGTACTTCTCTGTTTTTGAACTCCAAACTGCCTGTACAGCAACTGCTGACACGGCCAAGCTGATGCATGGTAAAACGGTATTTAGGGAAAATCGCTGTAAGCCACTTTTGGCACTTGGAAACCACAGTAGCGCTGCTGCGTGAGAGAAACACCCAACAGCACTGCACAAAACACACACACACAACCTCCTTGTTCTCCCTTTTTACAGCCAATGACTGACTCATTCAGGTATTCTGTGCTTCAGGAGACCAGCCCCAGTAAGAACATCACCCTCTAAAAAGAAAAACAAAAGGTCGTCCCAGCAACAGCCCACAAATGCCACCATTGCTGCCAACTTCACGTTGCAGAACATGGTGGGAGGGCAAACAGCTAGACAGACTAGCAAACAAAAAGGACAAAACTATATTACTATTTCAACTTCACGTCTACGCATTTCCCAAGCAGCACTCGTGGAGGTGTCTCATACAGCATGGAAGAGCAGCGTGCACTCCTGCCTTTCCTTATATAGGCTGGAGGGGGGTGGGGCTTGCATGCTCCGCAGGTAGTAGTTGACGATTTTGGTGTCCAGCTTGTACTGGTGAGGGATGCCTTCGTACGGTTTGGGGTCCAGATCCAGGATAGAGACGGAATATGTAAAACGAGGCTTCTCCAAACTCAACTGGTCTCTGTAAACACAAAGCAAATGGAAAGTAAAACGACCGCAAATGTTGAGGCGAATCTTTCATTAAAGAGTGAAAACAAACTTACTCCTCGTCTTCTTCGCAAGGTGCAAACGTGATCATGATTGAGCAGTCTTTGGCGGTCATTGCAACTCTATACTGATGAACCTGGAAAGTTATTTAGATGCAAGGAAAAATTAAAGAGGTCATATGATGGTTCTAAAAAGAACATTATTTTGTGTATTTGGTTTAATGCAATGTGTTTACGTGGTTTAAGGTAAAAAAAAAAAAAAAAGTCATTATTTTACACATACTGCACATTATTGTTGCTCCTCTATGCCCCTTCTTTCTGAAACGCGTTGATTTTTACAAAGCGCATCGTTCTGAAAAGCGTGGTGTGCTCTGATTGGCCAGCGAACCAGTGCATTGTGATTGGCCCAAATACCTTAAGCATATGACGGAAATGTCACGCTTCTTACCATATTTGGAACATCAGCTCCAGCAACGCAATATTGACAGATGATAATGTCGGTTCTACCATATCAATTCGAGCCCAAATCTGATCCAGATGATGCAGATGATTGATCAGCGTTGCCAGCACGACTGGACCAGAAAGTATCAGACTGGCAAGTTTGCATTTGTTTTCGTAGAAACGACAAAGATGTAGAAACGGCGTACTCTCCCAGTTGCTAGAAACAGTCCTCCGAAAAATGAGCAGCACACAGTCAAATATTTGGGTTGTACTGTTCTGGAACTGTGTTGTAACTAAAGCTTAGCCACGGTTTTCTAACTGTGCCCTCTTTTGGAGGGCCAAACAAAGTAGTTTGGCTTTCGCAACGAAAAACGGTGTCTCCATGACATGGTGGCACCGGCGGCAACAATACTACAGCGAATAAAAGTTATGCCTTCTTTCTTTGAGTATACATTTGGGCGGCGTTACGAAATGTGGGGACGTGTTTGAACAAAACATTTTAGGAAGGTGTGGCTGAGCCTTAACTTTTATAAAGAATATCTCTTTGGGTTTGAGACTTTATAACTCTGCAGATCTAATACATGCACAGCTACATAACACACTAAAGATAAAGGAAAACAAAATCTGTATCGTACCTCTGAGAGTGAATCTCACTTAGAAATGAGTCTCATTTTCATATATAAAAAATAAATCTGTATTTTATTAAATACCAAAAACTCAATTAAAATATATAAATAAATATATACACAGATCAGGCATACCATTATGAAATGAATAACACTAATTTCATTGTGGCACCAAGTGAACATTTTGTCCTCAAAGTTGATGTGTTAGAAGCAGGAAAAATGGGCAAGTGTAAGGATTTGAACGAGTTTGACCAGGGCCAAATTGTGATGCCTAGATGACTGGCTCAGAGCATCTCCAAAACTGCAGTTCTTGTGGGGTGTTCCCGGTCTGCAGTGGTCAGTATCTATCAAAAGTGGTTTAAGGAAGGAACAGTGGTGAAACAGCGACAGGGTCATGGGCAGCCAAGGCTCATTGATGCACGTGGGGAGCGAAGGCTGGCCCGTGTGGTCTGATCAAACAGACAAGCTTCTGTAGCTCAAATTGCTCAAGAAGTTAATGCTGGTTCTGATGGAAAGGTGTCAGAATACACAGTGCATTGCAGTTTGTTGCGTATGTGGCTGCATAGCCACAGAGCAGTCAGGGTGCCCATGCTGACCCCAGTCCACCGCCAAAAGCGCCAACACGTGAGCATCAGAACTGGACCGTCGCTTACCTGGGGAACACATGGCACCAGGATGCACTATGGGAAGAAGGCAAGCCGGTGGAGGCAGTGTGATGCTTTGGGCAATGTTCTGCTGGGAAACCTTGGGTCCTGCCATCCATGTTGATATGTACCACCTACCTAAACATTGTTGGAGGCCATGTACACCCTTTCATGGAAACGGTATTCCCTGGTGGCTGTGGCCTCTTTCAGCAGGATAATGTGCCCTGCCACAAAGCAAACAACGAGTTTGAGGTGTTGACTTGGCCTCCAAATTCCCCAGATCTCAAACCAATCGAGCATCTGTGGGATGTGCTGAACAAACAAGTCTGATCCAAGGAGGCCCCCACCTTGCAATTAACAGGACTTAAAGGATCTGCTGCTAACATACCACAGCACACCTTCAGGGGTCTAGTGGAGTCCATTCCTCAACGGGTCAGGGCTGTTTTGGCAGCAAAAGGGGGACCAACACAGTATTAGGAAGATGGTCATAATGTTATGCCTGATCAGTGTATATATAAAACGCTATTTTTATAATGAACATAACTGGTAGAATGATAATCTAAAAAAAATTTTTTTTAAATGACAATTTAGGGTGGGAAGATTCTTAATTGTCACCAAAACAACATCACAATGCAAATAATTAGGCTTTATTTTTATTTTTTTTAATTTTGAGGTGAAATACAACCTGTAAATTTCCTATTACGAGATTCACACCTAAACTTAGAAGCATCACATGCTCAGTCTTACCTTCCCAACTGCATATTCTACGGAGCCGTCATCCTCAGTAGGACAGTTTTTAACTGTGTCCATGAAACCATCATTATAAGGCCCATCTATCTGCAGTCGGTTTCTGGGGATAAAAACACATGTTGATTAGATGTTTAAGTGCTTTTAAGCATGTTTATTCATAAAGATGATGTGGCTTTGCATGGAAATTACCAATTACCACATTGCACAGGACCCCCATGTGGCCGCTGTGCCTCATTACTAGATAAAGTACAACATCCACACAAATGAGTCTTTTGCGCCACCTAGTGTTTGTACCGTACAGTCTTCCAGGGGACTGTAAAATATTATAACTTATATAGTATAATTTATATAATAACAAGTTGCGATTCAGCAACTGTACTGCATTTTTACATATTCCAGTACAGGTGAGCACTGCACATGGCGATCTGGTGTGGGCTGAAATATCCGCCCAATAGAAACTTTGCTCAGCAAAAACAAAGCGTTCTTGCACTGGAATATTGATCTGAACCACTCAATATCCCAGCTTAAACATTCACCTTTCTTTCGGGAACTCCTCTAGATACTGCTCCACACGTTTGTACAGAGGGTAGATTCCTTCAATATCCAGGTTATCCAGCATCTGTACTTGGAGGATTTTTGAAAGGACACTGTCTTTAGGGAGGCCATGGTTACCTGTGAAGATAAGAAAATGAGCTCAACATGTACTCTTGGCCTTGCATAACAGATTTACAATTACTGTCATATATATTACAGCAATAATCTGCCTAAAAAGCCTTTTACACACCCTTAATGTGTCTTTGAAATGCTCAATGTGTTTTGTTCCAGTTTACTCCTACGCATATACAGTGACTAAACAGTAAATTGATTACTGGGTTCCACTGGGACTAATATGAGAGTTTAGCAACATTTTAGCTGGTAGATGCCAAACAAAACATCATTTGCCCATCCATGTATTCATTAGTTAGCAGTTGTCGGTAAAGGCCTCACCATTGCGGAGCAGGTCTCTTGGGAAAGGACTGGCTTCACAGTGCGGCCTGCTTTCGGACAAGTGCATCTTCCGGGGCTCTCCCGAGCGGTTCGAGTCCCCGCCGCTGAGCAGGGAGGAGCAGATCACCTGAATGAACTCGTTGAGGACGGCTTTGCCAGGCTGGTGGCCGTTATAGAGACCGTTACTATGGGGGAAATAAGGCCAAAGGTGCTGAATGAGATCATTCATGTCGGGTTGCTGCTTGGCGTCGTCTTTACAGCTAAATATCAACTCTCCACCCTGAAAAAAAGAGAGAAACAAAAGATTAATGCAACTTCTTTCATAACCCTTTTCTTTTAGCTACATTTTAATATTCTTTTTTCAAAGTTGGAAAAAAAAACAGCCTAAGCTGGTTTGCTGGTCTTAGGTGGTTTAAGCTAGTCACACATCCAGACCAAGTCCTGAAAAGTGAAGCCAAAGTGTTTTGATCGCACCCAGGTGGCTGGTCCCAGTATAGGTCATAAACCCCGCCCTCTCCATGTAATCGAATGAGACGGGAGACAAACTAAACAATCAAATTACACTTCAAATAAATATTTTCCAAAGATAGTTTCTGTCATTTTAGGTAGTTATCACGCTGATGTAAGTTCAAGTGTCAGCATAAGATGTCAGCGCCATATTTGCTTTACTTTTCTACAATGGAAGAGAGTCAGTGTCATCCATCTTTTTTTACAGTCTATGATCCAGACCAATATGGTAATCAGTAAGCTAGTTTTCCAGTTAAAAAGTGGCCAAAAACCCTCTAAAAACATCCTGATTTGGCTGGGAGACTAGTTAAGACCAGTAAACCTGTTTAAAATGTTTTAGTAGTACTACTTCCAAGTTCCAGGATAAATATAACTTAAGATTAGCTCAGTATTAAAACTGAAACCAAATGTAAATCAGTATGCATGACATCGCTGTCTGTTACTTTTGAACGCTGAACATTCTATCAATGGAAGTCGAGGGAACGTTTTAAAACTTTACTCTGTTTTGAAGTATAAAGTTCCGAAAATAGACCTTAGTCAGAGCAGCACCATGACAGGTATGAAAGCGAGGCTGTGATGGATTGACCGTGTTTTCAATGGCATCCGCTGTAAAAAGCTGTATTAAAGCTCCTAGATCACTTATAAATTTCCACAGCTGATATTGTCTGAAGTTTTTTGTCTAATGAAATTTCTTGGAAAGATATTTTTGCAGTGTTTCATCAGCAGAACAATCCAAAAACACATTAAATAACAGTTCAACCCACACTGAAGAGATTCCCGTTAAAATCAAAGATGGCGCTGCTGCGAATAAGGGTTATAGACAGCAGGCTGAAATGAAACAGTTCGGGACTAAATTAATTACAGAAGTTTATATTCACCTTAAAGATTTTCAAGTTGTTTTGTGGTTCCTCTAACAGATTCTTCAATGCAACGTACATTCGCTGTTTGCTCCTGGAATACAAGTTATTCAATAACATTCAGGTTTGTGAAATAAGATACATTTTTGCAAACAATGAAGGAAAGTTAAGGGGAGAAAAAATGCTTTGCCATGACAATAATTAACATGTTAAGAGATTATATGGATTGATCTGATTCTGAACCTTCTGTTTCTTTAGCGTTCCAGCAGTATAAAGGCTTCGTTGCATTATACATTATAGGGCTGGTTTCACAATGGAAAGGTGAGTCACAAATTTTGTACAAAAAAAAAAGTGGTCTTTTTCTCAGTGGAAAATTCTTGGTTTTAACAAAGGTCAGTGACGCAACTGGTTTGGTGAATCTCTTTGCCACAGTCGGTTAGATTTGTTAACAATGCTGGCTAAAGGTCGTACCATCAGTGAAAGATATAAATCCAGCTTTGAATTCCTGCACTGAGTGACTGAAGCAGTGACTCACCCTGAAAAGAGATCCAGGGGACAATATCTGCTCAATCGCTTCCACTTCCCATTGGCTAACTGTAAGAGAATAATGTTAGGAATTTTACTATAAACTCTACTAATAGTGATGTTTCGGTCAAGTACACCAGCTATAGGGGCAGTCGCTTATTGATGATACACTCTCCAGTTTCCGTTTCACCTCTACTTTAGGACTGAAACTGATTTTGTATTTGTACATCTTCTGCAGCCAAACCCCAAAAGAAATTATTGTATGATAGTGCACAGTACAAACAGACAGCAGGATGTTTACACTACACTGAACCATCCTCTTTTTTTGTTAAAGCAGAAGTTCACTTTTAGAAATCAGGCTTCACTTCTAAAAACCACGAGTTACTTTAGTGACAAGGCCTTTGTAAGATTCTTAATTGATATTTACCTTGTAATGCTGATGCATGCAGAATCTGCAAACTTTGCGTTTACATTCCTTGGTTATATGCCTTGAAAAGGGTAGAAATCCACATTTTGGCTGGAGGAGGGAAAAGAAGGAAAAATATGTAGTTATATCTCTGCATCGCACAAACAAGCCTTTCAGATCAGATTCACGCCAACTTCCCGTTTGTTTGACTGACCATGTGATTGAATTCCACACAAATAGATTCAATGAGTCATTCAGCTACTGTGGTTTACTTCCCTAAGAACGGACATTTATAATAAACTGACCTCTAAAAAAAATAGTTCTTGTTTTATATGAGATTCAAAGCTTTCAATTTAATAAAACAGTGCGTCTACACCCTAATGGCATGAAGATATAGAAAACCCCATCAACAACTGCCAGAAAGTTCAATGACCAGACTTGATAAGACATGCGACACTAAACACATTCAAGGCAAGATTTTTGGCACACAGTCTCGAAATGAGATTATTTTCAAAATGTGGGTATACAAATTATAACTGTCATTTTGAGTGCAAATTCCACCTTGAAGTAAACACCAACACAAACATAATGGTAGTGACGTTTTGTGGCTGGGTCAAGCTGAAAGTTCACCTTAATTTCGACGCATATTGGAGGTCTGTGGTCTCTGAGGTGGTGAAGAGGGAGTTGGGTCAGGTTAGGAAGGCATAAACCACACCCGCTGAATGTGTCCATGACCTTGTCACAGCGCAGTTCTGCATGAAGGAAAGATCATAACACCGATACGCAACATCAAATCCAGTCTACAAAAATGACTATCTCACATATGTTTACATGAAGAACAAATTGAATTTTTTTAGTGGGTGAAACTCCGGAAAACATATTCAAGTCGGATTTTACACCAAAAGTTAAAGAAAATTATGCTTATTTTAGGACTTTATCTGCATTGCAATTAAGCATATTTTCCTCTCAATTGTCATTACCGTAATGAACCATAATGTTTTATTTTGAGGTTTAATTCCCATTAATCTCAATTAAAATACAACAAATACTATCATAAAGTAAAAATACTTGACTTTTTCTTAAATAATTTTTTTAAATTATTACAGGGGCATTACAGCAATGACACTGTTTTTTTGCATTACGGTAATGAGAAATGCAGGAAATGTGTGTATTTGTTATAAAAATGCCCCCCAAAAAATCTTAAATTGTATTCAGTTAATTTAGCATTTTTTATGTATTTATATTATTTTTGTGGAAATGTGATATGAATGTGTTCACCATAAGATTCACCATATGTTTAAAAGGGAAAAAATGAAAGTTTGGTCATTCGTACCAGGTCGTTCTTGTTGGACCTTCAGCGACAGCTGTCTCACAAAGTCCAGCGGTAGTTTGACAACCTCCTGTAAACAATCATACCATTATTTTCATCTCGTTCGCTGAGTCACGGCTTGTGTTAAAGCAACATGATGTATTTATGTACACAAACTTCTTAAACTGTAACTTACTCCACTGTGAACGTATTTCTCCCCCAACAAAGGCTTCATGACATATTTACTATAATCCACAATGTTAAGGATGTGTCGAAAAGCTTGTTCTGCGGTCTGTTAGGAAAGAAGTAGGAAAATGAGCTGATACTACACTGTATGACAATGCAAACAGACCAAGACCAAACATTTGATGCATATTTACATTGCTGCAGATGCCCTTTGTACCAAAAGAGACACTTCACTTACAACACAGTGCAAGAAAACACACAACTATTGTAAAATTAAATGGGACTATTTACAAGTTATATGAACAATCACATTTACACTCACCTAAAGGATTATTAGGAACACCATACTAATACTGTGTTTGACCCCCTTTCGCCTTCAGAACTGCCTTAATTCTACGTGGCATTGATTCAACAAGGTGCTGAAAGCATTCTTTAGAAATGTTGGCCCATATTGATAGGATAGCATCTTGCAGTTGATGGAGATTTGTGGGATGCACATCCAGGGCACGAAGCTCCCGTTCCACCACATCCCAAAGATGCTCTATTGGGTTGAGATCTGGTGACTGTGGGGGCCATTTTAGTACAGTGAACTCATTGTCATGTTCAAGAAACCAATTTGAAATGATTCGAGCTTTGTGACATGGTGCATTATCCTGCTGGAAGTAGCCATCAGAGGATGGGTACATGGTGGTCATAAAGGGATGGACATGGTCAGAAACAATGCTCAGGTAGGCCGTGGCATTTAAACGATGCCCAATTGGCACTAAGGGGCCTAAAGTGTGCCAAGAAAACATCCCCCACACCATTACACCACCACCACCAGCCTGCACAGTGGTAACAAGGCATGATGGATCCATGTTCTCATTCTGTTTACGCCAAATTCTGACTCTACCATCTGAATGTCTCAACAGAAATCGAGACTCATCAGACCAGGCAACATTTTTCCAGTCTTCAACTGTCCAATTTTGGTGAGCTCGTGCAAATTGTAGCCTCTTTTTCCTATTTGTAGTGGAGATAAGTGGTACCCGGTGGGGTCTTCTGCTGTTGTAGTCCATCCGCCTCAAGGTTGTGCATGTTGTGGCTTCACAAATGCTTTGCTGCATACCTCGGTTGTAACGAGTGGTTATTTCAGTCAAAGTTGCTCTTCTATCAGCTTGAATCAGTCGGCCCATTCTCCTCTGACCTCTAGCATCAACAAGGCATTTTCGCCCACAGGACTGCCGCATACTGGATGTTTTTCCCTTTTCACACCATTCTTTGTAAACTCTAGAAATGGTTGTGCGTGAAAATCCCAGTAACTGAGCAGATTTTGAAATACTCAGACCGGCCCGTCTGGCACCAACAACCATGCCACGCTCAAAATTGCTTAAATCACCTTTCTTTCCCATTCTGACATTCAGTTTGGAGTTCAGGAGATTGTCTTGACCAGGACCACACCCCTAAATGCATTGAAGCAACTGCCATGTGATTGGTTGATTAGATAATTGCATTAATGAGAAATTGAACAGGTGTTCCTAATAATCCTTTAGGTGAGTGTATATTGTACGAAAATGCAATACTACGGTGGTCGAGAGAGCTCAATGCACTGCAACTGAAGAAAACACATGCAAATAGTAAAAAACACATGCAAATTAAGAAAACATCGTTATCAGTTTGACAACACATGCTGCAAATACTCAACACAACAAAATACAGAAACACGCTGCTAATACTCACAATGCAACCAAATGGAGAAACGCGCTGCAAATAGCACAGACTACAACGGAAATGTGTCAAGGGGACCCCAAAAGTGGCAAACCTGACTGGGACTGCTTATTGTTCAATGTCTACTCGTGAGTGGTGTTGTTGATGACCAGAAAGGGGAGTTTTTTTGTTTATTTTAAACATCCTGATCGTATGTACATTGTGAGTATTTTTACAGCGTGTTTCTATATTTGGTTGCATTGTGAATATTAGTGGCACTTTCTGTATTTGGTTGTGTTGTGAGTATTTGAAGAGTGTTTCTGTATTTGGTTGTGTTGTGAGTATTTTAGAGTGTTTCTGTATTTGGTTGCATTGTGAGTATTTGAAGAGCGTTTCTGTATTTGGTTGCGTTGTGAGTATTTGAAGAGCATTTCTGTATTTGGTTGCATTGTGAGTATTAGCAGCGTGTTTCTGTATTTGGTTGTGTTGTGAGTATTTGAAGAGCATTTCTGTATTTGGTTGCATTGTGAGTATTTGCAGCGTGTTTCTGTATTTGGTTGCGTTGTGAGTATTAGAAGAGCGTTTCTGTATTTGGTTGTGTTGTGAGTATTTGAAGAGCATTTCTGTATTTGGTTGCATTGTGAGTATTTGCAGCGTGTTTCTGTATTTGGTTGCGTTGTGAGTATTAGAAGAGCATTTCTGTATTTGGTTGCGTTGTGAGTATTAGCAGCTTGTTTCTGTATTTGGTTGCGTTGTGAGTATTTGCAGCACATGTGTTGTCAAACTTATGTTTTCTTAATTTTCTTGTTTTTTTTTATTTGCATGCTTTCTTCAGTTGCAGCGTGGTGAGCATATTTGAGAAGTTTGGGGAAGTACTACTGTTCAGTAATATCAATTTGGGGAAGTCTTACCTGTCGTGTATGTGCAGAGTCTTCAGAGGGAAACTTTAACAGACGGAGAACTTGACAGTGCTGTAACGAGAAGTAACATGTTTGAAAACAGAATTCACAAAACTCATTTCACACAGACTTTGACTGCTGTAAGTATCTTAGTGAACAAACTGTCTTGTTTTAGTAAAAAAAAAAGGGAATCCTATGAAAAAGGTTTGCCTGTGACAGTACTTGTGTGAACAACAAATACTCCCATCCTCTCAACTGTGAACTGAATACACATTACGTTTTTCCCAGAATGCACTTATACATAAAAAGTTCCACAAAGGTAAAGGTGACATCATCGCATTGACAAACTCACTGACTGGCGGTTTGTTTTATGGTCTGATGTAACTGAAGGGCACTTAAAACGCAAATGCAGTTTCTAAACACACTTGCTCAACATTTACAAAACCTACTTCTGCCTCACAAAATGACAAACATAAAAGGATGATGTTCATGAAGAAATTAAGTATAATTCACCTCAAAATTAAAAGAAAAATAAATGATGAGGTGTGCCAAAAATCTTGCCTTGAATGGGTTTAGTGTCGCATGTCTTATCAAAATGAACATTTTCATAACAGTCGAGTACAATTTCTTAAATTGTCATTAACGTAACAAAAAAACTTTGTAATAAGTATTATTAAAATCAGTATAAATTAAAATCAGTACTATGATGTAGAATTAAAAATGCATTACATATATACAATTAAACAAAAAATAATTTCTTCTATTCTAATGAGAATGTGAGGGGAAAAGTGTTTAATTGTCATGAAATTAATGTTATATAGTAAAAAAAAAATTGTATGAACCTAGCCATTGTTTTTTGTCTGAAATTTACCCCAAAATCTTGTTTAAACCACACATCTTATTTCAATGTGCCACTGAGATGCCTTAAAATCAGTTTTTACCATCTCACTCAATCTTTCACACAAGATGTTGTGGTTCAGCTCTTATTCCAAGAATTTAAAACAGGCCAGGCAACGTGACAGAAATCCACACTAGAGTGTGGGAGCGTGAAAGAATGTCTGTAAACAGCGAATAGAGAAGGACAAGCCCTCGCAGGACTCCAGAAGTACTTGGAAATCTGCATCAGCGTCACCCGGTTTCTCCACACCCAGTTTGGCATGATTACAATAGCATATTGGCCAATGTCTTGGGCAGCTGCCTGTGATTGGATACACACTCTTGTGTTGTAATCTGTAATACAAATCCAACCAGTTTATGACTCCTGAATCAGTGATCCAATGGTTTATTCAGTTTATTTTTCATTTAAGGGGGCCAGACGCACAAATGAGCTGGGAAAGCAGACAAAGGTTAAAGGGGTGATTAATTGGCCCTTTTTACAAGATGTAAAATAATTCTCTGATGTCTCCAGAGTGTGTATGTGAAGTTTTAGCTCAAAATACTCCACAGATAATTTTTTATAGTTGTTAAAATTGTCACTTTTTGAGGGTGAACAAAAACGTGCCTTTTTTGGGGGGTCCCTTTAAATGCAAATGGGATGCTGCTCATGGGGCAGAGCTTCAAGAACTCCAGTTAGCAGCTCTGATAGCCTCATGCAGACAGGCAATTAAACTGTTCAGCCTTTTATGTTCAAACCGGAGTCGGACAATGATGGAGAGACTCAAGAAGAAGTGACAACATGTAGAATGCAACAAGATGTTCCTGAATGGTTAGTTGATGAATTTATGTACCTGATGTGGAGTTAAGTCATTGATTAGCATATTCCGTCATGATAATCTCACCCCCTTTGTTGTTTGTTCCCGGGAGCAGAGTTTATGTAAATTTCAGGGTAAGTGATGTAACCCGGAAGGAAGCTTGTGTAGTCCCTACCAGCCGTTTGTTGTAGTCCTTAAAAAGCCATTTTTTAAAAAGTAATATCTCTCTTTTCTTTGACCTTTCAGCGTTGTAACTTTGCAGATGTTGTTTATGCTCAAACAGCAACATTACACACTAACTAACGTTTAAAAAGTGAAATCATAATCAACCACCCCTTTAAAGGGTTAGTTCACCCAAAAAGGAAAATTCTGTCAGAAATTACTTCCCCTCATGTCGTTCGACACAACCGTAAGACCTTTGTTCATCTTCGGAACACAAATGAAGATATTTTTGTTGAAATCCGATGGCTCAGAAAGGCCTCCATTGGCAGCAATGACATTTCCTCTCTCAAGACCCATAAAAGGTACTAAAGATGTCATTAAAAAGTCCATCTCACTACAGTGGTTCTACAATAATTTTATGAAGCGACGAGAATAGTTTTTGTGCGCAAAAAAAAACTAAATAACGACTTATATAGTGATGGCCGTTATAGTTTATGAATCAGCGTATCGAATCAGCGGTTCGGAGCACCAAAGTCACGTGATTTCAGCAGTTTGACACGCGATCTGAATCATGAATCGATACACTGATTCATAACGCTCCGAAGCTTCAGGAAGCAGTGTTTTGAAATCGGCCATCACTATATAAGTCGTTATTTAGGGTTTTTTTGCGCATAAAAACTATTCTCGTTTCATAAAATTAATGTAGAACAACTGTAGTGAGATGGACTTTTTAACGACGTCTTTAGTACCTTTTATGGGTCTTGAGAGAGGAAATGTCATTGCTGCCAATGGAGGCCTTTCTGAGCCATCGGATTTCAACAAAAATATCTTAATTTGTGTTCCGAAGATGAACAAAGGTCTTACGGGTGTCGAACGACATGAGGGGAAGTAATTAATGACAGAATTTTCATTTTTGGGTGAACTAACCCTTTAAGCTGCTCCTGCTTTACAGGAACATATCCTTGATCTTAACTAAACAAGGCCCTGATATCGCAATCATAGTGAAAAAAGGAGTCAACTACATGCTAAATGGAACTGATAAATGAATCATTTACATAACTCACAATTACTTTTTCATGAATCATATTAAGACAAATCTCAAACGCTTGATTTTATTAACAAGCAACAATTGACAATTTGATTTTAATTCTATCAATTGTCCAAATAAAGATGGTTCTGGCTTATGTGTTTTTACATGCAATAACTCAAGTAATATCTGAAAACAATATTGCATTGCTGAAAATTCATGTGGCAAGATCTTTTAATCTTTAATTGTACTTTGGCCAGTGCCTAAATACATAAAAGTGATCAACATCCATGTTACCACCCATCCTAATTAATATTCATACCCGTCATCCTGGTTTAAAATCGGTTTAGACCCTCATTATCTTTCACTTTAGACTGCTAAAGGTTTCCAATCTGAACTTTGAATCCTGGATAGGGAAAATATGAATTGTCTATTGTCTTTTCTCTAATACTTCCCATTAGAGAGCCATGTCAGATGCACAAAACCACCCTCACACTGTAAGATCACCACTGACCATTCATTCAACCGGTCACAGCATTATGTATCCTACATTAAATGTGCCACTGAAATGGGTTTAAGAAACTTTATATCTCATAAAGTGGGTGTGGCATGGATAACACACATGTGCCACATGTTGTACATTAACTTTATCAATGAATCCTGGTTTAGCCAGCTAGGTGGCTACTAGCTTTAAAGCCCTGACAACACCCTTTTAAGACAAAGAAAGCGTTGATTTCCGTCTAATGGTGGTATAAAGCTACCACGCTTAAAGTCTATGTCCTTTCCAAAGAGTTTGAATTAATTTTCTATTGAGTGAATCAGATTTGATTGAGTTTAAATGAATCTTGGCTAAGCTAAAAGCTAGTAACTATTGAACACTAACCTGCAAATGAGACACGACCAGGCTTTTGTTCCCCTCCCCGTGATATTTCCAGTCGTTTTCGTCCATTTTATCCAGTTCCATAACCCAGAAGAACCGTAAACTGATCGGGTTTTGGCGCAGATTTGGTACTCTGGACGAGATGATCGGGGTCAGGCGCAAAACTTCTGGTGGATCAGCGTCTGACACACCGACGGGTGTAGAGCTACTACCGCTTCCGCAAAGACACGCCCCCACTGTGCTCTCATTGGTCAGCCACAGAGATTGAGGGTTTTTCATTGGCCAAAAGTGTTTGGCATTGTTAAATGCATCCGCTGATTGGACGCTAAAAATGACAATCAAATGTTCGCCCGCTTCTGAATGCAGTTTATAGACTATGTCTATAAAATGATGTCATGAACGCATGACTTTTTTCTTTCTCATTTCTGTTTGTTGTTAAATGATTTGCTTAGAGAAAAAGAAACAATAGAAAAAAATCACAAAAGGCTCAATGAGGTTTATAAATAATATAAGTATAATAAAGAAATGTGTGTGTAGCTCTATATATACACACACAATGTATATGTGTGTGTGATTATATAAATACAATAAATATTGTATAAATATAATTTGCATGTTTCAAGTAGTTAAACATTCAGAGGGTTTCTGTATTGTAAAGAATTAGAAAATATCTAATTGATAAAAAATATATATATATATATACTAAAACAATGATATGCGAGGTTTGTTTTATTTGGTCTAGTCATACCATATAAACATTTTCAAATCATTAAGGGACCACTAAATACTTGTAAATATTTAAAATACACACAAAATTGAAGAAATAGCCTTTAAGATAACCCATAAAAAGTTTTACCACAGAAATAAAATTCAGTATTAATATTGATGCCATTTTTTATTTTATTTTGACTTGCATCGAGAGTTAATTCTTTCTTTATTCTGTCAATGTATTTATCCAGGCTAATTTTGTTCAGAATTCTTTTCATTAATTGAAGAATCTCTTATTTTCAACTTTGCTTTTAAAAGGATAGTTTAGTCAAAATTAAAATTCTGTTATCATTTACTCACCCTCATGTTGTTCCAAACCTGTATGAGTTTCTTTCTTCTACTGAAGACAAAAGAAGATATTTTGAAGAATGTCGGGGTCAGGCGCAAAACAGTTGACGGTAACCAATACTGTGGAAGTCAATGGCTAATGTCTGTTTGATTACCAACATTTTTCAAAATATCTTTTGTGTTCAACAGAAAAATTAAACTCATACAGGTTTGAAACAACCTAAAGGTGAGTAAATGACAATTTTAATTTTTGGGTAAACTATCCCTTTAAGATTTAATGCAATGGCTTCTATTATATTTAAAAGTAATGAATATCAGTTGTTTAATTTGATATTTCCTATAGGCAAATTCCAAATATAAGTTTAGGAAGAGTAAATCATATCAATATAAGAAGAAGAGAAAAGGATTGCTTTATGTATATATAGTAACATGGAAGAACCACAAAACAATCTTTTTTAGAAATTCATAGAAAACCTTTTTAATAGAAATTTAAAAAAACAAACAAAAAAAAACATATTCAACATGACTGTACAGGGAGCTTAAAACATACATGTAATCAAAATACATCTGTTTTCACCATGAGGTCAATAGGATGAAGATTTCACCATTGATTTAAAAAAAAAAATCTGTCTGGGAAAAAAAACAGATTTAAAAAGAAATCAAATGTGAGCAATGCCTGATTTACTGCCCCTTACAAGCAGCTCATTAACCAGAATCATTCTTCAGCTGGAGCAAGTCATCATGCCGAAGGATTTGGACGGACTCGACTGTCCGATTCTCAGTTCGTCTTTGCAGCTGTCTGTCTGGTCCGACGGAGGCGTGGACTCGTAGAGGACACATATGGACCCGTCCTCTCCAATCCGGTAGGACACTTCATATGGGTCGACCCACATGGTGAGTTCACTTGGCAGCAGTGAAAAGAGTCGCTCTTTTGTGAGTCCGATCGTACAGGCCGCTTTGCCTATCAAAGGGTCCATCTTGTGGTTGATCCGGATGCACCTGTAACCCGAACCTCGGCACGGTGCGTTTGGGAACCAATGGTGCCGATAATGATCTACAATGAAAGAACAAAGTTAGGCTTTGGTACAATCAAACATAGCCATTAAATGCCAAAGATTTTTGTTAAGGCATATTGGGGTTAAAATGGTGCAAGTTTCAATGAATGGACTTTGGTGCCGCAATAAAACTAGTCTGATCTTGATATATGATATACTTGAATTTAATCAATGGTAAGACCGTGTCCAATCCTATCTTACCCCCTAAAGCTTCTTCCAAAGAGAATCTGAATTGTTGCAGCTGTTCTTCTGAAAGCAGTCCCGTTCCCCTCAACAGACGTGTGACAAAGTTAGCAGCAGTAGAGACCTCGGTTTTCATCGTGAAGTTGTTGCATGAGCTGAAAGGGAAAACGGAGTAAAACTGTGAAACACAATGAAATATGAGCACGGGCGAGTTTTTGAGATCAATTAGCTCAATTATCTGAACTCAACAGGCCTGGCCAATGTCTTTGGCATGTTCCTTTGTTCAAAACAACACGAAAAATCGCGCCTTAAACGCCACTGACCTGCTCCACGGAATCGGAATAGGGACACAGAGAGTTTCCACAGCTGTTGCGAGCGCTTTTATTATTGCAGTTGTAAAAACAGGCGAATAAATTTCTATTTTCGACCGCGAACTTCCTCCTTCGGTGGTGGTTTGAGTACGTGCAGCTCCAGTTCTGAGCTCAGATGGTAAACACTCTGCAGCCACGCGCATCCGCCAATCAGAGCGCGAGTTCGAGGTGACGTCACAAACGAGCCATTTCCATAAACAGACGCTGTATCGCGTATCAAAGTAGTAAATTGTAGTTGTTACAATTAGTACTTTTATATTCTTATTTATACTATATGGTGCCTGTAATTTATTATATGAGTTATTTATTTATTTATTATTTAATTAATTAATTTCCCCTGTGTCTCTGTGAATTGATTTGTATTGAACAATGTCACGTACACAACGTGAATGCATGTATTGTGAAGGTTTTGTGATAATATATATATATATATATATATATATATATATATATATATATATATATATGTATATGTATATGTGTGTGTGTGATAAATTGTTGCAGTCCAAAACTTTAAAGCAACAAAACGATTTGTGTACATATTTTAACAACAGTGTTTTGTTGTGTACCCATGTAATATAAAAGTGGTGCGTTTGTAGCCTTATAAGATTAGTTGTTTATGATATTTAGTACAGCTATTACGTTCATGCAAAGTAAAAACAGGCTACATGCCCTTTTATGAACACCTTTTATGAAAACTGGATTTACGTTTTATGTACGAACACTAAAAAAGAAACGTTTCCGAACGTACCGTTAAACACGTTTAGATAACTTTTAATTTACTTTGTGTATGTTTTCTAAATGGAAAAAAAACTGAAATCGTTTATAACGCGTTTGTGCATTGAACTTGTCTCACGAAAGTCCCCGTAGTACGTTCGCTGGTCAATGGACCAATCATAGCGCACCGTAAGACACTGGGGCCGCGCTTTAGCCAATCAGGTGATGTTTTACTACCGCATGCGCTTTCGTCTAGCCGGATGGATAGCATGGATCCTCCTCCACACTGAATGAGATGCAGAGCTCAAAAGTGCTTCCAGCTTCACACGTTTTCTGTTATTTTGTTTATTTAGTCATTTAGGTTTATGTTAATAGCTCAAAGTAGCTCTTTGTTAGTGTTTTGTCCAGAATGTTGTGTGTTTGACGAGTCGTCGCAGGTTAATGCAGGAGTCTGAGAGGGACACTGAAGCAGGTAACTTAACTGATAAACCTGAGCACTTTACTACAATTTTACCATAATAAACCCAGTAGGTGACTCTACAAGACCATTGCATGTATGTTAGGCATTATTTTCCGCGTTTGGATGGAAAATTACTGGATTATTTACTCTGACCATTAGTATTTTCAGACTGTCAATTACATTAAACTGTTTTTTTTTTGTTTACACTACTGACATTAATAGCATTTTACAACTTGCACGAACTTAATTATATATCGGAAAAAGGCTGTTTTGCCGCCCACATTAAATAGTATGTGTGTGTGTGTGTGTGTATATATACATATATATATATATATATATATGTATATACACTCACCTAAAGGATTATTAGGAACACCATACTAATACTGTGTTTGACCCCCTTTCGCCTTCAGAACTGCCTTAATTCTACGTGGCATTGATTCAACAAGGTGCTGAAAGCATTCTTTAGAAATGTTGGCCCATATTGATAGGATAGCATCTTGCAGTTGATGGAGATTTGTGGGATGCACATCCAGGGCACGAAGCTCCCGTTCCACCACATTCCAAAGATGCTCTATTGGGTTGAGATCTGGTGACTGTGGGGGCCATTTTAGTACAGTGAACTCATTGTCATGTTCAAGAAACCAATTTGAAATGATTCGAGCTTTGTGACATGGTGCATTATCCTGCTGGAAGTAGCCATCAGAGGATGGGTACATGGTGGTCATAAAGGGATGGACATGGTCAGAAACAATGCTCAGGTAGGCCGTGGCATTTAAACGATGCCCAATTGGCACTAAGGGGCCTAAAGTGTGCCAAGAAAACATCCCCCACACCATTACACCACCACCACCAGCCTGCACAGTGGTAACAAGGCATGATGGATCCATGTTCTCATTCTGTTTACGCCAAATTCTGACTCTACCATCTGAATGTCTCAACAGAAATCGAGACTCATCAGACCAGGCAACATTTTTCCAGTCTTCAACTGTCCAATTTTGGTGAGCTCGTGCAAATTGTAGCCTCTTTTTCCTATTTGTAGTGGAGATAAGTGGTACCCGGTGGGGTCTTCTGCTGTTGTAGTCCATCCGCCTCAAGGTTGTGCATGTTGTGGCTTCACAAATGCTTTGCTGCATACCTCGGTTGTAACGAGTGGTTATTTCAGTCAAAGTTGCTCTTCTATCAGCTTGAATCAGTCGGCCCATTCTCCTCTGACCTCTAGCATCAACAAGGCATTTTTGCCCACAGGACTGCCGCATACTGGATGTTTTTCCCTTTTCACACCATTCTTTGTAAACTCTAGAAATGGTTGTGCGTGAAAATCCCAGTAACTGAGCAGATTGTGAAATACTCAGACCGGCCCGTCTGGCACCAACAACCATGCCACGCTCAAAATTGCTTAAATCACCTTTCTTTCCCATTCTGACATTCAGTTTGGAGTTCAGGAGATTGTCTTGACCAGGACCACACCCCTAAATGCATTGAAGCAACTGCCATGTGATTGGTTGATTAGATAATTGCATTAATGAGAAATTGAACAGGTGTTCCTAATAATCCTTTAGGTGAGTGTATGTGAGTGAGAGAGAGAGTCCTGTCAAAAGTTTGGACACTCCTACTGTTTTTGTATTTTGACTATTTTCTTTATTTCTATATTTTCTATCATACATGAATATTAATAATGATTAATCGATTTCCTAAAAGCATCATGGACTTCCCACCAAGCAAGAGACTGAAAGGTCATCAGGTGTCAGCTGGACCCGACCCGTTTGACGATGACATCGATTTCACCCAGGATGACCTGGACCAGATTGACATCATCGCATCCCAGGCCGTCACAGGAGATGTCCAGAACAGCGGGTCAAAGAGAACATTTGGTTCTGTGTTCGCTGGCGCTGATGAGCAAAGCAAAGCACCTGTGAGATCCAGCCGAAAAACATTTGCTCTCGGAGACGGCTGCAGCAGTAGCACATACAGTAACAATAAAGAACCTCAAAGAAAAGACTTGTTTGGTTAGTATAAGACGTTTCGGACGCATTCCAAAGTCTTTTGTTTCCCAAACACTCCCTCTGTCTGCTTTTGGACTGAGCATTTTGTCTTATTCCCACAGTTTCTTTGCATGGTTATTTTTTGCATTGTATAAAAATTCAACATTACAATAATTAGATTTGTTATTAAATGAAAGCATTGTTAAAATTGATTAATAATAATAATAATTATTATTATTAAAGTATTTTAAGTGTTATTACCACATTTTTTGCATTATTAATTTTTGCATTGTATAAAAAACCAATATAACATAATTAGATTTTTTGTTAAGTTAAATAAGCATTATTAACATTTATTATTATTGAAATATTTTAAGTCTTATACCCACAGTCTTTTGCGTAGTTAAGTTTTGTTAAGTTTTAATTAAATGTAATAAATATTATTATGTTAATTCTTATTAAGCCGAAAGTATACGCGCACAGTCGAACGCAGTCTTCCAAAATATACTTCTTTTGAGTCGTGTACTCAGGCGTTCGATGCATGCGCAGTTTTGAGCAATCTCTCACCACGAGTTACAACCACTGATCTAAATTACTCTATATAGGTCAGTGGTTACAACCCAGGTAAATACGGCAAAAAAAATGAAATGCGCATGTGCAACATGGACGTACAACGTACGCGCGGTTACAAAAATCCGGTGGTGCGCATACAGTACGCTCATACTCTTCTGATGACGAAATTTGCGTTATGTGCACTATACCCTGATCCTGGCGTACGTGTAAAAAGTGAAATTTTTCATTAAATTAATGAAATTAAATGTATTTTTATATTATTATTTTTGAAATATTTTATAAGTCTTATTCCCACAGTTCTTTGCACAGCTTTTTATAATAAATAAATAAAAATTTCATGTAATGTTTGCATTATATGAACTCTGGATGGGTTAATCTAGAGATTTAACCCGTTTGTGTATCACACAGCGGATGGTCATTCCAGTAAAGATGGAGAAGATCTGTACTACAAGCAATTAGAGGAACAGCAAGCAGACCTGAAGAAAAAGGTGTGTTCTTCTACACAACATGCAGTTCATTTGGTCACTTTATTTGCTCTCAAAGAGACTCTTTTACCAAAACAGTCATCATTTAGTTCTTCATGATTTAGGATTTAAACACCAGTTCCCATGTGTCTGCATTTCTGTTCACACTCAGCTGAAGGAGGTAGAGGAGGAGATCCTGATGAAGAACGGAGAGATCCGAGTTTTGCGGGACTCCCTGAAACTGGCCAATCAGGAGAAGGAACAGCAGCGGCAGACACAACTCGCCCTGGAGAAAGAGAAAGCTCACGCTCAGAGCGAACGGGAGAAGGAGCTGTCCAGGAAGGTACTTCACGAGCTAGATTGACATCCGATTAAATGGTTCATGTGAACTCATCAAAATGCTTGATTAATCGCAGATGCAGTCGCTGCAGTCAGAGTTGCACTTTAAAGAAGCCGAGATGAATGAAATGAGAGGGAAACTTCAGAGCGTTGAGCGTGGAGGAAAGCAGCCCGGCACACCTGCACGAAACATGTAAATACAACATTGACTTTTGTGTGTCTTTAAGAGGAATTGATAATGAGAGTTCTTCTTTTGTCTGCACTGTTACAGCATTTTGTTACAATCTCTTTGCATGCACTCCACTCCACTCCAGTGTATCATATGTTATACTGGATTTGTTATTAAATTAAATTGGTAACACTTTACAATAAGCTCTCGTTGGTTTACATTAGTTAATGTGTTAATTAACATGAACTACCAATGAACAATATATTTTTACCGTATTTATTAGCCTTTGTTAATGTTAGTAAATAACGTTTTTAATTAATATTAACAGATGCGACTTTTGATCTTAAGAATGTATTAGTAAATGTTAAGATTAACATTAATAAAGATGAATAAATGCTGCAGAAGTATTGTTCATTGTTAGTTCATGTTAACTAATGTAATTAACTAATGTTAACAAATGAAAACGTTTCATTAATAAGAAAGAATAATTATAAATGAATACATATATATAAAATAAAGTTATAAATAATGTTAAAATATTATTATTATTGTAAAAAAGTAATAGTAATACTTTATAATTGTTGTATTTGTTATTATCATTAAAAACAATTTATTGTAATAATTTGTTGTTGTTTTTAAATAATAATTAGATTATTATTAATGTTGATATTTTTAATAATACAAATTAGTAGTAGTACTATTAAATATCATTATTATTATTATTATTATTATTATTTAAAAAGTAATTATTATAATTATTATTGTTGTTCTATTTTAATAATAATAAAAATAAGTTATATAATACTTATTATATTGTGTTTAATATTGTTATAATTATCATTATGTAAAATAAGTAATTATAAGTAATTACTATTATGATTACTTTTAATACAATTAATAATTATTATTATAAAAATATGTAATAGTAATACTTTTACTATTGTGTTATTATTATTAATAAATAAGTATTTATTAATAACAGTAAGTAATTGTAGTCATGTAAATTATTGTTATTTTTAAATTATTATTAATGTTGTTTTAATTAATAAATATGTATTATTAGTAGTAGTATATACAATGAAATAATATAACAAAGTATCGCTTATTTTTTTATAATAATGATTATATTATTATTGTTATTATAAGTATTACTGTTAAATATAGTATTACTTATTTATTAATTATTAATTTTAGTGATCATTGTTGTTATTATTATAATGAATATAAATAAAGACATTTGTTATTTATTAAAAGGTTAGAATGTTACCTGAAAACTGCTCTAGACACATGTGAGTTGATTTGTGAGTTGATTTGTGAGTTGATTTGTGTTTTTATTTGTTGTGTTAACAGTATTCACTCTACTGTGAGTCAAGCGTTCATGACTAAGGAAAACTTCTCAGCCGAGCTCTCCAAGAAAACATCTCCTTTGAAAAAAGGCCATTTATTAGAGGGTATGGTTTATTTCTTTCTGTGTTTATGCACATTTCCTGTCCTGAGCTCTTTCCATTGTCGTTTGATCCTCAACATAACATTTTCAAACTCTTATCAGATGGGAAACCAGCGCAGTCCAAATGTTTCCTCACAGAAGAGCCGCAATCAGACCGAACCCTCAGATCTGACCATCAACAGGAAGGTAACGGCTGATCAAATCACTTGCGTTTATCTTCTGTCTGTTTTTTCAGTGGGTTGCTCTGAGTTTGTGTTTGTGATACTGTAGGATGTGTGTTATTGAACCTACTGCTGCAACAACCGTTGGATCCGAGCACTTTGGGTCTGTGTCACCTGCTGTCCATCAGTCCTGCCGCTCTACCAAACGTCCTGTCACAGAACGGCTATGTCAGCCCGTAAGTTTCAACAAGCCCCGCCCACTGGGAGGGGCATCCCTTTGTGTCCTGAAATGTCCTGAAACCTGAGAAATATACTGTAAACATTGGCTTTTACAACATACAACTGTTTGTTTTGGGAAACCATTGGCCCACTTTCACAATATTCACAATATCATAAGGAATGGAAATTTCCATTGCAACATTTGTGAATGTTGGTCATTTTCAATGGAACTTTTGAACAATGTCAACATTGGAAACGTTGATCAAATATACTTTTCTAAGTTACATGATCAGAGATATATTCGGTTCATAAACCACATTATACGGAACACTTCACATTCATTTTTATAACATTCTTCTAAAATATTATTTGTTGTATTTTATTATTTATTATTAAACAAAATATTGTAGAAAATAATAATAATAATTATTAATACAATAATTGTTGTTGTTGTTAGTAGTATTCATTTTTACATCATGGCATGCATTATTTTACAATTATTATTAAAACGGTATTTGTATATTATTATTATCATTTAATAAAATATTATAGATTTAATGTATTAATAATAATATATAGAATACAGAATATTGTGTAATTGTGTATTCTTATCATTAAAAATAATATTAATAATATTGACAATTTTGAATTTTTTGTTATTATTAAAATGTTTTTATTATTAAATTAAGTATGACAAATTATATTATTATTATTATTATTGCTAATAGTAGTAGTAGTAGTATTCATTTTTGCACCATGACATGTTTTTATGTTTTAAAGTTGTATTTTATTGTTCATTATTAAACTAAACATTATATAATATTGTATTAACAACAACAATTATTGTTGTTGTTAGTAGTATTAATATTCATATTTACACCATGACATTTGCTTTTTTATTTTTAAACGTAGTTGTTAAAATATGATTTGTTCTATTTTATTATTTATTATTAAATTAAATATTATAGAATAATGTATTATTAATAATAATAAACTATTCATTTTTGAAAGTAGAAAAAAACCAAAAATGGAAAATATGGGGAAAATCTGAAGCCTGGAAAACTTTAGGAAATTTGATAGTTATTTGTGGAAATAGCATGCATGTATGATCAAATAACTATTAGCATTATGTATATTAATATTAGTAACTGTTTGTTAAATGTTTACTTTTATTGCATCTTTAAATATCCGTATAAAAAGTTTGGACTTGTGAATTGTTTCCCCCCTTTATTTCAGGGGATCATTGGCAACTTCCAGCTCGTCCTCCACAGAATTCCGATCGATTCATCATCCTCAAGCTCGATTTCACCAGCTGCAGAGTCTTGCTATGTCCGCTCTGACCGCATTAACTCTCCAGCCCTCCACAAGTGTCCCACATAACCCAGATGCTGCTCTCCACACCTGCCCGGCCGCAGTGCACTTCCTCCCCCTGCTCACCTTCCACATCAGCACATACTGTCAGTCGCTGGAGTCCGTCGAGAGCTCTGCGAAAGCCTCGCTCCACGGAAGCTCCCTGTCGGGATCCTCCGACTCCAGCCTGGCCTCGAGTCTGGAGGAATCTCTCAGTGGTCAGGAGGAGTTTGCCCTGGCGGCCATGAAAGCTCTCTATCACATAGTGTGCTACAGCAGTGAGGCTTTGGGGATGGTTTTGTGCCATCAGGACGGAGAGATTTGTCTCAACCGGCCACAGTGTTCGAAGAATCTTCTCAGTGCCTCGCATCTCACCGGGGAGGCGCAAACCCAGCCGCCTCTTCTCAGCAGGCTCCTACAGCTGGCCGATCCAGCGTTCATTACCACCGCTGTCCAGAGGGAGGCGCTTGTGAACACTAGTTTGAAGACTCTTGGCAAGATGGCAGAGAAAGCGCAGGAGAGCCAGCTCTTGAGGTTTAGTATATGTGTCTACATGAGTGTCATGTGCTCTCTGGTTCTGGCTCTTAATTTACATGTAGATGACTGAAAGTGGGAAGAAATACTGTGGCAACATCTTAAGCCTGTAAAGCCTGACATGAATTTTTTTTTATTGGGTAGGATTAAGGGATGTAGAATATGGTCAGAATAAGGCATTAATATGTGCCTTATAATTATTAATAAACAGCCAGTATCCTAGTAATATGTATGCTAATAAGCAACTAGTTAATAGTGAAAATTGGACCCTAAACTAAAGTGTTACTGAAAACATAGAACAATCTTCTTTTTTGAAATGGAACTTTCAAAGATTTTAAAAAGTGTTTTTTTTGTTGAATATCAAGCTTTATGGCTCATATAGTATGATATAGTCAGAATATGGAGCTCATACTCGAGGAGAAACCTCAGTTCTATTCAGAGGCCCGAGCAAAAATATGCAGTTTGGTGAAGTTTCTGATATTTATAGGCCAGAGAGTAAAATTACAGCTTGTGTAAATAAGTATATTTTATTATTATCCTCATTTACTTTTATTATATTTATTTATATTTACTCTGATTTCTCAAATGTAGACTCCAGGTTGTCATGTCGAGTCAAGGGTTGTCTAAATGCCTGACTCTGGAGACATCCTACAGAATAGTCCATCTGTCTGTGAGATTTCTGTCGTTTATCATCTATAATGAAGAGATGGCCACAAAACTCTGCTCACATGAATGTAAGTGTCTTTTAGCATTTCTTTAAGTGTCTTTTTGTTGGCTTGAGTTAACACAAACCCTCCCTCTTCCCTCAGGTCCATGCCCTTTTCTCAAAATATTCCAGTATGTCACCTCTAGACCAGATAAATCCACCTCAGAAGATATGTGGAGTCAGTTTGAACTTGAGGTGATTTATCTTGCAGTACTTTGTTTTGAAATGTATTATATAAAAATGTCATTAAAAAAAAGTATTCCTCCGTCAACAGGTCGTCCGGTTTTTAACCAAACTGTTCACACAGAAGGCCGAAACATGGACAGCTTTTTGTGAATCAGCCTGCCAGTGTATTAATGAGGTTTGATTCAGACATAAACAATACATTTTTCACCCTCCATATCTGTTGGACTACAGAAGCACAACGGACATGATGATTGTTCTTGAGTCTTTCATAACAGTAGAGCAAAATGGAACAAAACTGTCTGGTACTGACCATACTATATATTTTCCTATCTTCAGGTGGTGCGGACAATCATTGTGGTTTTACACAGGCAATGGCTGAAAACAAAAGGCAGAGGAAGTCAAACGTTGAGGAATCGGACCTGGATGAGTCCTGGATTACAGGTGCTGCGAGAAGCTCTGATGTTACTGCACTGGCTGCTGTTGAAGGACTCGTCCTTTTCCGAACACTGTCTGGACGTCCTGCACATGTACGATCAGGTCATTCCTGCCATCAGAGACACATTCCGCCTGGTCCCAGATCTGTCCGAGAGCGAAGGTGGGTTCACGTCTCTACATTCGATTACAGTAATTGACACCAACATCATTTTGATTGGCTAACTGACTTCTGAGTAACATCTGATGTAGAACATTTCTTGTCTTTAAAGATATTTGTCTTAACATTAGCTCATTGTGATGCATTGGTATTCTATTGTTGTTTTACTCCAGAACTGGCTCTGGAGGAGATCTGCAGATCTGAAACAGAGTACGTTGAAGACATGGATATGGAAACGGGGTCATAATGATCAAATATAAAGTTTTGTAATGAAAAATGTTTAGTGTGTCCCCTCAGAAACATTCTGTGTTTGTCTCGTGTCCTCACATTTTGTCATTCTTTTTAAGACTGAGCACTAATGACCCGAATTAAAGAATTAATTCTAAATCACCTGAGGTATTTAAATTCTTTTTTATTTTAAATGTATTACAGTTTTTATAAGCCGAGGGACGAGTCAAAATTATACTTTTTTTTGTGAACAAGCATATTTATTGGGGTTCAGCTGTGGGGTAAGGGGTAATAGGCTTTATGTCGAACGTCACATGAACAAATAGGAAAACAGGTCTCATTGCATCCACTTGTCAGAGCAAGAGTTAATAGCAGTATAAACTGATGGCGATATATGGACTTAGTTGGCTAGTTATTTTTATTATTGCTGTTTTATACGATTTTAATATTTGAATGTTAGTCAAAAAAAAATAGATATCAATCTACATATGCAATGGACATCGGTTATGCTCATCTTTGGTAGTTCCTTAAGGCATCTTTAGTAAAAGAGCTCTATATTTAACAAAGCACATACAAAAGACCAGAAGCAATTCAGCTTGTTTTACAGAATACGGAAGTTTGTTTTGCATAACCCATTTACTTTATTGACCAGCTTACATTATCTTGTTTATTACACGGCTACTTGCTCAAAAAAATTGTTACACTGATATATTAATTTGAGTTAAAATAATAATCTCTGTTGTATTTGTATATAATACCTAAATTTACGCCAGGAAGAAAGTACAAGTACAAAACAATTGGGCTAGTAACAAGGTGAACACAACAATATATGGCAAAGTCCTCTGAGGTAAGTTACACTACAGTCATAACTAGTACGCAAAATGGCGGCAGTTTGTAAAACGAGCGCGGGAGTCGGCTGACAGGCGCGGTATAGCGGCGGTTTTAGTTAACTCGGATGAGCGTTGCTATTGACGACGTCGAATATTAGGAAATATTTCGCACCTTAATCCGAGAGCTGTGTATTAAAAGAAGTTAATAAATGTACACTAACAGTATGTGACGAAGTATTTCCAGATGCTATATACGACATGGAAAGGTATGTACTTTTTCCATCAAGACCAAAGTGTATATTTTTAGCGTGTAGCTAGTATTTTTAATTAGCATTAGTCAACAACACATAAATGAGCTCATTTCCTGTACATCATTTAACTTCTGTGTAGGTCATTTTTTTTGAAAATGGAAAATCTGACTAAATGAAATAATGCTTGTAGACAAAGATTTGACTTTAACAGGGATTCCAGCACAATTTATTTTTATTTGCAGTTGCAAACATGGAGATGCTTGAGTATAAACATTTGAACATAAAACACTGATTAGATGAACATCAATAGAGTTAATAAACCATGAACAAACATCCCAAAAATATGACCCGACACACCCAACAGGAATCAGTGGAAATAAAATATGAGCTAACTTCATAACACGGAAGAAGAGTGTTGCAAGACTTTCCAGATAAATAAACAAAGCAGTCAAACGTCATTTTACAATTTCATCCTCTGTCTGACCTTAAATTACTTTTGTTTAAAAATTAGTTGCACGTTATTTAAATTGATGGTGAAGTCATTTGGCTTCCAGTCGGGATAGATTATGGACACTCTTCCTCACAGTGTGATATTCAAATGCTTTTCCAGAACCTCAAGGAAAGTGGGAGGGAAATGTATAAAATGTGTTGACGCCTCCTTCACAAATGCAGAATTTCTGCAACATACAAAACCAAAATGCCATAAAATTATCCGAACACACAGTAAAAATGTTGTAGTTAAAGTGTCCACGTGTAATTTGCTGCATAAATAAGGCATATTCTGGATCTCTGTGCATGAGAACACTGTTACAAACATTCAGATGCTTAAACCTGAATGGTACGTAAATTGTGAAAACATCTAAACAGCATGCTGCTGTTGTGGTTCAAATTCACCAACTGATAAAGTGTCAGTATTTTGTGCAAATACCTAGGATAAAATAAAGCTGACGATCTTTTCGAGATGAAAAACAAAGATATTCCCTTTTGCACAAACAAACAAAATTACAAAAATATGGCTTGGAGTCATAGAAGATCAAATATATATTACGGTATATAAAATGAAGTGTAAAAGGCAAGTGTAAAGAAAACAATGCTGGCACACAAGAAGACTTTAAAGCTATCATGATAACTAACACCAATCATTTTATTCCCGACCCGATTGGAATATGCTGTCCACAGTAGCTGTACAATGCACAATTGTAGGAGACCCGGTCATGGAACTGCTTAACCATCAAACAATCCAGCTTGTGGTTTAGTAACCGGTCTTTGGTGGCTCCACGTAAGCGGGGTTGTAAGCTGGTTGAGTTGAGCTATAGTTTGCTGGTGGGGGCGGGTGAGCGAAACCAGGCTGAACTGGTGGTTGTATGGGGTACGTGGCCTGCCCACCGTCAAACGCAGCCTGGCTGTAGGGAGCAGGATATCCTGGGCCTCCTGCAAACACACGCAGAATTACAGATCCACTTTGTGTCAATGAAACCTCTATGGCACTTTTTTCGATTTCAAACTTTCAAGTAAAAATGATGCAAATTGTAGCAAGCAAATTTAACCCTTTTTTTAAATAATGAATACTTTTATTCAGCAAGGGTACATCAAATTGATCAAAAGTGACAGTAAAGACATTTATAATGTTACAAATAAATGCTGTTCTTTTGAACTTTGTCTTAATCTTCATCAGCACAAATGTTTTCCACACTGACAATAAGAAATGTTTTTGAGCATCAAATCATCATATTAGAATGATTTCTGAAGGATCATGTGACACTGAAGACTGGAGTAATGATGCTGAAAATTCAGCTTTGCATCACAGGAATAAATGACATTTTAAAATATAATAAAGTGGAAAATAGTTATTTTATATTGTAAAAATATATTTCACAATATTACTCTTTCTACAGTATTTTGATCAAATAAATGCAGCTTTGGGGAGCAGAAGAGACTTCTTTCAAAAACATAAACATACCCCAAACTTTTAAACAGTAGCTAAAAACAGTTTTTTCTTTTGGCGATATGAGAAATCTCAAATATGTATGTGCTCTGAAATGGTTTAAAAATAATTTCATTTCAACCAGCCATTGTAGCCAAATAGATAAAAAAATGTTTAATGCAAGGACTAAAATAAAGTAAACAGTTTCTTAAAGTTATAATCTAAAACTAATCTGTTTTAATAGTTGGCAATAATTACCAACAAATGTTTTCCCTAAAATACCTTAAATAACATTGAGTGAAAATGCAAACAAATCTTTTTGAATTGGTTCACTAAAACATTCTGAACTGATGCAAAGTACTGAATAATTTTTGCTACTGACGCTTTTAAACATCCGTCTTAACTCTGTCATACTCATGACAAATACCAGTCATGAGACAAGAAAGGATTGCAAAACTACGCATTATGAAGAGCCACTGGGCTGCTGTGGTGAGAACATGACAAATATTTTTCTGTTTTTGGAGCTGTGCAAGGTCATTATCTTACCAGCCTCCTGGTATGGAGGTGGGGGTCCCGCTGCGTATGGCTGTCCCTGATATGGTGCAGTTGGCATGGGCTGCCCTCCATATCCTGGTGCCCCGCTGTACCCAGACTGAGGTGGTATCATGGGCTGGTACGGAGGGTACTGACTTCCCTGGACAACAGGCTGCTGAGGGTATTGTGTGGACACGACTGTAGTTGTTGTTGTTGCTCCCATAACAGCTGTTGGAAAAAAAAGTCAAAGGAAAAACAACATGAATAATGAATTAACTAGTTGATGGAGGACTCACAATATCAGTGGTTTCAAACCTGTCCTGGAGGCACCCCAGCCCTGCACATTTTGTATGTCTCCCTTATCAGACACACCCAATTTAGTTTTTGCAGTCTCTACTAACGAGCTGATGAGTTGAATCAGGTGATAAATGAGGAAGACACACAAAATGTGCAGGGCTGGGGTGGCTCCAGGACAGGTTTGAAAACCACTGCACTATATAGAGTGTGTGTGTATATTATATACACACACTATATTGCCAAAAGTTTTGGGGCGCCTGCCTTTACATGCACATGAGCTTTAATGACATCCCATTCTTAATCCGTTTAATATGGAGTTTTCCCACCCTTTACAGCTATATCAGCTTCAACTCTTCTAGGAAGGCTTTCCACAAGGTTTAAGGTGTTATGGGAATTTTTGACCATTCTTCTAGAAGGTCATTTGTGAGTTCAGGCACTGATGTTGGACGAGAAGGCCTGGCTCACAGTCTCCGCTCTAATTCATCCCAAAGGTGTTCTATCAGGTTGAGGCCAGTCAAGTTCCTCCACACCAAACTCGCTCATTCATGTCTTTATGGACCTTGCTTTGTGCACTGGTGCGCAGCCATGTTGGAATAGGAGCTCATCCCCAAACTGTTCCCACTAGGGATGTCAATTTACATAAATTCCCATGATCGATCGTCGTTTAAATTAATGATCAATTAATCGATTAATCGTTAGCCTTAATACTGCAATATGCGTCTACATCAGTGGCTTATAGCCGACAGGGTGTGCAAATGCTGCTCAAAACACCATGATCCTCACCAAATGAATGAGAAGGGTTTTTAGTCTAAATAAAGGGCTAGTAGGACTGTAAAATGAGTCAATGCGATTGATCATTTAATTAAATTACTTATTTAATAATCAAATATAACCTCTAATACCAATAGTCACCAATGCCGCCTCATATCTGTTATTCAGAATGAACGCGCTCTTCCTGAAACAAAACACGCTGAACATGGCAACTAAACCCAATGAATTCACAACGATTTATTAAAATAGTGTTCTCATTAATGTTATGTAATATGACAGTCCCAATCAAAGTTATTATTAGTCGTGCGTTGCTGTTTGAGCTGTGCGCGCTGAATGAACACCGGTACACTTAAGTTCTTTGCTAGCACAATATTTAGCTCAAAGAAATGCATCCTATATGAGATAAATCAGATATATACAAAATAAACATAATATTACAAATTATATCTGCACAAAATGATTCAAATGTGAAACTAAAGTGAACTTGAATTAATGAACGGCAAACTAAACCCAAATAATTCACAACGTTTTATTACAATAGTGTTCTCATTATAATGTTATGTAATATGACAGTCCCAATCATAGTCATTATTAGTTGTGCAGTGCTGTTTGAGTTCACCGGCATGCTTTACTACCAAGTTAATTCTTAACCAAATGCATCCTATAAGATGAATCAGATATAGACAGGCAAACACAAAATAAACACAACATTACAACTTACATTTTTTATAGTCTGGAAAGCACAACCATGTTTGCGTTTGCCCTCACTGCGTAAAGATTTCAGCTGCGCGCGCGTTCAAATCTGCGCGTGTAAAAAAAAAAGAACTCGCGCATGTGTAACTTGTCAGGACTCGCGGTTATTTATGCTCGCGACTTGTTAATCTGTGCGTACAATTTTTTTTGTCCTCGAGTGTGGGATTTGAGTGTTCTGCATGTTTATATTTTACATGCGAGCTTTGTCACGGTGCTCACTGTTGTAATTCACTTGCGCGCCGTGTTTATGCGCTTGCGCTGTTTTTGACGCCATACATGATGAAGGTGTAACTCCAGCTGTAAAATGGCCCCAAACAGAACTCTGGCGTGCTCGCTTAATTTTTCCTCGTGTCTGCTTACATGTTTCGCGGTTAAGCAGCACGCACGCGCATGATCCTGCTTAATCGATGATCGATACATTTTATCGATTAAATGTATTATCGACAATTAATCGATCATCGATTAATCGTCAACATCCCTAGTTCCCACAAAGTTGGGAGCATGATCCAAAATGTATTCCTATGCTGAAGCATTAAGTGTTCCTTTCACTGGAACTAAGAGGCCAAGCCCAACCCCTGAAAAACAACCCCACACCATAATCCCCCCCTCCACCAAACTTTACACTTGGCACAATGCAGACAGGCAAGTACCATTCCCCTGGCAACCGCCAAACCTAGATTCGTGCATCGGATTGCCAGACAGAGAAGCGTGATTAGTCACTCCAGAGAACACGTCTCCACTGCTCTAGAGTCCAGTGGCGGCGTGCTTTACACCACTGCATCCGACGCTTGCATTGCACTTGGTGATGTAAGGCTTGGATGCAGCTGCTCGGCCATGGAAACCCATTCCATAAAGCTCTCTACGCACTGTTCTTGTGTCAGTGCACCAGCTAATCTGAAGGACACTGTAGCTATTGACTCTGCAAAAAGCTGCCGACTTCTGCGCACTGTGTGCCTCATCATGCGCTGACCCCTCTCTGCTCCATCACGGTACCACGCTTGAATTCAGGGAATTCACCCATTCTTTCACACATGTTTGTAGAAGCGTCTGCATGCCTAGGTGCCATGGAAGTGATTGGAACACCTGAATTCAATGATTTGGAGGGGTGTCCCAATATTTTTGGCAGTATAGTGCGTGTATATACAGGTGCTGGTCATATAATTAAAATATCATCAAAAAGTTGATTTATTTCACTAATTCCATTTAAAAAGTGAAAGTTGTATATTATATTCATTCATTACACACAGACTGATATATTTCAAATGTTTATTTCTTTTAATTTTGATTATAACTGACAACTAAGGAAAATCCCAAATTCAGTATCTCAGAAAATTAGAATATTACTTAAGACCAATACAAAGAAAGGATTTTTAGAAATCTTGGAAAAGTATGAGCATGTACAGCACTCAATACTTAGTTGGGGCTCCTTTTGCCTGAATTACTGCAGCAATGCGGCGTGGCATGGAGTCGATCAGTCTGTGGCACTGCTCAGGTTGCTCTGATAACGGCCTTAAGCTCTTCTGCATTGTTGGGTCTGGCGTATCGCATCTTCCTTCTTTACAATACCCCATAGATTTTCTATGGGGTTAAGGTCAGGCGAGTTTGCTGGCCAATTAAGAACAGGGATACCATGGTCCTTAAACCAGGTACTGGTTGCTTTGGCATTGTGTGCAGGTGCCAAGTCCTGTTGGAAAATGAAATCTGCATCTCCATAAAGTTGGTCAGCAGCAGGAAGCATGGAGTGCTCTAAATCTTCCTGGTATACGGCTGTGTTGACCTTGGACCTCAGAAAACACAGTGGACCAACACCAGCAGATGACATGGCACCCCAAACCATCACTGACTGTGGAAACTTTACACTGGACCTCAAGCAACGTGGATTGTGTGCCTCTCCTCTCTTCCTCCAGATTCTGGGACCCTGATTTCCAAAGGAAATGCAAAATTTACTTTCATCAGAGAACATAACTTTGGACCACTCAGCAGCAGTCCAGTCCTTTTTGTCTTTAGCCCAGGCGAGACGCTTCTGACGCTGTCTGTTGTTCAAGAGTGGCTTGACACAAGGAATGTGACAGCTGAAACCCATGTCTTGCATACGTCTGTGCGTAGTGGTTCTTGAAGCACTGACTCCAGCTGCAGTCTACTCTTTGTGAATCTCCCCCACATTTTTGAATGGGTTTTGTTTCACAATCCTCTCCAGGGTGCGGTTATCCCTATTGCTTGTACACTTTTTTCTACCACATCTTTTCCTTCCCATCACCTCTCTATTAATGTGCTTGGACACGAGCTCTGTGAACAGCCAGCCTCTTTTGCAATGAACTTTTGTGTCTTGCCCTCCTTGTGCAAGGTGTCAATGGTCGTCTTTTGGACAACTGTCAAGTCAGCAGTCTTCTCCATAATTGTGTAGCCTACTAGACTGAGAGACCATTTAAAGGCCTTTGCAGGTGTTTTGCGTTAATTAGCTGATTAGAGTGTGGCATCAGGTGTCTTCAATATTGGATCTTTTCACAATATTCTTTGGGATTTTCCTTAGTTGTCAGTTATAATCATCAAAATGAAAATAAATAAACATTTGAAATATATCAGTCTGTGTGTAATGAATGAATATAATATACAAGTTTCACTTTTTTAATGGAATTAGTGAAATAAATCAACTTTTTGATGATATTCTAATTATATGACCAGCACATGTACATGTACATGTATATATATATATATATATATATATATATATATATATATATATATATATATATATATATATATATATATATATATATATAATACACATACATATACATATACATACACACACATACACACAAAGATGTGCATACATCTTGAGCATTGCATTGATATATAGGTCTGTCACAACTTCACTGAACCCTTTCTGTCCTAATTATTATAAATGTGGGTCTCAAAGCCAACTTTGAAACACTGTTTTGTTTTTAAACCGAATGAATAAGGGCAGCCTGATAACGTCTGCAACCGCAATCACAGCTGCAGTTCCTTTCTGGTGCAGTTAAATGGCTAAATTTAAGATGCACTAGATAGCAACTTCCTGTTGCGTCTTAATCATTAGAAGGCTTTTTAAAACCCTTAAAACATCAACAAATATATATATTGACTAGGATGATTAATCAACCATGCATTTGTTTTAATTTTATATAAACATAATTAATAGACTGTAATTTGGCATGCAAATCATTTGATATAATTTAATTGCATTACCTAAATATCGTAATTATATTGGCAACCCTGCTCTACAGATATCAGCATCGACTATATCAGCTAACACTGTTAAAAATGGTAAATTATATCTCAATTATAAACAAATAATTTTACAACAATCCTAAATAATATGCTGACAGAAAATAAAACCAATCCACCCTATGAAGAAATGCTGTTCCACAACCTCATATACACCCGACAACATACTTCCAGCCAGGGTTATTATAGTTAACTAAAACCATAAATTAAACATTAAAGAAATAAAATGTAATGTATAAAACTGTTTTCCAGCTAGTTGCCAAGGCAAGGCAACATTTACTTCAACTTGATGTACTAAAATAACTAAAACTTAAATTTAAAAAAATTATACGAACATAAAAATAAACTAATAATATAACAAAAACAACAAGATTACTAAAACTTAAAAGATTAAAATAGAAAATATAAAAATGTATTGATTTAGTTTGAGTAAGTTTTCATAGTTACTCGTGTTCCACACCTGTTCTTAGTTCTGTTGATTATTCTGTCTGCATTTAAAGTCCTAAAGCCTCGTTTAGACTGTCATTTCTGGAAATCCATTTCAATCTGACCACTCTGATCAGATTTCACATGGTTTATGTGACTTTCTCACGCCACGTAAAACGTAAACGTCAGACGCTGTTATAGGAAACATGCTGAGTGTCGCTGCAGAAACAAGATTGTGTTGTTGGAAAGTGCCAGACGAGCAGAAGTGCACATTTAAAAATTAAAATTCTGTCTGGAGAGCTATGGTTTTTAGGTACACTGTCGCTTTAAGAAAGGATACTATATTCCCATTTCCCAGAGAGGGAAGCCAAATCTTTTTCCCCTGAGTAACTTAACATTCAAAACAAATGTTATGTAGGTGAGACTGCAGCTGTCTTATGAGCGTCTTGTGACAGACAATCATTGATCTCTTTCAGTTGCACATGGGCGCTCACTCTTCCTGTTTGTGGTTACTGTGGACACAGTGAGTCAGACTGGGTGGGGAATCCCAGAATGATCCAGCATTCAGTTTTTCCGCTCTCAAAAGTCACATTCCAGCATTTGTATCATAGGCTACAAGGTCAGAGAAAGTCTAAACTTGTGGGAAAAAAAGTTAAAACATTTCTGCCATTTTTACACACGGGTCAGTCTCACGAAAACACATCCAGGTCACATTTCGGTCAAAACTTACTTAATGAAATTAATATATTTTGCATAAAAACCTTCTCTTTATTATAATACATCTAGACTTTACAATTTTATAGACCAAATTTATTGTTATTGGCTTCAATTTGAATGTGGAATATGATGCTCATCAAAATATTTGGCAAGAAAGACATCTCAAATTAGAAACATGAACAAGAAAAATATATGTAAGTGTAGACACTTACGTCTGGGATTTCTGCACATTTTGTAGATGCAGCAGCATGGGCAGACACAGCAGACGATGAACATAATGATGAGGATCACAAGCCCCGCTACCGTCACGCCGACAGCAACATACGTATTATCGTATGCATTACTGCCTCAGGACAGATTATGAAAAAACAATCACATTAGAAACACACTTTATTGGTTCAGATATGACCGGTTGCAGTTAGATTTCCCTGAAAAATGTAAATACAATACATCTGTGGCATCACTATCTGTTTGTCTGAAAAAAAATGGAGATTGTGTTTGGGAAGTAATTTTCAAAACCTTGTTTGGTGACGCTAATGGCACAGAAAGAGTTGTAAATGTGAAACTGGTGTGCTGATGTCAGTATAAAACTATGAAAGCTATTATTTTTCATTAGACAAATAAAACTGCTCACAAAAAACAGTCTTCTTGTTCATCCTCAGATAACTTCTGCAGTGGATTGGAGCAGCAGTATCTGTTATCACACGACCCACAGCAGAATGACAAAAAACCGCAATCAATGGACGGCTTAAACACACCACTGCTGGTGAAGTAGGACTTGCAGTCATCATCAGCTAAACAAAGCAAAAAAGATGAGAGAAATAAGACATATTGGCCAAAAATATATATTTAAGGAATAGTTGAAAACCTCTCATAAAAGAAAACCTTGCTATCTTTTACTCAACCTCAGGTCACCCAAAACAAAGTAGTTCTGAGCAGATTTGAGTGCTACGGCAGAAGCTATTGTATGCATTCGGAAGACGTGGAATATGACTATTTGTGTTTTTTTTTACAGTTTGACAGTGTAATAAAATAGGGATAGAGCCGATTAAGCAATTTTTGAACTGATCAGGTGTCATGCAGTAGGTGGCGGTATGCACCTTCAAGTGGGTTTGCCAACCGGCATCAAAAGGAAAAGAAGAAGCCCAAATGTGCACGCAAGAAATAATAAGGTCTGTTCTAGCGTGTCACACACACAATGCACATTTTTGTAACGAATCATTCGAAAGTTATTTATTTTATTTGTAGTTTATTTGTATCTGCCACGATGCTATGAGTTGTCCCATATTCATAATTGTGACCACACAGTCTGGTTATGTCTACCATTGTAACAAATGTTTACATCTACCAATGTCTTTATATAGTGTGTGTGTTTTATGTTATATATATATATATATATATATATATATATATATATATAGAGAGAGAGAGAGAGAGAGAGAGAGAGAGAGAGAGAGAGAGAGAGAGAGAGAGAGAGAGAATCTTTTTTAGAATTGTATGCATGTATGCGTATATATATATATATATATTTATATATTTATTTTTTTATTTTTTTATTTATTTTTTTTATTTTTATTTTTTTAAATACGCACACACACACACTTGAGCCCCTGAGAAACTGATTTGAATAACTTTTGAATGACTTTAATATTTTAATATTTAAATTTCCTGATCATTTACTAACCACCACATCATCCAAGATGTTCATGTCTTTCTTCAGTCAAAAAGAAATTAAGGTTTTTGAGGTTTTGTTAATCACGTTGGAAAGGTGTAGGACTGATCAAGTGTTTACAAAGCAAACATGCAAAGACTAAGTCAAATGCCCTTCACAAAAAAAAGATGAAACAATGATGTCGGACGATTTTGAAGTTGGAGGAGTTTTTCTGTGGTACTTCCGTCTACGACACGCATGACCTTTCCAATGTGATTACATAATATGTGGTGCAGTGCAAGACAAAAATTTGTGGTCTCATTTTTTATACTTTTTAGAAAATGGCCAATCGTTTTGCTCAAAAACCTTAATTTCTTTTCGACTGAAGGAAGAAAGACATGAACATCTTGGATGATGTGGTGGTTAGTAAATGATCAGGAAATTTAAATTCTGAAGTGAACTACTTCTTTAATGTACTTTATGTGAGCACCAAGCACTGGCAAAATACAAGTATAGGATCGGGACTCAGTATCAGCAGATACCTAATATTTAAAGACTAGAGGGGCGCAAAAGAACTTGACCAGGACATCCCTAAATAAGCACCAATTTTTCTTGTATGTAAAAGAGCAACACAGACATTCTGCCTAACATCTCCTTTAGTGTTTCATGGAAGAAAATTATATGCATTGGAAAACATGTTTCTTTTTTCTTTTCTTTTCTTTTTTTTTTTTAACTAATAGGGCCTACACTAATACCTGTAAACTGTGTTGCAGCAAATTTTAGACCCAAAGTATGGGGAAATACATCACTGTTTAAATGTTTTCAAATCTACGGAAACCTGTTTAGTTTCATAATGATAAAACACGCATAATAGTTCCAAAATAGTAGCTAGATAACTAAACAGATTAAAAATAACCTTTTTATTACTATCTGAAGACAAAAAAGGAAAACAACTACCACTAAACTACACTTGAAACCATTAAAAATGAGGGGGGAGGGGGGAAATCGCACGTGACACATAAAAATATACATGATTCAGTTGACATCGCAATAATTCATAGAATTAAAGTTCTAAAAACACGTACGTTTTTACATGTAACCGCATGTCATGTCGTTTGTTTGTCAGGGCTGATCCAGCGGTATACTTGACAGACATCGGTTTATCCGGACAAACCGTCGACAAGAACAAACGTTAAGAAGCCGTTTCGTTCGGTATTTTATACACTCACCGAAAGTCGCCGTGAATATTCCCGCAAACAGGAGCAGAAGAACCGGGACGGTGGACGCCATTCCCCTTCAATAACGCGTTTAATGCGGATGTTGTAATTTGAGAAGACGGCTACAGCCCTCGTCTGAAATCCTGCCTTGGGTAAAGGAAGGAAAAAAGCCTAGTCCAGCTAAACTTTCAGGTTCAACTTTAAACCATGAGACTGCTTACGTCTAGACCATAAACACGGGGTAAAAGATTAACGTTTTCGTGTCGAAAAACATAAACGACACAACACACACAGACGGTGTTGGACCAACAACAATGTGAATCGATGACTGAATAACTGACCGGAATTGTGTCACAACGTGGATCCCATAATCCATAAAATGCCCCTCCCATGCGGGAGCCTTTTTGTATAAAACGAAAACGAAACGAAGGCCACTGATGTAGTTTAGAACTAGTTCTGGTCATATGCTAGTTTTGGGAGCATGGGTGGTAGTTGGTCAACCAGTTAGAAACCAACTAGGCTACACTGGGGCCTCAATCTCTTTTTTTAAATGCATTTTTACCTCACTTTGTGTATTTTCTTTATTGTATATTTCAGGACACACTATTATTGTAGCTGACACTCATGCCCAACAGTGCTGGGTAGATTACTTACAAATTGTAGTCAGTTAATGATTCCAAATTACATGCTAAAAAATTACTTAGTAACATAATCCATTACATTACACATTTTAGGTACTTTTATATTACTTGTTTTGACCTCATTTATCACATTGAATTGAATAGGATAATATTGTACCAGGTTGATATAAAAATACAAAAAGAAAGAAAATATTCCATTCTTCGTTATCAACAATATACACTCACCTAAAGGATTATTAGGAACACCATACTAATACTGTGTTTGACCCCCTTTCGCCTTCAGAACTGCCTTAATTCTACGTGGCATTGATTCAACAAGGTGCTGAAAGCATTCTTTAGAAATGTTGGCCCATATTGATAGGATAGCATCTTGCAGTTGATGGAGATTTGTGGGATGCACATCCAGGGCACGAAGCTCCCGTTCCACCACATCCCAAAGATGCTCTATTGGGTTGAGATCTGGTGACTGTGGGGGCCATTTTAGTACAGTGAACTCATTGTCATGTTCAAGAAACCAATTTGAAATGATTCGAGCTTTGTGACATGGTGCATTATCCTGCTGGAAGTAGCCATCAGAGGATGGGTACATGGTGGTCATAAAGGGATGGACATGGTCAGAAACAATGCTCAGGTAGGCCGTGGCATTTAAACGATACCCAATTGGCACTAAGGGGCCTAAAGTGTGCCAAGAAAACATCCCCCACACCATTACACCACCACCACCAGCCTGCACAGTGGTAACATGTTCTCATTCTGTTTACGCCAAATTCTGACTCTACCATCTGAATGTCTCAACAGAAATCGAGACTCATCAGACCAGGCAACATTTTTCCAGTCTTCAACTGTCCAATTTTGGTGAGCTCGTGCAAATTGTAGCCTCTTTTTCCTATTTATAGTGGAGATGAGTGGTACCCGGTGGGGTCTTCTGCTGTTGTAGCCCATCCGCCTCAAGGTTGTGCGTGTTGTGGCTTCACAAATGCTTTGCTGCATACCTCGGTTGTAACGAGTGGTTATTTCAGTCAAAGTTGCTCTTCTATCAGCTTGAATCAGTCGGCCCATTCTCCTCTGACCTCTAGCATCAACAAGGCATTTTCGCCCACAGGACTGCCGCATACTGGATGTTTTTCCCTTTTCACACCATTCTTTGTAAACTCTAGAAATGGTTGTGCGTGAAAATCCCAGTAACTGAGCAGATTGTGAAATACTCAGACCGGCCCGTCTGGCACCAACAACCATGCCATGCTCAAAATTGCTTAAATCACCTTTCTTTCCCATTCTGACATTCAGTTTGGAGTTCAGGAGATTGTCTTGACCAGGACCACACCCCTAAATGCATTGAAGCAACTGCCATGTGATTGGTTGATTAGATAATTGCATTAATGAGAAATTGAACAGGTGTTCCTAATAATCCTTTAGGTGAGTGTAAGTGCATTAAACATTTGATTACGCCAGGGTTTGCCAGACTGGAGCTTGTGAAGGAACTGCAGGGGGTTTGTGAGTTTAATGAAAAGCTAATAACTGAATAAATTATAATAAAATGTTTAAAAGACATAGCGATACATGGTTAATTCAAATAACAATTATTGTGATTGTCAGGAGTTGATTCAATATGCAATGTTGAGAAAACACTTCTTAAAAGTGAAATCATTTTTGTAAATCACGTGATCAAATGCTGTGTGGCCTCTCAATTTTCCATGCAATTACAGCCACCTGGTTTATGTGCAATTTCACAAAACTAGACGACTTTCTGAATGTATATAAGCAATATGCTTTCTTTAAAAAGGCCAGTGCCATTGTACAATATGTAATCATGTAACTGTAACTGTAGTCTGATTATGGGTATTTTAAAACATAATACTTTTTGGAATCTGATTGTGTAATCAGTTACTACGCAGCACTGATGCCAAACTTTAAAACTTAAGGTAGAGAAGAAAAGATGTACTTCCTTTACATTGCGGCTTTAATTCTTAAAGTATTGCGGTTGATTTGCCTCTTTTCTTCTCAACCCTTCTGAATCTGCTGACCTAATGAGAATTTCATTGTCTGATGATCATGCCTTAATTGCAAAATTTCCATAGTGTTGCATCCTTGTCATAGGCATTTCATAATTTTGAAATTTTGAAAGGACTTTTCAAGGTCAGTTAAATCTCTTTTTTGGCCATTTTAAGTGTAGAATAAACTGCCTAGTAATCTGAATGCAAGGCTTTTTTGTCACACACATCCCTTGGAAAAACAAATAGGCCTATATGATCAGAATATGAACTATCCTAACAATTGTGCACTCACTGTACAGAATATACATTTTTACAGTGTTTTCAAAATGCTTCAGTAACCACAAAAGTTAGATAAAAGTCTAAACAGACTTGCACATTTTGTGGTAATCTGGTCACAGCAATGGTCACAGTTCGCGAAGGCGTGCACAGGGACATGAATGAATCATTCTTTCAATCTAATTTCTATTTTCAATTAACCTATTCACAAATAGTATCGATCAGGCTCGTTTTAAATGCCAAACGCCTCGCTGTGAAAGTAGACGAGAGGCAGCTGCAGTCAGTGGAGGAGTGTTAGTACAGTCAAAACAGACATTCTCACTTTTCATAGTGAATCAGCCACCTACGAGAACAAAGGCTGCTATCGCACGAATCATGCTTGCTAATAATACGTTTAACTTCTGTTCCTTTTATATGAACAATTTTCACCACTGATGATTGAAGAAGCCCGGCATATGTCACCAGAGAGATGTGTTATTTTCATGAGAAAGTCCAGTTGTGACATCACTTTTTTTTTTTTTTTAAATAAACACTGTAAAAAGATTGTTCAACTTAATTTTTTAAAGTTATCTTTTTGCTTTGTTAAGTTGTATGTACTTAGAATATTAAGTACTTTCAACTTGAAATTGACACAACTACTTATTTCAAGTAACTTAGACGAAGATTAGTTGAAATATTATAAACTTACTTTTTCAAGTTGTCTGTACTCAAATGTAAGTTATGTGGCTTATTTTTAAGCAGACACATTATCAGTTTAAATATAGACTAATACATCTCTTTAACCTGGCATACACACTCTCAAAAAGGATGTGTTAAAACAACACAACCTGTTATTTCTTAACACAGACAGTGTTAAAATATTTAATAAATTACACAGGTTTGTGTCAGATGTGCTTTAATCAGTTTAACTAAATGAATGCAATACAAAGCATTTTTTTATTTATTATTTTTTTATAGACATTTTAAACATATTTATATCTTGTATATAAACTGAAAATCCCCACCCTTAAAAATAAAGGTGGTAGGGAGAACCAAAAAAGGGTTTTCACAGGTTTCACCAAATTTGGTTCCCTGAAGAACCGTTTTGTGAAAGGTTCTCAAAAGAACCATTTTTTTCGAACCATTTTATAGTCTAAAGAACCTTTTGTGTAATGGAAAGGTTATTTGGATATTAAAGGTTCTTCATGGAACCATACACCCCACCAAAGAACCATTTAACCCTTGTGTTATGTTGGGGACGTTTTCATCCACTATGGGGTGTTGTTGAGTCTTAATTTAGCCACAACTTTCTCTGTGTTTTAGCAAATGGAATGATTTTTTGGTGAGAAATCTTATTTTGACACATATTTTGGGAAAATGCTTTGGAAATTTTCAAAATCTCAACAATACACCGTGGGCAAATTCACTACCCTTTTGCTATGTTCGGGATGAAAACATCCACTAAATTAAACTGCTGTAAAAATGTATCAGATAAATATTTTTTTCAAATTTTTTTTTTTTGCATAAATCTATTAATCAGTCCTCAGTCCTGATCAAAACTACTAAATGTTTTGAAAAAATCCAGGATTTTTACTCTTTAATTGCCAAGTTCTTAAATGATTTTCAAAAACTGATTCAAAACACACAAAAAAACCCACAAAATGACTTATTTTCAATATAAAATGTGATTGTGGACTGGATATTTTTTAACTTTTATCACAGCCTTGGACATGTGAAAGATTAGTTGGCTTTGATGCATTGTTAGTTTTTGTGCAGCATCAGACTTGATTTTTTTCTCCCTCATTTACTGTTCGTGGCTGTTTTTGCCCCTTTGACTTCCCTTATAACGACATTTTTTGATTGCAAATTCATGACACCATATAATCATGCATTTTGATTTTTGGTGGTTTTCCCTGTTGGGAAGAGGTAACATTTGTCATTTTTACTGTTGATCACCAGGTGGCACCATTAACCCTTTAGATAGGCCTGTGCAAAAAAAAGCTTAGTTTCTGGCTTTTATATGGAGTTATATGAAGTATACCAGCTTATAAATGAGGGAGAAAAATTCAAATGTGATGCTGCACAAAAACTAACAATGCATCAAAGCCAATGTTGTTACTAATCTTTCACATGTCCAAGGCTTTGTTAAAAGGTAAAAAAAAAAATAGACAGTCCACAATCACTTTTTATATTGAAAATAAGTCATTTTGTGTGTGTGTGTTTTTTTTTTTTTTACCCCAAATCATTTTTTAAACATTTAGCAGTTTTGATCAGGACTGAGGTTGATTAACAGATTGATGCAAATAATAATAATAATAATAATAATATTTATCTGATAAATTTTTACAGCAGTTTAATTTAGTGGATGTTTTTATCCTGAACATAACGAAAGGGTAGTGCATTTGAACAATACACAAGGGTTAAGAACCTTTATTTTTAAGAGCACAAGAAAACGCACCGTCCTTGACCGTCTAAAAATTTCACAAACAACAAAAAGAGACATTTAAAAAAAAAATTGTTTCTAATAACAAATAAATCCAAATGTTACCTGACATATGAGCATTCAAGTCGTCCAACGGTTAAAAAAAAAAATAAAATAAAAAAATTTGCTTAACAGTTTGCTGAGTGAGGTAGGCAGCAATGTTATTGGATGACAATTAACACATTTTGTGTTGGATGCAGTGTTGTTTTCCTTTCCTTTTTTTTTTTTCTTCTTTTTTTTTTTACACACATTCAACATAAAATGTTAAAAAAAAAATTACTTACATTACATGAAATTACACAAAATGTGATAAAACAGCCCAAACACAAAAAATGTGTAAAAATGTTACCTTTTTGAGAGTGCATAACACATCAGATTTCTATAATTCGCATAAGGATTGTTAGGCTGCATAAATTAGGTCAACCGGAAACGGGAATACTTTCCATAACATCCGATGAACTTGTTACACTGTCTCTCTGTTTATCCCGAGGTTACCGTTGTCAGCTGTGTGGTCCACACAAACAAACCTCTTCTTCAGAATTTGCGTGCTTTATTACAAATTAAGACAAACCTTAAAATGTAGCCTACTATTACAACTTTGAAGTAAACTTAACTTAACTTTACTAGTTATATATTGCACAAAATGAATGAATTAATGTTAGAAGGTGGTAGACAATACAGTACAATTTACTGAAATTTATACATTTCATAAGTGGTGCTTGAATAATCATCTCATTCGCAATTGGAGTACTTCTAGTCTGTGATTGTATTGCCTCCTGAATCCACAAGTCATTTTGTAAATCCTTTTGGAACACTTCCAAGCACCATATGGTAACTGTTGAGCTTTGTGCAAGCAATGTGCAAGCAATTTAAATATGGACACTTTTATTAGGGAAAAATGCTGGAAACTGTTTTTAAGAACAACTACAGCGAGTGGGAGCTGTTAAGAAAAAGTAAAAAAGAGAACAAAATATCATAAACGTCTGAAATGGGCCATTACTATGGCAGGACCAGGGCCAGCCGCAACATAAATGAATGTGTGCTCACTCACAAAGACACATGTTCAACAAAATTGAGATTTATTAACAAAAAATATAGTAAAAAAAACAGAAACAAATGGATTAAATTCAGGAGTGGACAAGGCTAACATAACAAACAAACAAAAATAACTAATTTACTACCCTCTAAATTCCCTAAAAGAAAGAAAACACATTAAAAGAAAACACATAAAAAGAAAAATAGCAGAAACCAAGACAGAGCAAAACAAATGGCACGCATTTGACCTCGATAGAGTATTTTGTGTGGTTATTTTCACCGGAACCAACATAGACCAATCAGGATTTCTGCTGGCTTCAGTGCAGGCCACACCTTCTCCTGCAACAGACACACTCAGAAGCACAACAAACACACACTTCTAAAAGACATAAGATGTAACAACAGGTAGCCTATGCAATAAAAATTGTTTTCAATGTATTATATACATGTAAAAATAAAAGCATGCACGACTATAATCATTTTACTAGTCAAACAAGTCACAAGGTCAAATGTTTACCATGTAAGAGGTTGAGTGAGTTAACTTATTTTGGCTAAATTCCAAATTTTTATAAAATTAAGATCAAATTCAAGAGAGAAAACCATTTAACCCATAGCACATACATTTTCCTATTAAGAATAAATAAATGGCACACTTTATATGCACTTGCGGTCTTGTGAACTTACAATGGCCGCCGTGTGCGTGTGTTCGTGAAGTCCACGAGACCGTAGGGCAACACCTTTATTTTTTTATGATAAATTATATGTATGACTTTTTAAAATATATCAAAATAATATAAAATAAAAAAATAACAATAAGAAGGAGGTTATCTTACAGTTAAGTAGGGGGAAAACTAGCCTACAACTTTTATGAATCGACCGTAACTTTTATGTGGAAGGTAAAAAACGGGTAACACTTTATGTTACTATTTGTACTTGTAGTAATAACAGTAAATTATGCATAATTACAAGTAACTAACACTAAATCAAACCCTAACTCTCTAGTAAGTACATGTAGTTAATTAATATTACTCAGTTGGATACTTATTTGAGTAAGTACAATGTAACCTTAAAGGATTAAGCACTTTAAAATGAAAATTACCCCATGATTTACTCACCCTCAAGCCATCCTAGGTGTATATGACTTTCTTCCTTCTGATGAACACAATCGGAGTTATATTAATAAATATCCTGATGCAAAATCTTGGCAAACAAGTACAGAATGGCTGCGAGAAGACAATTGACTTAAGCATAGACTTCAGCATCACTGCTCGTGAACACCATGTTGTAGTGTCTATGAATTAGGGTGAGGTCGCAACTAGGTCATGCACTAATGATGTAGAAGGGGCCTGCCAATGACCTACGAAAAAAAGGAAATGGGTTTTTATCTCGCCACTCCTCTCCACCAGCACCTGGTGACAACAATGGTAACAAAGTAAAATAATTTGAGTCATATGAAATTTGTGTGTATATAATATTGGTGTATATATATATATATATATTTTTTTTTTTTTTTTTTTTAATTATTATTACAACAGTATATTATTATTACTAATATTATCAACATCATTATTACTATTACTTAAAGGATTAGTTCACTTCAAAATGTAAATTTCCTGATATTTTACTCACCCCCATCTCATCCAAGATGTTCATGTCTTTCTTTCTTCAGTCGAAAAGAAATTAAGTTTTTGGAGGAAAAGGATTTTTCTCCCCATCACAGACTTCCATGGCAACCAAAATGTTGAAGGTCCAAATCAATGCAGGTTCAAAGTCCTTTGAAGGGCTTCAGAGGCTCTGCGCGATCCCAGATGAGGAATAGGGTCTTATCTAGCAAAACCATCGCTCAATAAAAAAAAAGAAAAAAAAAGAATAACCTAAATTTTTAACCTAAATTGCTCATCTTGCGCTGCTCTGCTACGTGCCAAGGATTGCACAATCACATTGTAAAGGTCACGCTATACATAGGCAGAAGTATATATATATATATATACTTCCGCCTATGTATAGCGTGACCTTTTTAACATTTTGAATATATATATATATATATTCATATTCATACATTTTGTATATTCATACATTTTGAATATATATTCATATATATATATATATATATATATATATATATATATATATATATATATATAAAATATTCCAAGCTTACAAAGCTTGGAAGCGTCAGGATATTTTTTTTTTATTGAAAATGACTAAAGACATGACATAACATAGACAAAAAAAAAGCAGAAATGTACAAAAACCAAAGCCAAACATACGAACAAACATAGAATGTGCAGTGCAAAAGATATTTCACAGCCTTCCAAATACAAAAAAAAATTTTTTTTTAAATATAACTCTGTATTCGTCTGAAAGAAGAATGTCATATACACCTAGGATGACTTGAGGGTGAGTAAATCATGGGGTAATTTTCATTTTAAAGTGAACTACTCCTTTAAAATAAAGTGCAACCAAAAAACGCTTTAGGTCTCCATAAACTTATACCTTGGAGTATGTCAATACCATGGTAAATGAATAATGTAGTCATTCAGTACCAAGCTGTATCAAAATAGCATAAGACTAAATCATGATTTCTGGGACCATATTAAAAAAATATATTCAGCATCATATTCAAAACAGTGAAAAGAGTCTTTCTCTACTAATCTGTAAAAAATAAGGGTAAAAATCATATACATAGAATCACAGATTTTGCTCCCAGGGACTCTTTTGTTGGTATTGGTTACATGTGTATACCGAATTTCATACTCATACATGAAACATAGCGCAAACAGCACTTAATTGAAATTTTGTAGGTGGCGCTATCGAGCCATTTTGCCACACCTAATTCTGAAACGCATATCAGGCATACATTTTCACCACTTCTGAAGCGTGTGCGAAGTTTCATGAGTTTTCGAGCATGTTTAGGCCCTCAAAAATGCAATTCATTTCGGAGAAGAAGAATATTAGACTAAGCAATTCCAATAGAGTCAGCAACCATCGGTGCTCGGGCCCTAATAAACAACACAAGCACTAGAGATTGTTTCTTTTTTATTTTACTAGTAGGGGGTCCCAAAACATTCAAGTGCTGTGTAACTTCACCAAACATTGCATTAAAGAGTCCATCAGTAAAGAGGAACAATCCAAAATCTTTAGGTGTATTTTTCAGTTGTTGTCTTTGTTGAGTTTGACATTTTTTGGTGTTCTCCTGTAGACCCTTCTTTAAATTCCTTTCTTTTCCAATTTTTTTTAAAAAAAAGACAGTAAAATATTTATTCTTAGTATCACACATAAAGACATTAAATATAAAACAGCAGTTAAACATTTACAAAATCTATAACAGCTTTAAAAAAGGGCCACATCTCAAAAAACAAAGTAACCCGATACAATATAATCTGAAAAGGAACTGTGAAAGACATGTGGTTTCCTAATGCTTTAACAAAGGTTGCTTTAATAAAATACCTTGACGGCACAAGCTCACTTTTCAACTGCTCAGTACAAGAAGTCAGTGACATGACAGAATTATGGGAATTCTGCATCACTCATTGTTATTCAAATGCGACTGCATTTTAGACCCTCAAAGGAAAGAACTCAAAATGGAAAACTTGTTAACACTTTCTTTAAATAGAATCACAGATCCTGCTAGTTGAAGACATTTATGTTTCTATGAAAGTTGTGCTGTTAACGAAAACTAATACAAAAGCAAAATTGCCAAAACTGAAACTAAACTACAATAAAATGACTTTTTAGTATATCAAATTGTATCAAACATATGAAATATATTATACAATTCAATATTAGTATAATACTAGAATAATTAATACTGAAAGTATAAAAATTGTGTAGAAACAAAAATCGCACGTAAAACTTTCCCAATTAATTACAAAGACATTTCAAATTGAATTAAAAAAGAAGAAAAGTCGAAAGTACTTTCTTGTAAAACTTACTCGAATAATCTTTGTTTTATTTACAACTTAATAAAAAATCTTTACATTTATAGTGTGTCGCAGAGTTAAAACTAAACTGGACAGATTGAAAATAAAACAGAAATAACTCTAACTAGAACACATCCACTAGTCTTGTATAATCTGTATTGAATTCGGGACATTCTTACTGCCGTGCGTAAGTGCGTCAAACTCCACAATCCAACAGTGAGTGATGTGACAGACGCTTGTGGTTTAGTAACCGGTGTTCGGTGGCTGCATGTAGGCAGGGTTATAGGCTGGCTGCTCGAATGTCTCTGGGGGCAGATGAGCGTTAGCGGGCTGGGCAGGCGGCAGCATGGGGTACGTGGCCTGACTTCCGCCATATGCAGCCTGACCGCTGGGATATCCGGGGTTTGCTGAAAATGGAAAAAGACACTAATTCATTAATTTCAAGGAAAATATCAGCACATGGTCCTTACTCTGACCACTACTAGATAACTTGTCGGTTACTTGATAAAACAATAGCTACTTGAGTATTCGTGGTTTATGTTACCGTTTAAAAAAGACAAAAATAATAGTGTCAACAAGTGTTTACTAACTGTCAGGCTGATGTTTGCAATAATTACGTCTTATATGTATTTAAGGCCAGGTATTGACAAATTTCATGATTCGATTTCAATTCAATTCGATTCTGATTTAATTTGATTCGACAGTAAAGGTGAAATTTTCTTAAGGAAAAACTAATGCTGTAAACTATACAGGGAGTTGGTTAGTAAATTACTATATTGAAGGTTAATAATAACTGTTTTGTATACAAACACAAATTACACACAAAGAAGTTTTTTGTAATAATACAATTATAATACTAACTTTATAATTACACAAGTTTATACTCCAATTAGTTTTTTTTTAAATATAAATATTTATTCCAACATACATTAAATTCTGAAGAACAGTAAAAATGTAATGAACTGCAAGCATGTCCAATCCTGCTCCTGGAGGGCCACTGTCCTGTAAAGTTTAGCTCCAACCTGAACCAGCTAATCACCGTCTCACTAGGCATACTACGAACTATCCAGGAATGAGTTTGGACACCCCTGGTATACAGTGTACGTTTTTAACGGTCGCAAAGTAAATTCAAATTCAAATGTAGTACCTACTCAGACTATACGCAATTTCGGATGCAGTTTGTTTCATTTGGAGACTTTGTTTCATATGCTCTCACGGTACTTTGATGTCATACACCTATCTGTCTGTACAGCGTCGCTTCAAGTCGAACACACCTTAAATCTGCAGTGGTCAGGTGGTACAGTCGTAGCTCTCTGAAAATTGCGAGGTTACGCGTTAAAATTACAAGCTCCTCAAGCACAGTTCAGAAATGTTAGGGTAAATTACGACATGGCGTGAACACACCTTTAGTTTGAACCATAATTAAACGCACCTGATCCAGCTAATCAAGTCCTTCAGGTTTATTTGAAAACTACAGGTATGTGTGTGTTGGAGCAGGGTTGGAACTAAACTGGAACAAAATAAGTTTTGCACCCCTGCTCTAGTCTAGGTCTTCTTACTGGCCACTTGATATGGGGGTGGGGGTCCTGGTGCGTATGGCTGTCCCTGATATGGTCCTGTCTGCATAGGCTGACCACCGTAGCCCGGTTGAGTCGGCACAGGATGGTATGCTGGATACTGAGCTCCCTGCATGACAGGCTGTTGCTGAATGCATTGTGTATTCATGACTGTAGTTACATGCGTTCCTACCACAGCTGTGGGAAAAACAAGACAAATAAAAATAAAAATTCTTATTTTCCTACCAGCCTAAATAATTTAACAATGTACATTCTATTAACACTAAAACACTTACGTCTGGGTTTTTGGCACATTTTATAGATACAGCAGCAGGGGCAGCAGCAGCAGACGATGAACACAACGCAGATGACTACAATCCCCACTATTCCTGAAACAATGGCGGCGACACCATTGCTTTTGCTGCTGGGCCTGTTATAAAATATAAATATTAAGCAACAAGAATTATAAACACTCTTTACCATCTAGTATATTTAATCTATAAAATTGTAATTATATATTCTAATTTTATTATTTAAATTAGATTATTAAAATATTCTTCACACTAAGAAAAAAAAAAAGTTAATTTTAAGAAATGTTAACTGAAAGATTCTTAGGGGAACCGAAAATGGTCCTTCAATGGAATGGTTTCGAAAATCCTCTTTAGGAACTGTTATTATCAAGATTGTAGGTCCTAAGTACCCTAAGATTTTGATTGCAACTTCCAAAATAAAACATTTGCTGCATTAATAATTAAGTTGCTTGCATATTGTAGGTAGTAAATAAAAAGTATCTGTCTATTCACTCTCATGTTTGAAATGCGTATGACTTTTATCTTGTGGAACACAAAAGAAGTTATCGTCAGAATATAACAGCTTTTGGCTGCTGGGTCCGAAAACCAGTCAGTATCTGGTGTGACCACCATTTGCCTCACGCAGTGCAACACATCTCCTTCGCATAGACATAGTTGCGGGATATTGGCAGGAACTGGAACACGCTGTCGTATACGCCGATCCAGAGCATCCCAAACATGCTCAATGGGTGACATGTCCGGTGGGTATGCTGGCCATGCAAGAACTAGGATGTTTTCAGCTTCCAGGAATTGTGTACAGATCCTTGCAAAATGGGGCCGTGCATTATCATGCTGCAACATGAGGTGATGGTCGTGGATGAATGGCACAACAATGGGCCTCAGGATCTCGTCACGGTATCTCTGTGCATTCAAAATGCCATTAATAAAATGCACCTGTGTTCGTTGTCCATAACATACACCTGTCCATACCATAACCCCACCGCCACCATGGGCCACTCAAACCACAACGTTGACATCAGCAAACCGCTCACCCACACGACGCCATTTGCGCCAATTGCACGCTCCCTCAAAACTTGCGACATCTGTGGCATTGTGCTGTGTGATAAAACTGCACATTTTAGAGTGGCCTTTTATTGCCTAAGGCACACCTGTGCAATAATCATGCTGTCTAATCAGCATCTTGAAATGCCACACCTGTGAGGTGGATGGATTATCTCGGCAAAGGAGAAGTGCTCACTAATACGGATTTAGACAGATTTGTGAACAATAATTTGAGAGAAATAGGCCTTTTGTGTTCACAGAAAAAGTCTTCAGCTCATGAAAAATGGAGGCAAAAACAAAAGTGTTGCGTTTATAATTTTGTTCAGTGTACATACGTATGTGTCAAAATGCCAAGTAAACAGTCATTTATATCTTAAATGAAAGTAAACAAGTAAACTGAGAAAGAAAACGCAAGTGTTACAGACAGTATAATGGACCCAGAGCTATAGAGAAACCTGGGCAGCGCTTAAAGCGACAGCTGTCTAATTTTCCTGCTGTCTTTCATTCACATTAATCAAAAAACAAAAGATAGAGAATATCTCACTGCCCTTGACTAATCCACTTTTGTAATTTTAATCAGAGTAAATATATATTTCATTTACACAATGAGGACTATGTAATGTTTTTATACATATAATTCATTTATACAATGCATATAACATTTATTTATTTGTTCTCCTGTAGTAGTTTTTTTTTTGTCCTATTGCTTGTAATTACTTTATTTTTCTTATTTTATCAATAACTGTTTACTTGTCTTCAGTGAGCTTGAGTTTAATTTATTTAGGCTAGTAGTTTTTTGTCATATTGACATTGGTGGCAAGAATTGTGAAATGTATATGGTATCAAAAATGAATCTTACCCTATATATTTTTTAAAAACATTTGTTTAAAACTTTTTTGTCCCTCCCTGTCTTGCTTTGGAAAACCCCTAAACAACAAAAAATGTTGCATCATGCTACTTCTCTCTTGCCACATTTGTCTTTAAATTGACTTTATAAATGTAAACTCTACAGCCTTTCACAACCAAGAACTTGAACTATTCATTCTTTGTTCTTTAAATATCAAGGAAAGCATTGACACTTCACAAAGTGACTGTTGTAACATGTTGTAACGTGTTAATCTGGGGGATGCATTTTGCAAACTGCAGTTAAGACCACAACCTCTGTAGGAAACGATGGGTGGAGTAACAGAGTGGAAGACAAAACCTCAAGCAACACATTGCAAACACATTAAAATGTCAATTTGATAATAAGGTTTCAGGTTTAAAATGAACTACAACAATTAGATTAAGATAAAAATGAAGAAGATATTAACACTACTTACACACCACACAGTTCAGAAGAAGTAACTATGGGCTTTTACAGTTACAAATTATGAGGGAGAAGTTAAAGCAAAAACTGACCCCAAAATGAAAAATGTTCTTTTTAAACACTTAGCCTACATTACACTTGAAAATTTCTCCCCTTTTCTGTTCAGCAGGCGAAAGATAATAATACGAGTTTGAAACGACATGAGGGTGTGTTAAAAGGACTTTTGGGTCTAAGAGACATTTGTAACAAGACAGAAACGACTCAAAATGACTTACATATTGCACATGTTTTGATCATGCTCGGTTAACTTCGAATATTCATTGGAGCAGCAGTATCTGTTTTCGCAGGTCCCACAGCAGTGCTGCCATGAACCGCAGTTTATCGAGGACTTGTACACGTTACTACTGGTGTAGTAGCTTCTACAGTCACCACCAAAACCTTAAAGAACAGGGGAAATGTGACACATTTTATAAAAAATAAAGTATCTGTTTAAATGATTTACTTGACAGTCATCGTTAAACCGCCCAAAACAAGTTTCAAGTGTTTCTATAGATTTTTTTAACAGGCCGTCTAACTTACCGACTGTGACCGTGAATAAACCCGCAGACAGGAGCAGAAGAACGGCGACGGTGGAGGCCATAGCGCTGCTCTTCCTTCTTCTGATGAAGTCTACAGCATTGCCAAATCCTACTGAAGGCTTGTGAATATTAATTAAGTAGGTGGGCGTATAAGTAACCGACTTTCTTTTTTTTCTTTTGTTGTTTTCAGTTAACGAAAGCGAAAGAAAGAAAAAACTTGTGAAACTTAAATGAATGTGTAAATCTGAAAATCTCTATGAATCTTTTTTGATGTTCACCTTTAAGAACAAAAATGTTGTATATGTAGGAGCGCCTTATGTCGATCCAGTGTCTGATTTGTTTGATAGCCTACAGAATAACGTTTAAAAGGCATCTTTAAGAGGGTGTAAAATATACTTTTCCCACACGTGGATATGTTATATTAACTTTTGAACATAAATCAGTTTAGTTTAAGATGCATGCAACTTATTAACCAACCTTGTCAAAAAATCCTATTGGAATTTCAGTTTATCCTGTAGGATCTTATTGGATTCTTAGAATCCTATTGGACATTCTGATTTATTTTAATGGAATTTCACTTTGACCTGTAGGATCTTATTGGATTCTTAGAATCTTATTGGCAAGATTTGACAAGGGAATAAACAAACGGACATACAATGAGCAATGGGTCTCATTTACTAATAATTGCGTGCATTATTTCGTATTTCTTCTCACGAAAAATCTTAATTTCGTTCTAATGAGAATTGAGAATTTGGAGTATTCCAAATAAGCGGGCGCGTGCACGAGGTTAGTCATTTGCATAAAACACGCCCAAACCATTTCCATATAAGGGCTTTCCGCACACCCTTTCCTGTAAAGCCTTAAGTCACTCTCTATCGTCAAACAAGTGCCGCTCGCCATAGAGTCCGTATCCTCTTAGGTTAAAATAAAGAGAAACAAAAAATCAGTGAGTCGTTACTGGAGAAACTAAAAAACCCTGCTAACAAAAATATGTTCTAAGAATGTTTTGCTAACATTCAGTTATATTTTTTATTATTTTTGAATGTCCTCTGAACATTAAAACTTCCAGCTTTTTAATGTTTTAAAAACGTACATGTACAAATGTTAAAGGTGTGCGCAATATGTAATATTTTTGGATTACATTATCCCAAATGTTTCCATGAATGTTTAAATCTAGACTAGAGAAATAAGCAATTTTAACCAGGACACGGACCGTGTCTGTGCGTCACCTATCAATGACATCATACCCGCGTTACCCTTGATTTACGGGTTTATTTGGTAGAAACCATGGTCAAATATGCTTTGATATAATATGTTTTATTAGACAGGTGAGCAACTGTTTGGATACATTCATCAACAGAAAACTAATCATTGTTATATAGATCAACACAGTTGGTGTTATTGTTTAAATCTCATTTTCTTGATTTACCGCGAAGACCATGTTTTACCATGCCTAATATTGATCTAGCTTAATGCAGTGTGCAACAAGTGTCTCATAGTAGCCGCTGAGCGAACGCATAGAGTAGCATTATAACATAACTTTTAACACACTCAAATGTATCTAATATGATAAAACAGCGCTGCGCTACCCCACATACGGTTGACCGGAAGAAACGAAAGCGGTTGTCTGCTGCTTAATAAAAGCTCCTCGAAATCAAGGCGTCATCAAGCTACGCCGCATTGTTTTGAATAAGCGACCTCAAGCAGCGAAAAATTACATATTGTGGCTTTAAGGCCATTCCATGTCATCATTTTGAAAACAGGAATGTTTCAGAATGTTCAGAGAACATAAAAAAAAAAACATTAGATGAACGTCCAACTAACAATTGAAAACGTTCAATTGACAACAATGTATGAATATTTTTTGTGCTAATGTTTTGAGACCATTACAAAATACCAAATAACTTTGAAAGAATGTCCTGTTAATGCTACTGTAAGAACTTTCTATGGTAGGCTAGTTGCACAATTCACAAAGGCAGAGGAGCGTGGAAAAGAGTCCAGTGTTGATAACAGATGGTTTTGATTTAGTAACCGGTCTTTGTTAATTCCACATAAGCAGGGTTGTACGCAGGTTGAGGTGAGGTGTAGTCTGTGGGCAGCGGTGGTTGAGGAGCCTGGCTGAAGGGAACAGGATACCCTGCTGGAAAAAGCAAATAACTTATTTTTGGTTAAAGAGAGGAATGATTTTTTTTTCTCGTTATTTTTCAAAATCTTCAATTGTCAGTGTTATTCGCTGTTATTCGCTGTTATTCGTTTTTTTTTTTTTTGCTCCCACTTTCTAGTGCTACTTCCGCTCACATTTTAATGGCTCATTTGTTGCATTTTTTATTTGACTGCACTGACAATATTGGATTAGAACAATACTTGAACTCAATCTAGCTTTCATAATTGACGAATTTTGCTGTTATTGAACTGAACTGAATCAACATTGAACTGACTCAGGGTATTTACACGACAACGATGTACTAAACACGGAAACGTACAAACGACAATGTTGTCAAAACGATCCCCGTTCACCCGGATCTACAACTAAAAGGCTGTTTTATTCATATCAGGCAAGTAGATGGCGATGATATTTTGTAAAGAAACACTATGCGCCTATAGACCTTGGGCCCTATTTTAACAATCTAAGCGCGTAGTCTGCATGTGCATAGTGCATGGCGCAGGTGCACTTAGGGCATGTCCAAACTTTTGCTAGTTTAACGAAGGAAAAAACGTGCAATAAACCAATCAGAGTCTCATCTCCCGTTCCCTTTAAAAGCCAGTTGCACTTGCACCATGGCGGATTCGTTATTTACATGGCGGAAATTGCCCGAAACATGGCCGAAAGACTGAACGCTTCTCCAGGGAGCAATCCTTTTATTTGTAATAGTTTGTGTGCTGCTGCGCATCCCTGTGTGTGTAACAAGCAGAGTGTACACGCACTGTGTACCCGCATATAGGTGCATATTACTAACGTGCCCTTTATCATAACACAAAAAATACTGCGCTATTGACTTTAGACCAGGTCTTTGTTGGTCAATGGCGCAGTCGTTTTCAGCTGCCTCAAAATAGCAATGTGCCACAATGCGCCGGAACACACCTCGTTTTCAGACCAGCACGCCCATGGGCGAACAGATGGGCACGAGTGCATTTGCTATTTAAACAACGTGGCGCTGGACGTGAAAATGATAACTGTGTTGGGCTAAAAATAGCAAAAAAACACTTGCGTCGCGCCTGGCGTCGCATTGCACCGGGTGTATGATAGCGCCCCTTATGCAGCAGAGAAACAAGCAGGATTTTTAGAATTTTTATCTTCGAACTTCCACTTTTTTTGGTAGCTCTGTCTATTTCTATGGCATCACTGTCGAAAAGTCATTAGCTGGTGAAGTGGATTTACTTTTTGTAAAGTTAACAAAAGTTATCATGAGCATTGTAACGTTTGAAGCAGATGTCATAAATGCCAGTAGACCGGGAAGATTTTAAAACGAGCAGTTCATTCATAAATCCGTAAGATCTTACCTTCATGCTGTGGAAATCCAAACCAAAAGACAACACTAAAAAGGGGCGTGGCTACATACGGTCTATAGGAACCAGCTAATCAAGGTCTTACTAGGCATACTAGAAACTTTGGGGCAGGTGTATTGAGGCAAGTTGGAGCTAAACTCTGTAGGACAGTGGCCCTCCAGGAGCAACGCCTGATGTAAAGCTTTATGGCAGGTTTGCCGATCGTACCAGCCTCTTGATATGTGGGTGGTGGTCCTGGTACATACGGCCATCCCTCAGATGTTCCAGTTGGCATGGGTTGCCTTCTGTAAACTGGCTGTGGGTTATTAGGAACAGACTGGTAAGCGGAGTACTGACTCCCCTGTGGATGGTATTGTGTAGTCGTAACTGTTGTTGACGTCACATCTGTTTGAAGAAACAAAAGGTAAAACAACATTTAGTATGAATAAAATCCACATCCAGCTCTTTATACACAAGTATATTGACACTTACGTGGATGATTTCTGATGATACTTTTTTCGTGGCAGAAGCAGATAATGAACACAATGATGGCGATCATGAACATCACTATGGGCACAGTGACGCCAATAGCCCTATGGTCTTCCAATCGAAGACGAGAATGACTTGAATATTTTACGGTTTTGCTTTTGGACAGATTAGAGAACATAAACATTAGACATTGAGAGTTTCAGCTTTTGAACTGATTCAGTCTTTAAATAACAAGCAAAGCATTGGACAATATATCAGAATAAAATAAGAATTAATTTATTAGGCATTGTTAATTTATTTTCAGAACTACCAAGTGGTTCCGAGTTACAGATACGCAGCTAACAGGGGATGTTCTCAGAAATTTGGCTAATGTTCTGGCAAGGTTCCCCCAAAGTTAAGAAGAAAAAAAAACATTCTTTCAGTAACATTAATAGAAAGTTCATTTTATGTTATGTGATCTTTAACTCTTTCCCCGCCATTGACTGAATTTTCCGGTAAAGCCCCCAGGTGGCTGGTCCCAGTCATAGACTGTAAAAAAAATTGGACATAATGTCTGTGACGTCACCCATAGGTTTCTGAAGAGCGTTTCTGAAGCCTAAAGTGCGGCCATTGCAATCTTGGCAGCGCGTCATCGCTCGTTACTCCCGGATAACTAAAAAATATGCGAAGAGGAGCTTACAGGTGGAGTGGGTGGAGCTAACAGACAGCAGACAAACGGCTAGTAGCAACAGCCTGTCACTCAAAGTGGCCACGCCCTTAATTATGCAGAATTTTAAGGCTTAATATAATTGAAACTAATAAGTTATAAAAAAATTCACCCCCCTCACAGTTGTCATGAAGGGCAAAATTAGCTATTTAGACCAAAACCACAATTTGTACCAGGCTGTAAACATGTTTTTTTCTGCTGTAAATTTGGGCATTTTAACATGGAGCTCAATGAGATTCTGCTCCCTTTTGGAGCCTGTCTCTAGTGGCCAGTCGATGAATTGCAGTTTAAGTCACTTCTGTATTGGCTTCAAGAGAAACTGTGGGAGGTTGCCGCTTGGTCCCAGTATAGCTCATAAACCCCGCCCCCTCCATGTATTCTAATGGGACGTGAGACAAACGAAACAATCAAATTACACTTCAAATAATTTTTTTCCAAAGATGGTTTCTGTCATTTTAGGTAGTTTTTATCACGCTGATTTAAGTTCAAGTGTTCGTTTTTTAAAATAAGTTTGGTTTTAGTTAGTTATTTGATGCTATAAAAAATGGGGGTGTGACGGTTTCGGGAGGAGATTGAAGCTTTAGCTTTAATTTCTACATTTCCACAACTGTTTATTTCACACTGACATAATGAATTGTTCTGCAGTAGATCTTGCGGGAGTGTGGGCAGGGTTTTGATATTGCGGCTCTGATCCTGCTCTCCACTGCGCAGTCGCAGTTCCCAAATCAGCGCAAGATGTCAGCACCATATTCGGACATTGGCAGCTTTTCTATGGAAGATGGTTAAGGGGAGTCGTCCATATTTTTTTACAGTCAATGTTCAGAACACGCAAAATTAATGTATTCTCTAATGTTTACCGATAACCAAGAAAAAAAGTTTTAAAAAAATGTAAAAACTGGACGTTCTGAACATTCTCAGAACAGTGCGAAATAACGTTTTCATAACGTAATGTGGGAACATTAGAAAACATTTTTAGAACATTTTTGTTAGCTGGGTACTAGTCAGGTTTGTTCTTAGTTCTGATTAAATTAATAATAAATAAAAAAAATCTCTTACAAAAGACAGCCATTTTGTACATCCTTGGTTAATTTTAACCGCGGATCGTCACAGCAGTATATCTCGTCACACGTCCCACAGCAGAACTCGTGCGTAAACTGGGGAGTCCACAAACTGCACGATACAAGAACACCCCTGCTGTCATTGTAGGACGTACAATCCTCAAAGGCTAAAAAACAAAGGATCAGTGTTTGAAAAGGAAAAATAAATAGCTACGTATTTCACCTGTTGTGAATCACCTGTTTGTAGCAGATTTAAACTTTGGAGTCAATTGTAATTCAGAGTAAATGGTTAAGAAACATGTTAAGATCACATTTAATGACTTGATAAACTAGCCGCTGTTTCACAGACAAGGCTTAAGCTAGTCCCAGACTAAAATGCATGTTTGAGCTGTTTTAACTGAAAGCAACTTGCACTGACATCTTAAAATATGTCCATGCCATTGTTTTGTCTCAAGATGCACACCAGGCACGTTTATACAAGTTACTTAAATGTCCTAATTGAACTAAATTAATCTAATCTAAACCCTGTTTGTGAAACCAGGCCTAGATTGTTTTTAACTGATATTCACACTCTTCTGTTTAATCTTTAAATGCATGAATGTTTCGCCAATCATTATTACATATTCTGACTAAACAATACTAAAATCATTTTAGCCTATGATTCTCGCATTAAAACGGTTCTCTGTTCAATGAGCTGGATCATTATGAGCCAGATTGATGAACAAATCATTTAGACCAATTTTGTGATTCATTGAAAAGATCCGACTCAAGATTCGTTCAGGAATCGGACATCTCTTAACATGTTTGGACTTAAGTGTTTAAGTTTGGAAGTAATACTGCTTTTAATTCAAACTTTTATATATAGATATACAGATAGCACAAATACATCTCGTAAACGTCTATGTTATGTCTGCATTTACATCTGCAAGATGTATTTTTTAGAGTGTTTGCTCATCTGCGTTACATCTATAGGACATATCTTATTAGATGTCATACAGACATTTAGAAGTCTTTAAGATGTTTAAGATTTAGAATATATGTAAAACTGCTTTTTCTAAGACGTTTATCAGATGTTTTTACACAGCAGATGCGTTCTAGATTAACAAATCTTTAGCATACACCTTACAGATGTAACTCTGCTATATGTCTTTATAATTTAGTATATAGGGATAATTAGCAAAATAAATCCAAAATGTGTGCATATTTGTCACGTTTCACCCGTATTTTGAATTACACATTGAATTGACCCTTTTCACATTTTCGTGTTTCTCAGAAGCATAAGTCATCATAGCTGGGTAAACTTCTATGAGAGACTACACTGAACATATATTTTTTGTGTTCCTATTTGCTCGTATAGTAAAAGAAAAACTCCACAATAGTGTTTTCACAACTTTCAAAAAGAGGGAACAAATAGAGAGATTGATAACGGCAGTTAGAAGAGAGGAAGATAGCAATTTTACTGTTACTCCCACAGCCGCTGTATTAGAAACACCCTCACAGCAGCATTAACAAGTTTTTTTATAATTTGATGCAAAGGTAATATAATACAAAGTACAGTGTTATAAATGTACATACATTTAAACAAAACAAAAAAATTTAAATATAAAAAACTTTGCCTGTGTTAAATTACCAGTACCTTATCAGCTTTTCTATGATTTGATCTAGTCACTTACCTACTGTCCCGGTAAATAAAACAGCAAAAAGGAGCATTAAAACCGCCATATTGCAGCTCTTCCTCTTGAACCACGCGTTTTGTGGGGAATCTGAGGATGGTGCATTTCCGGACACTGAAGAGTCAATTAAACCCAGTTATGTTTTTCTTGCTGGTGTAACACAAACAATCTTGATGAGTGCCTGTTCGTGCTCCTCCCATGCAAGAAACTCAAGAAGAAACCAAAGACCACCAGTGTTCATTTTAATGTCTTGATCAGTGGAAAATTAGAAAATACAAACAGACAGAACATGTCTGAGACAGAAGTCACTGCTCTATTACATACAAACAAAAACAATCTTCAAGACAATTGTGAAAGATTGTAATCCAAGTGCAAAACTCTGGACTCTGATAGTCAACTAACTCATCCCTCCTTCTGCTCATTTTTTCCATAAAATAAACCCAATCCAACAAGTTTAGTATAATCTCAAAATGTCTATAACAATCTACCCAGACAACAACATAGTGTCGGCCCAGACCCGGCCCAAATCTGGTATGTGTGGAATCCACGTGTACCAGATGTGGGCCGGATCTGGACCGACACTATGTTGCTGTCTGGGTAGGATACCAAATTATGGGACAATGGAAAAACAAAGTGCACAAAGCAAGTGTAAACTTAACAATGACGAACAAGAGAGTATAAATGTGACAGTATTAACAAACAATAGTAATACTTGTATTCTCAACACCATTGTAGGATACACAAGAGCAGAGCAGCGTGGAAACGTTAGTGGTTTTGGTTTAGTAACTTGTCTTGACTGACTGAGCTGGTGTAGCCAAAGTTGTATGTGGTAATTCCACGTAAGCGGGGTTGTACGCAGGTTGAGGTGAGATGTAGTCTGTGGGAAGCAGTGGTTGAGCTGGCTGTATAGGGTACATGGCCTGACCACTATCATTTGGAGCCTGGCTGAAGGGAACAGGATACCCTGGACCTGCTGGAAAAAGAAAGCAATCGTTTTCATGGTTCGGCATCTTGCTGAAATAGCCTTGGTCATATTGTTGCAGACATTACCAGCCTCCTGATATGGTTGTCCCCTAAAAGGTCCAATTGGCATGGGTTGGCCTCCGTAAGGTGGGTTACTTGGCAAAGGCTGGTAAGGATGATACCGACCGCCCTGAACGTCAGGCTGCGGAAGGTATTGTGTCGTCATGACTGTAGTTGTCGCAATCACAGCTGCAAGAAGAATCCAAGGTGGAAAACCGTTGGAATGACGTTCTAAAAGAATTCGGCTCTTTTGATGTACATACATTGACACTTACGTCTAGGACTTCTGAACCTTTTATGGAGGCAGCAGCAGGGACAGACCCAGCAGGTGATGAGCACAATGATGGAGGTCACAAGTATGGGGACTACTACTATGGGGACAAGGACATCATCAGGCACAGAGTCCCTTCGAGGAGGAGCACCCAAATTCTTGAAACCTTTTCTGGACAGATTATGAAGGACAACAAATGGTCATTGGACTACACATGGTCACTGGAAATCTGTTTCGGCCATCTATTTGTGTGTAAAGATTCAGCTCTAATTGTATTCATCATGTTGGGACTGAAGAGGTTTGCGCTTGTAGCAAAACGGGAAATGATGGCAAGAAGGTATTTCCTCTTTAGGGTTCCTGTTCTGAAAGCTCTCTGAATCTCACAGAAAAAGGCAGCTGTGCCCAGAACTTATTGTCATTGGTGCTCTTTTGTATAGGTATTTACAAACTGAACAGTTCTATTGTTCATATTCTAACAAAATAATAGAGAGAAGGTCTGAAATGATAGATTATGACAATCATCAGAATAAATGCCCTGTGGTAGCAGAAATATGTACCACTTAGTTCTGACTTGTATTAAGAAAGAAAAAAAACCAATTCCTCACAACAAACAGTCAAGTCGTGCTTTGACTCTTTTTTGCAGCTCGGAGCAGCAGTACGTCTCACCACAGGTCCCACAGCAGAACTTCCCAGAATCACACCATTCATATTTACCCCCGTACATGCTACAAAAGTTATTAGAGTTGTGAATCTTGTTTGAAGTAGATTTGGAAGGCTGTAGTAAATATCAGTTCAAGTTAAATGTTTAAGAGACATTATTTTAATTACTTTGAGATTAATAATCTGTTCGAGCAGTATTTTTACAGATATTTAAAATGTTCTGTTTAGTCAGTTATCAGTTTGCATAAACTTTTTTGCAGCAACCAGTGCTCAAAGGGGGGCAGTATTGTATTTAACAAGAAAAAATAAAATTGAGAAGCATCTCACTGCAGTCTGCGGTGGACATCCAACCCGACCCACATCCAAGTGTGACCTCAGAAGCCACGCCCATGTCCAAATACATCACATTAGGCTTGTTCAAGATGCATCGGCGCTGCGCAGACCGATCAGCGTATGACATCAAAGTACAGTAAGAGCAATTCAAAAGCACAAGGAGTCGTTTGCTCTCCATTCGCTCTCACAATACTTTCATGTCATATGCCGATCGGTCTGCGCAGCGCCGATGTATCTCAAAAAAGCCTACTCTCATTAGTGTGATTTTTTTTCCCCCAAACCAGTTCAGCGGAAACTCCGCCCAGCAACTGATTTTTACTATTTTTTTGGTCATTCCAATCACAGATCCAAACACATACTGGTTGCCTACACCAAACACTGATCCCTAAAGCCCAATATTACCTATTTTACCCTGTCCGCATGCAAGCCCAATTTTTGAGAGCGCCCGGACGGTGCACACATACCAGCGCATGCACAAGAAAGACAGAAAGAGTCCACTAGATGGCAATACTTTGCACAGTATGCAGTCGTTGAAGAAGAGTGCGGAAACACTGCCCTCCAATGTTTGGTAGAGTATAAAAAAAATTGTACTGCGCATATGTGTTGAACTCATCCGCGGATGAGTATATTTTGAAAGCTGTGCGGACGCGACTGTGTGCGAGACACTTCTGCGGAAATTGAAGTATATCACAGGGCTTTAACCTACCCATCACTTTAACCTTAACCAATGAAAGTAACTGCACAGCAAGATTGCAGGGTGAGGAATCACGCTTCCTCATCAGGCTTGTTCGAGATGCATCGGCGCTGCGCAGACTGATCGGTGTATGACATCAAAGTACCGCAAGAGCGACTGGAGAGCAAACGACTCCTTATGCTTTTGAATCACTCTCGTGGTACTCTGATGTTATATGTCAATCGGTCTGCACAGTGCCGATGCATCTCGAACAAGCCTAAAGCCCAAAGTATACTTTTATACTTATTATAAAGCATTTTTGAAGCCCAAAGTGGGCAGAGCCGGTCGTCGCCATCTCGGCAGCGCATCACCGCGCGTCACTCCCGGATAACTGAAAATGGGCAAAGAGGCGGGACGTCGGTGGAGCTGAGATAAAATGATGGCTAACAGACAGCAGACAAACGGCAATCCACCTGTCACTCAAGTTGCCACGAATGAGTTATAAAACAATTCATCCCCCTCACAGATGTCATGAAGGGCAAAATTAGCTGTATAGACCAAAACCACTTTTTATACCAGGCTGTAAATATATATTTTTCTGCGGTAAAGTTGGGCATTTTAACATGCAGGAGATACGGATTTGACTCCCTTTTGGAGCCTTTCTCTAGTGGCCAGTCGATGAATTGCAATTTAAGTCACTTAAGTTGGCAGGTTGCCGCTTGGTTACAAAACATGTAAATACTGCAAAAAATTTAATGTGCATGTGCATCCTAGGCATACAAAGTATGCGCGGTTACAAAAATCTGGTGGTATGCGTACACTTCTGATGATGAAATTCACATCACGTGCACTGTACGCTCAGCGTCACGTACACGTATACTTTGGGCTTAAGGTGATGTATTGGACACGGGCATGGCTTCTGACGTCACACTTGGATGTGGGCAGGGCTGCAGGCCCGCAGTTTCAGAACCGCAGCCACAGAACCGGATGTGAGGGGCGGGGCTTAAACAGTTATAGTTGCGCTACGCTACCCATATAGTCCGGTGGCGTAGTGATACATGTAATCACTACGTGTATCTGGTGGAGTAGTACCAGATAGTCCGGTGGGGTAGTAATACACGTAATTTTCTTTAAAAAAGCTGTTTTCACATGGATTTTGATCGGATCTATGTCTACAATATTTAACAACAATATTTTTAAATAAAGTCAATTTTCTGTTCATATAATATGCATAAGATATCATGATGTACAGTGAGCAAAATTTTAAAACAGCCTATTGATCATGCTTAATGTCAATGAATGGATACAAACAGTAGTTTATACTTCATGGATATAGGATACAGCTCTACACCGTTTTTTTTATTTTTTTATATTAATAACATGTTGTAAAGTGTTTCCCATTTGACTATATACATATGTGATTATTATTATATAGTATTATTTAATTCACATTCATGTTGTTACAAATAATACTTACTGACAGAGTATGAGATGATTTAATGTTAATGAATACAAACAGTAGTTTATACTTCATGGACAAAGCTTACAACTATACAACTTTTTATTATTTTAAAAAATATATTAATAAATGTGTAACAGGTTGTAAAGCATTTCCCATTTGACAGTATATTCAATCGTATTATTTCCTTACAAATAATACTTAGAGAATGTGGCATATTTCAAATTTTCAAATGTCAAATAAAAAGAACCATTTAATACAAAGCCTTGAACAAGTGAAACGTGTTTCTCTGTATGAAATCAAATAGGACATTTATAAAATATTTTTTAAATAAAAGGTTTAAAACGTATTTAAACGGCTCATAATAATAATAAAAACATGCAAACAGCAGATAATCATCTTAAAACACAAAAACTTGTGACTCATGGCATTTCAGCAGAAAGACTTTCATCTTTTCATCCCTGAAAACGAAACGAATACGTTTTATTAATTAATAATTATGTAATATTAACACGAATAATATCTTTTGACAAATGCAAAAAAAAAAAAAAAAAGCTTTATTGATAAAACGTGAAAGACGTGAACAGATTCAATATTCGTTCACCACATCATGACAGAAATATCACACACAACTCACCTTATTCTCCTTCATGCTTCTGTTGTCAAATGTCTCATTGGCTTGTTTCACTTGTTCAAGGATATGAACAGAAAAGTGACTTTATTTAAAAGTAGTTGTTAAATATTGTAGACATTGATCCGATTAAAATCCATGTGAAAACAGCTTATATTTAACAAAAGAAAATTACGTGTAGGCTATGGGTACCGGTTCTGAAACTGCGGTGCCTGCAGATGGATTTGGGTTAAAAATATATATTGGATGTTCAACGGAGGGTACAGCAAGCCTTACTAAAATTAAAGTAATTCTTTAACACAATATTTTAGAAGAAATTAGAATAATTTTCGACAATCAGTTCTTTCAAAGAATCTAAAAATATTTAGCATTTACATAAAATTATACTAAATTTCTATTCTTAAATTTCAGCTTGACATATGATATGTCCAAATGTTACGGTTCTCTGTATGAGGCGACCTGTGTTGGTGGAAGAATCGTTCAGACCAATCCTAATTTTCTGTGAACCTGTTCAACTGATTCATTGAAAAGAACAGTTCGTTCAAGAATCGGACATCGATACTTGTTTGGAGTAAGATTACATTTTAAGCAACATTAAACATTGTTGCATATGCAAAGATGCATACTTTTTAACAAGTGCATGCACATACATAAAAAACTAACACGTGGAAAAAAAGACACGTGCTTCCGATGGTGTGTTAAACGCGCGAAAATAGTGTTGAGGAAAAATATTAAAAATAATCAACAAAACAAAAAAAGAAAAAGGCGAAAACCCAAATGATGTGATTATTAGCCAAATAAACCTTAAATCCGTGCACAGAATATTCACTCAGAAAACAATTAGACCAGTTGAAACGTTTCCTTAGACTATAGTGAATAAACCCAAGAACAGGAATAGAAACGGGACGCTGGAAGCCATGGTGCCCTTTTACTCCTTCACCTCTGTGTGTTATGAGAAAGACGAGGTGGGCTCTTTTTCCTGCTGCTGAATAGACCAGTTGCTAGTGACTAGTTATTTCCATGCAAACTAAAATCAAGACCACAAAGTGTAATTCAAAACATTTATTTTAATGTCTAGATTAGACAGTCTTATTTAGACATAAGATAACACAAATACATATGTACAAACAGAACATATGAGACAAAACCCACTGGTCTCTTGCTTACCAACTAAACCAATCTTCAAGAAAATGTTTAAGAACAAGCATATATAACAAACAAAAAAACTCTTCTTAAACTCTTACAGTGATTATTTCTATGAAATGAACCAATTACACATTCACAAACTAACTCAAGTTTACAATCTTAAAATATCCCAAAGTGACAGTGCCAATCTTGGATCATTTTTTGCCTAGTATTCTTATAAACAAAATTACTGAACACTGAATATTTGATCCCAGAACGGCTTTAACATATCTCTAGAATCCCATCCAGATTGGCGATTGGTCCATTTGGTAACACATACCCAGCACTGTTTGAGTGAATCTGGAGCTCTGTTATCTTTGGTAGCACTTTAATTGGATATTTGGGATGTATGGAGATTAAGATTCCTTGAAATCTTTAGATTTTAAAGCCTGAATCTCTCCAGCCCCGATACTCAATCTCAAAATATTACCCTAATAATGGCATTAACAGCTGTTTACCCAATATGGTGCAACAATGATTGTTGGTTTTATGATTAGCTTGATACAGTACAGAGTAAGGATTCCATATGGCAACATGACAAATGATTCAGTATCTCTAAACATCTTTTGAGCATCACCAATTTGCTTTGGAAGTAATGTTGTACTATGAATGTGGACAGTTTACGATGTGAAACAAACAATTCATAAGCTTAAAAAAAACAATATTTGAACCAATATCATCACTAACACTGTCAATGAGGCGTTTTTTTTTATTGTTTATCTTCAGAAATGTGTCTGGACAATGTCTCAGAAAGATTGAGTCGTGGAGTTGCTGCCATTCGTTTCTTTTTTAGGTTTTATTGCCGCTTGGATTTGTACGGCCGTGAGCGTTTCCGCCGGTCAGGTTTGCGTTGTTTGTGGAGTCGGCCGATGCTTACGCCCTGTCGGCGACGCACAGAGATGTTCTGCTCCACCAGACTCGCTAACATACCTACAAACCACCAAAGGGACGACGATTAGCAGAACATTCATGCGGCTATTTAATGAACATATATCATATGAAGATTCTCTTTTTTACCCTCTTGTGCTAGCATTGATATGAAGGTGCAGATGAACTCGTCGTAGTTATGAGTCCTCCTCTGGTCATCGATCTGAGGAAGGACAAAAAGCATCACTATGAGCTCTCTGGAAATTATATTTCTTTGTTCACTGGACCGTCAGAAGAGAAAGTCAAACACTTGCCTTATACTTTTTCCTTTTCTCCACTTCTTCTTTCAGACACACTTCATAGTTGGTGATGTCTGCTTCCACGTACTTCAACAAGGCCAGCAATTCCTGTAAGACAGAAGTTCATGTAACGTTGCATAACAAACCTGTAGCAAACATAACTAATGTGAAACCAAGTGATTGCAGAAAGTAAATGGTTGCCATCTCACTTTAGGAGTGTATTTTTCTCCAGGAGGTTTGGTGCTGGTTTCAGTGGTGGGGTCGGTGGACGGCAGGTTCTCGGATTTGACGGCCACTGACTCTTTGATGTCCTCCTGTTTCATCTCCACTGATGGTCCCTCCTTGACCTCCTCCTCTCCTCCTGGACAGGTTGCCTCTTCTTTCTCTTTCTTCTCCACACTACTTGATTTCTTGAACCCCTCCGACGTTTCTGTCAAATGAGATTGGTTAGATGGACCAATACAGGAAAAATAGTTGAATCCTGCGTACTAAGATCAAGAAAGTCTATGGCCCTGTCCTAAATGGCACTCTAAACACTTGCGGTCTTCCTATAAGTCTGCACTTTCGTGACGCAACTCCGCTTTGACTTGTCAAGTCTGCTGCGGAGCTCACTTCAGTGCAGGATCGGCAAAAGTACACATCGAGGGCACATATCGACCACAAAGGGGGCGCTGCCAAGCACCCTTCTGAATCCTAAAATGACAAATGGGACACCCTATGGTCTCATGGACTTAACGCCTATTGTAAGTCCACAAGACCGAAAGTGCATATGCCTAGGATATGCCATTTGGGACCGGGCCTATTACGAAAGAAAATAGGGTCCAGTTAGATTTCAAAATGTTGCAATCTCATTGTTACCTGTAGGTGGCAGGGCAAACATGACGCCGTCGTCTTTCAGTTGCAGCAGCGTGGAGCTCACTAGTGCCCCCAAGTCTCGGACAGCTCGATTGTGTCGGGCGTCTAACCGGAGCAGCCCCTCCTCTTCTCCGAACAGCACACGGCTCAAATGGGCCGCGACGGGGCTGGAGGGACGCGTAGCTGCTTGAGATCGCGCGGGTGAGCGCAGCGGTGAGTTGAACGCGCTGCCGATCTCAGAGGCTGTGTCCGTGCTCTCGTTACTGGGTGTTGGGGAAGGCTGGCAGGCTGAGGTAATGCTGATCCCACCCGTCCGACCCTCAGTACGAACATTCAGAGGTGTGGATCCTGTTGTGGCCATGGCGTCCTTCCTCTGGACCTCTTTCTTGAGTTTCTCAGCTAAAACGCTGAGTGCTAGCTGACCCTCCATTGCCGCAACCCCGCCCACTGCACTGCGGCCCATGGTGCGTGTGCGTAGACCTACCTTCCTTCGGACCCTGCAAATCACACACACAAGCAATGAAGGTCATAGAGGTGTAACTACACAAACATGGTGGTTCGGTATGTACAGTACCTTGGATTTTAAAGCCATGGTTCGGTATGTTTTTTGTACAGCAGGGGGAACAAAACATAAAATTGCTTTTTTCTCTCTTTATTCAAGTGCCCCCTATTATGTTTTTTTGAATATTCTATTTCATGCAGTGTTCAATAAAATAAAGTTATTGTCTCCCAAAAGAAAGAATCAACTCTGAACCGCCGATACGAGTCCTTTTTAAATGGAATCTCACTGCGTGACGCTTCTACGTCACTAGAAAATACATTTGCATAATGCCTGTCTATGTTGTGCGTTGTCCGTCCGCGAACAACCAGCCCTCATCATTTTACTGACGACTGCTTCTCAAATCTCAGAGTTCAATGCTGGATTCGCAAAACACGGGATTCGCAAACCGCTTGCTCTTTAAAGATGGTATTTGGACCAACTTGCTTCTCAGAATCACAACCTGCAAATGTATGAATAATTATTGATGTATATATATTTTCTAGCAGGTGTTCAAAATACGAAGTTTTGTGTTTTACATTGTGTAGGTCTCCGGCTAACTCACATTATTACTGTCTTACTGAAATAAGTATCTCATAATGTACCGCAAACTGAGTAGCGTATCACTGAAAAATGTCCTGCTCAAGTCGTCCTTGCAATGGAGGTTCAGGATGAATAACTAGTTCATCCAATATTTCATCATCGGACTCGCGGTCAGATTGATATGGTAAAATCGACGTCATCGTTACTGTCTTTACAGTGTGTACAATCGCTGAGCTTTAGGAAGTCTCCAGACAGAGCTGGAGTTCAGTTATGGTAATGGCCGTTTAGCTTCCGAAACACGCGCTGTACGTGGTAGACCAATCACAACAGACTGGTGCAATGTGTTGTGCAATGTATATTAAGAGAAAATGAAAGTGTTTTTTGACCTTTGATGCATGTAACCCGTTGTTGGAGACCTCCAAAACTAAATTGGGAGCCTTTAAAATAGCATAATAGGGGCACTTTAAACAGTGGATTACTGAACTATGATGATAATGTCAGTACTGCTGCAACACTCTTCAAAGGTTATGGTGCTGTGGTAAATGGATCCAAAGAAGAAAAAACTCAAGAGTTTCAAATTACGTTCTTGTACACAAAGAGGTTACTCACAACAACGCTGCATTTGTTCAGTTCAAAATTGTTCGGTTTGAATACGTGTATCGTTACACCCCTACAAGATCAGGTTGAAAATGTACTCTTTGTAAGTACATGGACGCAAATACGCCACAGCGTTGCCGCAAGGTGCGCTATTGCGAATGTTTGCGTAATCGTTCTTCTTTGTTTTCAGCTACTTACTAATATCATGGTGAGAATGTTGCTAAGCATGTTAGGTAATGGTTGTTCAGCATGTCGCCATGTTTAGAGTTAGCTGAATAATAACACCTGCAGTTTAATGGTACGGGCATTTGAAAGGAACTCTATCGCCCTCTTGAGTACTGGAGGTTTGTTACCGGCCACTATAAGAACATATTTTAACCCTTTCACGCGCAAGTTTAAAATATTCTAGATGACCCCCACAGAGTGAGTATTTTTTTAAGGCGACCGTTATTTTAGAACGTTTCCCCTTATTGTTTTCATTGCGACACATCATGCTTGTCACGTGACTCACCGCAGCCAAATTAGCGCTGTATGTATCGCTTTTATTTCGTTTTTCCTTTTTTATTCAAAATATTTACAAACTTGCTTACCATGTCATCAACTATCTGATATTTCGATTATCAAATACGTGTAAGTGAATGTATTTTGTCGTTTCAAAAACCTTTATAAATGATCTTGATCTATAACGTGAGATGGGCGCCACCATGTTTATTCGCGCCACAGTTCTGTCAGTCGGATTTACATCACGTGAATTCATCACTTTCTCCCGAAATACATGTAAGTAAGTGGCCGATGAACTGGGAGAAGAATAGAGTAAACTTTATAGTTACTTACACTATGTGTATCTGATATGAATAAAACACATCTGTAAATTATATTTGAACGGATTGTTATTGCTGCTTCCATAGACACCAGTGCGTATTTTACAAACTCTAAATGTATTGTTTTATTAGTACTTATGTGTATTTAAATGTTTGAAACCTAAAATAAACATTATGTGGTTGAAAACACTGCATAGCTGTGATATGACAAGGGCTGAGCGCGTCTCTCTCTGGCTCAGTGCCAGCCAAAGCGTGAAAGCGCAGTTTAAATCTGGCAGTTATGTCACGTCACTAAACATTCTTTCAGAGGCACAGCAATAAAAATCACAAATGTGGGACCGTACCGCTCAAAAGGTTAAATTTAATTTAGAAATGTAACACTTTCTCAAAGATCTTATACCTGCTGGTGGCACCTGTAGTGCTGCACTCCTCCTCTTCGTCATCATAGTCATCCTCGTCGTCAGAATAAGGGGGCTGAGGGGGGCCAGGTAAGCGTGAGCGTCCCACACCTGCAGCGAGATCCTCCTCTTCCTGTCAATCAACCAGCATACTGAATGAATGAAAGCACATATCATGCCAACTAGTCCAGATATCCTGAAACTTAACCCGATCTTACCTGCATGGGGGACTTGGCGTAGTTGTGGTTGTCCAGGAAGGCTGGCAGACGCTGGACGATAGGATTGGGGTTGGGAACAGGTACAGGGGCTGGGGCTGGTGGCGGAGCGCCCACGGTTGGCAAGGAGGCAGGTTTAGCCATGGGTCTGACTTTTCCTGCGGGACTTGGTAAAGCGGCAGCACCTTCTTGAGTTTCTGAAATGTTATGGGACATGTTTTAGGCTCTTATTCACACAGACCACAATGGAAACTTGTATGATTAGTTTTGAGGCAAAAATGCTCACAATGATGTCATTCTTATCAAGAATAGGCCTTAAATAAAAAGGCTCTAAATGTAATTATATTCAAATCGAATTGTGTCGGGAACCTGTGGGTGTGGCCTTCTCTGTACCCAAAGGTATTGGTGTGTCTTGCCCTTCCTCCTTTTTAACAGCAGGGGGTGTGTCTTCTGAAGAGGAGGAGTCTTGTTGCTTACGATCCTGAGCTGAATCTTGTTGGGTCACCCGAATGACCTGTAGCATGTACAGTGGCGCACAAAGACATTTACAACTGACCCCGACTGTACCGTACACAGAGAAATCTTTCACAGAAAGACTGATTCTCAAAAATCAGGATTTTATTTAAACAAAGAAGAGTTTGTACTCACTTTTTTCTCTCTAACCTGCTGGAGCCCTTCTAGAATAATCTGCCTGTTCCGTTTCAGGACGTCCAGCTTGGACTCGTATTTCATCCTGCGATCTGGAACCACCGCCATGAGATTGAAGCGGATGTCATGGTAGGGCTCTCTGAGGGGAGAGAAGACAAATCAGATATGCTAGAAAGAAAATAAAAGTAATAAACGGAGCAATTCCAATAGGGTCATCACACCATCGGTGCTCGGGCCCTAATAAAATGCCTTAAATAATAATAATAAAATGAATAAATATAATTTTAATAGAATTAAAATGTGAGAATTAAAATATATTTAATACAATTAATATGTGAATATATTAAAATTAGCTTGTTGTTGTATTAATATAAAACTATTATTATTATTATAAAAAAATATTAATATATATTAATATATTAATTAATTTAAAACAGTGAAATATATATTTTTTCTGCCTTTTAATTTTTATATAGCGTTTGTGTTTACATAATATGTGTGTGTACTGTGTATAATAATTATGTATACATAAATACACACACATGCAATATTTATTATATAATATATATAACACATTTTTCTTAAATATATACACATGCATGTGTGTATTTTTTTTAAATCAGATATACCGATATTACCTACAACTAATTACTGATTATTAATAGTTAGTAAGGTAGTTGTCGAGTTTAGGTATTGGATAGGATAAAGGGATGTAGAATATGGTCAGAATAAGGCAATATGTGCTTCATAAGTACTAATAAACAGCCAATATCCTACTAATATGCATGCTAACAAGCAACTAGTTAATAGTGAGAATTAGTCCCTAAACTAAAGTGTTACCATAATATTTAATTTAAAATACAGTATGTCCAAAACTGACATGGTTAAAGGAGCACTCCACCTTTTTTGAAAATAGGCTTATTTTCCAAACAGTTGAGTTTTACCGTTTTCGAATCCATTCAGCCGATCTCCGGATCTGGCGGTAGCACTTTTAGCATAGCTTAGCATAATTCATTGATTTTGATTAGACCGTTAGCATCTCGCTCAAAAATTGACCAAAGAGTTTCAATATTTTTCCTATTTAAAACTTGACTCCTCTGTAGCTACATTGTGTACTAAGACCGACGGAAAATGAAAAGTTGTGATTTTCTAAACCGATATGGCTAGGAGCTATACTCTCATTCCTGCGTAATAATCAAGGAACTTTGCTGCCGTACTATGGGTGCAGCAGGCGCAATGATATTACGCAGCGCCTGAAAACAGGCTAACTTCCGTCAACATAACCCACGTGACAACCTGCTTGCACAGAGAGCGTGCTGGGGACTATTTTCATGTGCTGCGTAATATCATTGTGCCTGCTGCACCCATGGTACGGCAGCAAAGTTCTACCGCCAGACCCGGAGATCGGCTAAATGGATTCAAAAACGGTAAAACTCAACTGTTAGGGGAGTTGGAAAATGAGTCTATATATCATTTCCTCATCCTGTTGGCTAGAGATGTGAATATTGATTAGTCTGGCTCTTACCCAGCAGTGGCCAGTCCTATTCGCTCCATAATGACCCGTCTTGCTTTATCGGTCCACTCTTCCTCTTCACCCCATGGCCCTGAGAGAGACAGACAGATTATTATAACCTAGTCCTTCGTTGGGCTTCCAGTAAAACTGTCTTTTGTGAGTTCAAGTTCTCACCGTGGTCGATGGGATACGCCTTCAGCCCGTCCAGTTCAAACAGTCGGTCTTTGATTGGCACATAACTGACGAAGTGAAACGCCTCCATCGTCCGCACGGCACTGATGCCGTTCTGTTTCTCCGGGAGGTGCCGCGGCTCCGGTCTCCATGGAAACAAGACAAAAACAATGACTACAAAACAACAGATTGAGACAACAACTAAGATTGTTTGCGCAAAATCTACTTATTCTATGTTAGCGGGAAAATATTAATATTAAAGCTGACCCTACCTGGCATGGCTGTTGTGGGCTTTCGCCAGCTCAGGGGCGTTTCCAATGGCGTAACCTTTACTCTAAGTAGTCAAAAAAATACAGATGTACTTTATAACACAGGCATTGAGAATATACAAACGTGTGCTTATGCCATTTTGTTATAGTGCAGTGAAATTCAGACATTATTAAGCATGACTTAAGTGTCCAAAACTGGTCTTTATGTGTAACTGACCTCAGGACTGAAGCCCTTGGTGAAAGCTTTCATGCGGCTCAGAGTGTTTCCCAGCTCCACACCACTGCAGTTCAGTAGTACACTCAGAAGAGCGTGAGTTGCACAGGAGTTCGGTATCAACTGCACACAACAATCCACAAACAGACAATAGAAAACGGGGATAATAACGGCAGATTTATGTAGACTATAAGCTATTATACACTGCACGGTCAAAAAAAAAAGTTGCTGTTTGCATTTAAATAGGCAAATGCTTAGGATTCTATGATTGGATCATTATTGCAGTGATTATGCTGTTTCTAGCATGTTAAATGTTTGGCACCAGCTCTTCTAACCCTAATTGGAGTTTGTAGCTTTTCATTTCTTAAACAAACATGTATGAAGACACATCATGGCCATATTCCAGGATGACAATGTCAAGATTCATCAGGCTCAAATTGTGAGAGAATGGTTGGGAGGGAGCATAAAGAATCAATTTCACACATGAATTGGCACCTCTGAGTCCAGACATTAAATTCACTGAAAGTCTTTGGGATGTGTTGGAGAAGACTTAAAAGAGTGCTTGACTCTTGCATTGTCAATATATGATCTTGACCAAAAATTGATGCAATCAATCATAGACTCTTAAGCATTTGCCTATTTAAATCCAAACAGCGACTTTTCTTTTGGCCAGGCAGTGCATTATAGGCTAATATTATCAGTTTATAGACAAAGAAATAAACAAAATTAATATGAGGACTTACTTGGTGAGCAAAAAACATGTCGTTAACAATCTCGTCATCGATAACGGAGGTTTCGTCCACTAGCGTGGAGACTTTACGCCGAGATCTTCGCTCCTCGATCCACTTAAAGAGGAAGATGAAGCCATACACAGGACTGAGGAGAAGAAAAAAAAGACAAAACAGCTTCAGAACAAAAAAAAAAAAAATTATAATTATAAATTATATACACGTATATATATATATATATATAAAATCTAAATACACTCATCTGCCACTTTATTAGGCACACTTGTTCAACTGCTTGTTAATGCAAATATCTAGGAATCAGCCAATCACATGGCAGCCACTCAAGGCATGTAGACATGATCAAGTTTATCTGCAGAAGTTCAAGATGAGCATCAGAATGGGGAAAAAAGGTGATTTAAGTGACTTTGAACGTGGCATGGTTGTTGGTGCCAGACGAGCTGGTCTGAATGTTTCAGAAACTGTTGATCTACTGAGATTTTCACACACAATCATCTCTAGGGTCTACAGAGAATGGTCAGACTGGTTCAGAAAGGCAACAGTAACTCAAATATCCACTCTCTACAGCCGAGGTCTGCAGAAGAGCATCTCTGAACTCACAACACGTCAAACCTTAAAGCACATCATCGGCTTCAGCAGCAGAAGACACACACTCCTGTCAGCTGAAAACAGGAAACTGAGGCTACAATTCACATGGGCTCACCAAAACTAGACGATAAAAAATTGGAAAAACATTGCTGCGACTTTCAGATTACGTAAACAACATGGATCCATCCTTCTTTGTATCAATGGTTCCAGCTGATGGTGTTGGTCTAATGATGTGTGGGATATTTTCTTGTCACACTTTGGGCCTCTTAGTACTAATTGATTATCATTTAAATGCAACAGCCGACCTGAGTATTGTTGCTGACCATGTCCATCAATTTATGATCACAGTGTACCATCTTCTGATGGCTACTTCCAGCAGAATAACGTACCATCACAAAGCTCAGATCATCGCAAACTGGTTTCTTGAACATGACAGTGAGTTCACTAAACTCAAATGGCCTCCACAGTCACCAGATCTTAATCCAAGAGAGCAGCTTTGGGATGTGTTGAATGGGAGATTCACATCATGGACGTGCAGCCGACAAATCTGGAGCAACTGTGTGATGCTATTATGACAACATGGACCAGAATCTCTGAGAAATGTTTCCAGCACCTTGTTGAATCTGTGTCATGAAGAATTAAGGTAGTTCTGAAGGCAAAAGGGGGTCCAACCTGGTACTAACAGGTTTAACCAAGTGGCCGGTGAGTGTATATATCTCATGTATACAAATATTATCATGAATATTATTTAAATTATTAATATTAAAATCATAAATATACAGGCTCAATCATAAAAAAATGACAAAAAAGTGTTTGATAAATCCACCTTTGACATTTGCTCTGAAGATCATAGATCTCCTCCACCTGAACGCCTGTCACACCTGTCCAAACACAAGACATTTACTCTTCACTCTTTCCACATCCATTCATTCATCCATTTATTATTAATAACTCCATATTTTATCAATATTTGTTTATCACATTCGAACACAAGCACTCATATTTAGAGCGTATTTGACACCATAAAAGCAATAAATCGTGTTTGTATGTGTGCGCCATACAGATGAACTCACCAAAGTCCTCAACCAAGAGTGTGAACAACCCTGAAAGAGCACAAGACAAATGTTAATATGAGATAATATGAGTGTTGAATTTTCATATGCATTGTATTCACTACTGTTCTACTATATAGCGAGATGACATGTTAATTTACAGCACATTTTAAAAAGAACAAAATAATGATTAATAGTTAATAACCTAACTCCTATATGATATACTATTTTATGTATATATGTTGATTTAGAGACTCACCCGGGTCACTTTCTAACTCCAGCCAGCCTTTGTTCATTTTTGTAGAAATCAGAGTCACCAAAACTCCGCTAAATCATCGACCAGTCCATAATATTATAAAGAACTACATAAATCATTTTCTAGTACATATTTAATCCATCTTTAGACGATCTGGACGGCTAATAAACACAATAAAGAGCGGAGCCGTCGACTGTAGTTGACGTCATCACTCTGCGCCGTGAGTCAGTGGTGTAATACCGTGAAGAACCGCTGGCTGGCGCTGTTCAACTTAATGAATGACATAAAAAATGGTTCTAGTTTCGTAACCGTTTATTTATTAGTTTATTGGTTTTTTTTTCGGTGTACCTGTAGCTATGTGATTTTCATATCTCAATCTAAACCGTTTATGGGATATTATGTATTCCTTAAACATTACATAATTATTTGTTTAAATGCATTTCAGCAAAGATATTTCAACAAGTCATTTGTTGTACTGAATAATTATAGTGTATAATGGCCAAGGAAAATTCAATTTTGGGCATTTAATAATAATACAAATTTAATAATATGTATATAGTTTAGTATAATAATATTTACAAAAAATACTAATTATATCAAAGGCTTGAAACTGATACTGTATTTTTTTATTTAAACTCAATCTAGTTGAATTATTTCTTGGGATTTACACTATAAGAATTGCTGTTTCATAACATGCCATAAATGCTTCATAATTACATAATAAATTACATAACTTTAATACCATGCACTTTAAAAATATGAAATATAACGTATTTTTACACAACAAAATATTATATTTACCTTTTATCATAAACAATGCTATTTTACATTTTAATACAATATTTAAAATATAATTTTTTTTTTAAATATAAACTATAAAATATTATAAAGATGTGCTAAAAAAAAAATTACAATAAGTAAAAAATGTATAGTAATATGATTAATTATAAATTACAAAATAATATAATATGTATAATAATACAGGCTAAAGTACAATATATGTATATTAAGAATATACTGTATATGATATATTATATAACATATTACATTATATATTATATTATTTTATAATTATATAATATAATATTATAACAGGCTTTATAACAGGTATTATAATATATTATTACAGGCTTAAGTATAAAGTGTTCAATATTGATTATTTTAAGAATTTACACAACCTTTTCTTAAACATTGCTGTTTAATAACATGCTATAAAATACTTCCTAATTATATAATAAATTATATAACATGCACATACAATATATTATGATATATAACTTATTTTATTGCAATAATTTTTTTTACATGTATTATGTACCACAAACACTGATATTTTAATACAATATTTAAAATATTTTGAATACAAAAATAAGTTACTTTACAAATACATTAAAAAATACAAAATTATATAGTATTTGTAATGATGCATGCCTTATCATTAAAAGTCATCTAGCTTGGATATGTTTGGCATTTACACAACCTTTCCATAAACATTGCTGTTTTATAATATATAACAGGCTATCATGAAATGCTTACATATTATATAACTTATTATATAATAAGCATCACCTATTACATAGCCTATAAAATGTCATGATGTATATAGCATATACTGTTTTATATATATGCAATCATTTAATATAATATTTAAAACATCAAAATGTGTGCATGTACTATATATTATAAAGATGCATGCCAAAATGACAAATAAATGACAGTACAGGCATCCAGTGTTAATGAACTTCCTTTTGTAAGTCATCCGTCTGGATTATTCTAGGCATTTACACAACACCCCACCTTGTTGTATTTACTTTTATGCAACCCTCTAAGTGATTATGAAACACTCAATGACATTCAGCCCCCCGGACCGTATGAAGAGCGGAACTATTAGACTCCGTCTGTGCGCCTCGACGGGCGTTTGAGGTCGGTGCTCGTGCACAATTGATAGGTAAAATAAAAGAATCAGTGAGCATTACAAACATTTATATTAATACTTTAATGAATCACAGCATAACCGCGGGCTCCTAAAACGGGTGTAAAAAGGTAAGGCATTGATTTAACACCGCACACGCTTATTTAGATGGCGATAATGTGTTTTAGTAGTTATATTTGAGCAGAGTTAGCGCGGAAGCTAACGTCAACAAAAGAGAGCATCGCGCGCTCGTGCTAACGCGCTAACAGCTAGCGGGCTCGCCAGGCTTGAAATAATGTTGTGTTTTACGCAGAACCCATTTAATACAATACAAAGCAGATATATGTGTTAGACCAACGTGGTTTTCAGCTCATATTGTGGATGTTAGGTGAGTTTTCAGGCTGGTTGTTCTTCTGTTAGCGACGCTGCTGGTCACCAAGTACAGTTATGTAAATGTGCCTCATTTACTTCAGTCCACGAAAGCGCTTCGAAACACTTTTGTATGACATACGATATCAAAATAGGTTAATATACACCTAGTATAATGAAATATGATGTGGATTTGTGGTTTTATATGATGACAGCGGTTTGTGTCAAGCGCAGGTGCAGAATAATCTTCACGAGCTTCAGTTTTATTTTACACAGTCACTCTCATAATGGAAAAAAATAATGATTTAAGTGCTATTTAATCAAACATGGTTGTTTTCTATGTAAATTAGATATTAGAGAGTGTCGAGGTCAGTGGGTCTGTAATGGTGGGATTTGTGTGTAATTAGATGAGAATTTATATATATATATATATATATTAGGGAAAAACAATTCTCTAAAGCTGATTAATACTCGACTGAATAGATCTGAACAGCTTCCAGCTGAATTTTACATCTAGTTTCATTAAAAGTCATTGCATTTTTGCTCCTTTTTTGTTGGAACAGCTGTAAAACAATGCAGACATTGACCTTAAAGGAATAGTTTAGTTCCTTTAACAGTATGACTGTCTGCCTTCTGTGGAGCACAAATTAAGATGTTTTGCGGGGGAAAAGAGAGAAAAAATGCGTGCAAATATTTCTTAAATATATGTATTTAAAAAGTATCAATACTTATATTTTATTGTATAATAAAGTGCTATAAAAATCACACGTATACATAAATCTATAACTGAGGACTTGAGTTGTCTAGGCTACTTTATGATGCTTTCATGATGCTTTTTTGTTGGATTTGATGCTTGATGGCGTCCAGCCTCATTCACTTTCAATGTATAGACAAAAGTACCTGGGACAATATTCATAATTTCTTTCTTTTAGTTTTCACTGAAGGAAAACAGAAAAGTCATACAGTTTATAGTGACAGCTGGAGCTCTTGCTTTATTTAATGAAGAAGCGCTCAGTGCGTCTGGAGGTGCATGCGGAGTGGATGAGCAGTTGTTGTGGAACAGGCTGTGCTTGAGCTGTACGGTGTGAATGTGTCAGTGTGTCACGGGCAGCGTGGCCTACATTCACACCGCTCCCTGGCTGGGAAACGCAGCCTTCTCTTACATAACCCTTCTTATGTAAGCAGGCCTGAGTCTCTTGCTCCCTTCTGTTTTTTTCTTCTTCTAGTTCTTTCTGTTTCTTCTTTCTTCTCTCAACACTTTTTTTTATTGGACTTCTTTGGTTGCTCTTTGTTCTCCTGTTCCCGAACTGTGTTGTTTTGTTGCGATTTTGCTCAGATTTTTTATTCCAACTGAGTTTAAAAGTGAATTACACAACCCCCAATTCTGTGTTAACTTTGTGTGCTTTCATTTACTAGTTTAGTTGAAAAGAACGCATCAAGTGTAGTGGGTAACCATCTTGTCTTTTGTTTTTTTTTTCCCCTCTCATTCAAAGGTTGATGATACCAATAGAAATCCACAAGTTCGGGGCCAGTTCTGCATTGCTACTGACAATTATTATTATTATTTTTTTTACATTCATTGATCTAATTTGTGTGTTTTTTACACCTAAAAATGTCTGACTTATTCTATGTTGTTGTTGGAAATTTTTATAATGTTGTGTAGCTTGCAAACATAGATTATTGTGCAAGAATGACTTGTAATAGTCTTGAAAGCATCAGTTAATGTGTTTTCATTGTATGCTAACATTTTCCAGTATGTTTTTTTTTTCTTTTCTTTTTTTTCTTTAGAATTACTTCATAGCTGTATAATTTCTAGCTTGTTGCAAATTTTCTTTTTTTGCAAAATTTTCATTATTAAAGAAATAAATAATACATTTGTTGAACAACAAAACAATGTTGTGAAAACTTTAAAACTTATTTAATGAACCATAAATACATGTAGTAAATATATAATTTAGTAAATATATCACAAAATAATTAGTGATAATTGATTTGTACCCAGCTGCAATACACAGTATTTTCTTAATTTAATCAGAAAACAAAGATTGAAGTTAAAAATGGTAAGTTACTATACATTTTTTGATAAGGCTTGTTAAAAAAATGGAAAATATACACAACAGGAATATCGCCACGGCTGCATTTATTTAATAAAAAAACATAGTAAAAACTGAAATATTGTGAAATAATATTACAATTTAAAATAACTCTGTCTCTGTGTATATATTTTAAAATGTCATTTATTCCTGTGATCAAAGCTGAATTTTCAGCATCATTAGTGTCTTCAGTGTCACATGATCCTTCAGAAATCATTCTAATATGATGATTTGATGCTCAATTATTATCATTCTGATTGTTGTCTGATTCTGATTATTGACAATGTTGAAAACGTTTGTGCTGCTTCAAATGTTTGTGCAGGATTCTTTGATGAATAGAAAGTCCAAAAGAACTGCATTTATTTGCAATAGAAATCTTTTGTAACATTATAAATGTGTTCACTTTCTCTCTTGATCAATTTAATGCATCCTTGCTGAATATAAAAGTATCAATTTCTCTTGAAAAAAGAATTTACATTACCCAAACTTTTGAACTAATGATATCATATGTGTTTGTTGTTCAGGTGGTCTGAATGAAGATGTGTAAGTAATGCTCTTGGAGACCCAGGGGACGCCATGTCAGAAGAGGCGATCTCAGGGAGCGACCTGGAGCCCAGCCTTAACAGCGAGGAGGAAGAGGAGATGGAGGAGGAGGAGGACGATGGAGAGAATGATGGGGATGATGAGGAAGATGCAGGCGGTGAGCATCTTTTCAATTCAAACCGGCTTTTTAACCATTATTTTATCATGCTAATACCTTTTTTGAGCTTGCATTGTTTAATACATTTACATGGGGTTAAAAGCATCAGGCTTCTGTCTGGCATCATTATCGCTAATGTGTGCGCTTGGCTTTCTGTCTGTAAATGAATTATTGATCACTTGGTGTTTCCTCTCAACAGACCAGATCGAGAGCCTGGAGGCCGAGGATCAAAGAGATCCGACCAGCCCGGCACCTACCTCACCTTTGTCTAGAGACTCCAGCCCTGACGGCTTGTCCCGGCCGCCCTCCCAACCCTCGTCCACCTCACGGACGTCGTCACGGCCCGGCTCTCAACCCGCATCCAGCCCAGACAGCCGCAGTAACACGTCTGCCAACAGCAACACCAAGAAGAAGTCCAAAACCTGTAAACCTGCTCACTTGAGGAGGAACATCCGGTATTGAGCTTGATTTAATTGAGTATATTAGGCCCCGCCTACTTTTTTTAGTGCTTTTGGTTCTGGAAGTATTTTTTTTTTCTTCATTCAGTCTTCCCATACACTAAAAAATAAAGGTTCCAAAAGGTGGGTTTCACACAGATGCCACAGAAGAACCATTTTTGGTTCCCCAAAGAACCTTTCAGTGAACAGTTCTTAAAAGTTCTTAGTGTGAAGAACATTTGAATAATCCAAAGAACATTTTGTGCAATGAAAAGGATCCATGAATGTTGGAAAAGTTGTTCATGAAACCATCGATGCCAAAAATAACCTTTATTTTTAAGAGTGTAGGGATTTTGTTAAAGCGTTATAAGCAATGAACCAAATCTACAAGGTTAATCACAACATTACAAACTTTTGATTTCAAGCTAAAAAGTGGATAAAAAGGGAAAAAAGAGAAAAAAACGGCCACGTACAAGACTGAGTACTTAATGGCTTAAAGGAATAGTTCACCCTAAAATGAAAATTCTGTCATTGTTTACTCTCCCACTTGTTCCAAACCTGTTTCTTTCTTCTGCTGAACACAAAAGAAGATATTTTAAAGAATGTTGGTAACCAGACAGTTAATGGTCCCCATTGACTTCCATAGAATGAAAAAAATACATTTGATGTCAATGGGGACCATCAACTGTTTGGTTACTGACATTCTTTAAAATATTAGCTTTTGTGTTCAGCAGAAGAAAGAAACTCACACAGGTTTGGACCAACATGAGGGTGAGTAAATGATGACAGAATTTTCATTTTAGGGTGAACTATTCCTTTAAGTGAGGGAAAGAACTACAATCCCATGAAGCATTGAGAATGAAAACGAAAATCAATGGTGAATTATGAAATTATTCATTTTAAGTTGATTATATCTATAGGAACAATATATTTTAAGTGTATTGCAAAATATGTATATATATTAATCAAATCGATTAATTACGACATCTAACATAAAAGTTTGATTTATATAATATATATATATATATATATATATATATATATATATATATATATATATATATATATATATATATATATATATATATACACACACACACACACGTATATAATATATATATTATAAAAACAAACATGTTAGATGTGATAAATCATGATTAATTGATTTGACAGCACTAACATATATATTTTATATATATATATATATATATATATATATATATATATATATATATATATATATATATATATATATATATAAAATGTGTATATGTATATATATACACACAAATACTTAAGTAGCTTTAAGCTTATTTAAGCTGTTTTGGTACGATTTGCTCGCTGCAAATCTCTGATTGGTGGAATTCTTTGTACAGCATCATGGGAAGTTTTTCGTTGCAAATCCGCTGTTAAACAATTATTTAAAAAATATGTTGAAATAATGCAAACTGATGGCCTCAATAAAAGCATAAACCATCGATTAACAACCTCATAGCTCACAGGTATTGTTAAAAATCAATTTAAGTTTTCACTTCCGCAACCCAACAGTTGCACTATTAAATCCTGTTTTTTTTTACTGCCTACCAGACACAATAAGCATCACACAACAGGAAATGTTGTTTATCTAGTTTTCTATTTTGGTCATATTCTGGGTGGATTCCCCACACTGAAAATCTCATTGGTCCAAAACCTACCCTGCGTGTTTGCTGATCGCTTTACATTTACAATTACAATAATTTATCTTCCTGCTAATTGCATCTCTCCCCTCCGGCTTGCAGGAAGCTCCTTACGGAGCACCAGCTGGAAGCGGGAACCAAAGCCGCCCAGCAGGAGGAGCTTGAGAGACGGCGGCGTCTCGAACAGCAGCGGAAAGACTTCCCACTTCACGCAGGTGAGACTCGACTTGTTCCGCCTGCTCCTGCTCCTTAACTGCTTGTAATGTAATGTAATTAATAAGTTGTGTTGTGTCGCTGCTGTCAGATCTATCCACTGTAGTGCCGGGTCTCAAACAGGAAGTGATCTGTCTGGACAGCAGCGGAGATGAGGCAGAGGCTAAAGAAGCTCCGCCCCCTCAGCTGCCTACCCACAGAGATGGTAAACTCAACATGAACACACTGTAATATAAAACAGTATTATTATTTATATTAATTACATTATTAATATTATTTACATATATTTATTATAATTATGATTTATATGATAAATATGCAATATATATTTTTTAAAGCAAATCTTGAAAAAAAGTTGGGTGTTTTTTTTTACCATTTATTATTTACTTATTATTATTATAATGATATATTGCTTACATTATATACACACATTTTTGGAGAAACATTCATAAAAATGAATAGTGTGCTTATTATTACATATGTATTATAATAAATGTTTAATAAATATATAATTTATATATTTTTATGTATTGCTTACATTATATACACAGCATTGTTTTATACTTTTTTATAATTCATGTTTAATAATTTATAATAGCAATAATATATAAGTAAATAATAAATGTTTTATATATAACATATAACATATTACATGTAATAAGTTTAAAAGTTTGTGTACTAACGTATGAGAGAGAGAGAGAGCAAATATTATTTACATAAAATTTTTGTTTTATATATGTACGTGTGTATATATACACTATATTGCCAAAAGTATTGAGACACCCCTCCAAATCATTGAATTCAGGTGTTCCAATCACTTCCATGGCCACAGGTGTATAAAATCAAGCACCTAGGCATGCAGACGCTTCTACAAACTTTTGTGAAAGAATGGGTCGCTCTCAGGAGCTCAGTGAATTCAAGCGTGGACCCGTGATAGGTTGCCACCTGTGCAATAAGTTCATTCGTGAAATTTCCTCACTACTAAATATTCCACGGTCAACTGTTAATGGTATTATAACAAAGTGGAAGCAACTCAGCCTCGAAGTGGTAGACCACATAAAATCACAGAGCGGGGTCAGCGCATGCTGAGGCGCACAGTGCGCAGAAGTCGGCAGCTTTCTGCAGAGTCAATAGTTACAGACCTCCAGACTCGTGTGGACTTCAGATTAGCTCAAGAACAGTGCATAGAGAGCTTCATGGAATGGGTTTCCATGGCCAAGCAGCTGCATCCAAGCCTTACATCACCAAGTGCAATGCAAAGCATGGGATGCAGTGGTGTAAAGCACGCCGCCACTGGACTCTAGAGCAGTGGAGACGTGTTCTCTGGAATGACCAATCACGCTTCTCTGTCTGGCAATCCGATGGACGAGTCTGGGTTTGTCGGTTGCCAGGAGAACGAACGGTACTTGCCTGACTTTATTGTGCCATGTGTAAAGTTGGGTGGAGGGGGGATTATGGTGTGTGGTTGTTTTTCAGGGGTTGGGCTTGGCCCCTTAGTTCCAGTGAAAGGAACTCTTAATGCTTCAGCACACCAAGACATTTTGGACAATTTCATGCTCCCAACTTTGTGGGAACAGTTTGGGGATGGCCCCTTCCTGTTCCAACATGACTGCGCACCAGTGCACAAAGCAAGGTCCATAAAGACATGGATGAGCGAGTTTGGTGTGGAGGAACTTGACTGGCCTGCACAGAGTCCTGACCACAACCCGATAGAACACCTTTGGGATGAATTAGAGCGGAGACTGTGAGCCAGGCCTTCTTGTCCAACATCAGTGCCTGACCTCACAAATGCGCTTCTAGAAGAATGGTCAAAAATTCCCATAAACACACTCCTAAACCTTGTGGAAAGCCTTCCCAGAAGAGTTGAAGCTGTTATAGCTGCAAAGGGTGGGCCAACTTCATATTAAACCCTACGGATTAAGAATGGGATGTCATTTAAAGTATGTAAAGGCAGGTGTCCCAAAACTTTTGGCAATATAGTGTATTTCTCTAAGTAAAAAGAGTCTTTTTAAATTGATCATGTAATGAAGTTCAGGTATCTTGATGTTTCTTCCTGTTCCTTTGTTCCAGATGTGATTGAGTTGAGTTCAGGTGATGAAGATGCCATGCGGATAAGCAGTGAGGAGGACAACAACGAAGATCGCTCGGTCACTCCCGGTACAGAGGAAAGTAGTGGGTCTCATGTAAACGACGCCCTCAATCTACCAGATGCCCAGGGAAGAGTGCTGGTCAATATCAACCACCCTGGAGAAGAGGAGGACCTGTTCCTCGCCCCGCAGCTCGCAGGCGCTGTTAAACCACATCAGGTACACACATTTTTGCCATTTAATTAACATTTTTCTAGCAAATTTCTGTTTTACTTGGACATGGAATCCATTTTTCAATGTCTCTTCATTTCTCTGTCAGATCGGTGGCATTCGTTTTCTGTATGATAACCTGGTGGAGTCTCTCGAGCGCTATAAGAGCAGCAGTGGCTTTGGCTGTATTCTGGCTCACAGTATGGGCCTGGGCAAAACCCTACAGGTCATCTCCTTTATCGACGTCCTGCTGCGGCACACTGGAGCCAAAACTGTCCTCGCCATTGTACCTGTGAGTGTCCAAGAACCAAAGACTGCCTGGCATTTTCAGTGAGGGGTTAGATTAAGTACTTCTGTTGGAGAGTTTTGTTTCTCATGTTTCCTTTCTTCTCCAGGTGAATACACTACAGAACTGGCTGGCTGAGTTTAATCTCTGGCTGCCTGCTGCTGAGTCCCTTCCCCCCGACACAGATCCAGCCCAGGTTTTACCTCGAACCTTTAAGGTTCACATCCTCAATGATGAGCACAAGTATGAACGTCACACCCGCTCTTATTCTGGACTCCAAAACATTAATATAGGCTGGATCCCAAATGGCACCCTAAACCCTCATGGTCTTCCTCTGAGTCTGCATTTTCGTGACGTAATGCTGCTTTGACTGCCGGGTAAAGTCTTCTGCATAGCTCGCAAACTTGTGGGCTCAGCTGAAGTGTGCATTGACGGAACATAACGGCTGCAAAGGGGGCGCTCACGAGCACCCTTCTGAAACCTTTTCTTCACGAGCACACTTCTGAAACCTAAAATGATGAATGGGACACCCTACGGTCTTGTGGACTTACAATGGCCGCCGTGTGCGCGTGTCCGTTGAGTCCACGAGACCGTAGGGTGCATAGAAGTGTGCCATTTGGGATCCAGCCATTGTGAACCAAAGAAAAGATGAATCTCACAAAAATGTTCACGAACAGGTCTAGGTCTCGTTGCGCCCCAAAAGGTGTCTTTTTTTAATTTAATGTATACATAATTACATAAATTAATGAATATAATTTAAATATAATTTTGATCAATTTCTTTATTAATATCTATTGTTATATTTATAATTTAATATGTTTTAATTTATGGTGATTTTCAACAACAAAAAAATATTTTAATGAATAAGAATCATATATATATATATATATATATATATATATATATATATATATATATATATATATATATATATATATATATATATGCATACATGCATACATACATGCATACATATACAGGTGCTGGTCATATAATTAAAATATCATCAAAAAGTTGATTTATTTCACTAATTCCATTCAAATATTGAAACTTGTATATTATATTCATTCATTACACACAGACTGATATATTTCAAATGTTTATTTCTTTTAATTTTGATGATTATAACTGACAACTAAGGAAAATCCCAAATTCAGTATCTCAGAAAATTAGAATATTACTTAAGACCAATACAAAGAAAGGATTTTTAGAAATCTTGGAAAAGTATGAGCATATACAGCACTCAATACTTAGTTGGGGCTCTTTTTGCCTGAATTACTGCAGCAATGCGGCGTGGCATGGAGTCGATCAGTCTGTGGCACTGCTCAGGTTGCTCTGATAGTGGCCTTCAGCTCTTCTGCATTGTTGGGTCTGGCATATCGCATCTTCCTTCTTTACAATACCAGGTCAGGCGAGTTTGCTGGCCAATTAAGAACAGGGATACCATGGTCCTTAAACCAGGTACTGGTTGCTTTGGCACTGTGTGCAGGTGCCAAGTCCTGTTGGAAAATGAAATCTGCATCTCCATAAAGTTGGTCAGCAGTGCTCTAAAACTTCCTGGTATACGGCTGCGTTGACCTTGGACCTCAGAAAACACAGTGGACCAACACCAGCAGATGACATGGCACCCCAAACCATCACTGACTGTGGAAACTTTACAATGGACCTCAAGCAACGTGGATTGTGTGCCTCTCCTCTCTTCCTCCAGACTCTGGGACCCTGATTTCCAAAGGAAATGCAAAATTTACTTTCATCAGAGAACATAACTTTGGACCACTCAGCAGCAGTCCAGTCCTTTTTGTCTTTAGCCCATTAGTCTGTGTGTAATGAATGAATATAATATACACGTTTCACTTTTTGAAAAAAGATATAAAACTTAATGTGCTTAATTGTCATAGAAAATAATGTCACAATGCCAAAAAAAAACCTTGGTCACAAAATAGGCTATATATTCTTTATGCAAAATATAATTACACTATTTTTATTTTTATTTTATTTTAATTTTTATTTTAATTTTTTTATTTTTTTTATTTTTTGAGATTTACCTGCAAAATGGAATAAAAATCACTCACTATATGTTCGATATCTTTATCGTCAATGATTTTATGTTGTTTTATGATGATTTGAGTATTAATGATTATCTGTAGTTCTGCTGAAGTTGCTAGCAACACCAAGGAACACACATACTGATCAAATGTATTCTTGAATGCACTGCAATTTGCTTTTAGCATCTTCCGCCAAAAATGCTCATGTATTTCTTTCATTTGGACCAGAACCACAGTGGCCCGGGCCAAGGTGGTGGAGGACTGGACTCGTGGCGGGGGGGTGCTGCTAATGGGCTATGAGATGTACCGCCTGCTGTCTCTCAAAAAGAGCTTTGTGACTGGCCGCAAGAGGAAGTCCAAGAAACCTGCAGGTCCTGTAATTATTGACCTGGACGAGGAGGACCGCCAGCAAGAGCTCATGAAAGGTTTGTTGGGGTTTTGTGGGTAGAAAATGCATGCCATCTACTCTGGCTGTGGTCTATAACAAATGTTTGTCTCATCTATGATCTTCAGGGATTGAAAGAGCGCTTGCGCGTCCCGGTCCGGATGTCGTCATTTGTGATGAGGGCCACCGTATTAAAAACTGCCACGCCAGCACCTCTCAGGCCCTGAAGAACATCCGGTCGCGGCGGCGGGTGGTTCTGACCGGATACCCGCTGCAAAACAACCTGATAGAGTACTGGTGCATGGTGGATTTCGTCCGGCCCGATTTCCTCGGTACACGGCAGGAGTTTAGTAACATGTTCGAGCGGCCGATTCTGAACGGTCAGTGTATAGACAGCACACCACAGGACGTCCAGCTCATGAGATATAGGAGTCACGTCCTGCACAGTCTGCTGGAGGGCTTCGTGCAGAGGTGAGATGTTGTTATTAGTGCTGGGCAAACGATTAATAAATATATACATGAAGGAGTGTGTATTTATTTATATATACATACTTATTATACACAGTACACACACATATATTATGTAAACACAAACTTTTATTTTGGATGCGATTAATTGCTAAACGATTGCCCAGCACTAGTTGTTATTTTTAAATATGTATTGTTGTTGTTCTTAATAATTAGAATTTATTATTGTTTGTTCATTGTGAAAATGTATCATTATTTACTTATAATTGTTATTTTTATAATTTTTAAAAAATGTATTATTGCCTATATATAATTATTATTACACGTTTTGTTGTTTAGGTTCTTTTTAATGGATATTTATTATTGTTTAATTATTATTATCATTATTATTATTGAAAATTAATATTTACATTTATTGTTAAATATTTATACATTTTGCTTAATTCAATATTTATTGATAGTTCTTTACAAATTTGTGTTATTCAATATGTATTGTTTACATTTATTTTATTAAATATATATTTTTTTACATGTTATATTGAATATTAATGTTTACATTTATTGGGATTTTAATAATAATTAGTAAATGTAAACAATAATAAAATTCCCAATAAATGTAAACAAATAATATTCAATAAAAAGAACAAACATTTTATAATAATAATAGTTCTTTTTATTGAATTTGTTTACATTTATCTTTACAATCTTCTAATATGTACATTATAAATATTTACATTATTCAATATTTATTCTTGTTTGCATATTCATTATTCAATATTTTTATTGTTTAATTTTTATTCTTATAAGAATATTTTTATTTTTTTATTTTTTACAATTCTTGCTCCTCAAGTAAGGAGGTTTAGGTACAGCACAAAAACTTTTTTTTAAGTTAAATGTTACTTTTTTTTTATTTTTTCTGGCCATTTATATTGTAGAGACAGAAAGCAATAGGGGCACAGGATCAGGAAAGGACCATGAGCCAGACTGAAGCGCTGTTGTGTTATATATCGGAGCGCTGCCCACAAGGCTATGGCTCCGATTCTAAACGAGTTTGAGTTAGACTATTTGCGTTGGACCAAAAATTAAGCTAAACTGTTTTCCATCTTCCCAGACGAGGTCACGATGTTCTCCGAACGCAGCTGCCACCGAAAGAGGAGCATGTGATTCTGGTACGACTATCTCGCCTGCAGAGGGCACTCTATACAGAGTTTATGAACCGCTTCAGGGAGGCCGGAAACACCGGATGGCTCGGACTCAACCCGCTTAAAGCTTTCTGTGTTTGCTGCAAGGTGCGTAGACCCCAAACACACAATCTGTTGTTATATAGTGGTCGACGTGCTCACATCTTGTGTTTTGTGCGTCCTGTAGATCTGGAATCATCCGGATGTATTGTATGAAGCTCTGCAGAAGGAAAATCTGGCCAATGAGCAGGATCTTGACCTGGATGATCTCAACTCCACCAGCGGGACCCGCTGCTCCGCACCAGGAATAAAGGGCAAGTCGTCCGACCCTGCCAACAGCAAGATGGCCATGGGACCCCTGAACCCCTTACAGGAGAAGGCCAACCAAGTCATCACCTATGAATGGGTAAAACCTTCAACTTGCAATGTTTATTTTTGTGGGAATATGTGCGATATGGGTTAGTGCGATTTTTATCAAATTGCAAAGGCTGTGATTTAATTAAATGAATATATACGCTGCATGTTTCTGATGGGAAACTTTTTCAAAATGAAGAAAATAAGATTATTAGAATATTATTTTTCTAACGTACTTTTTTCAGTGACAATTTCAATTGTAATAATTCTTATTTTGTTTGGTATTTTATTTAGTAATGATAATAATAACAATAATAATTGTTATAGTCATAAAATATACACACCGATCAGGCATAACATTATGACAGGTGAAGTGAATAACACTGATCTCTTCATCACGGCACCTGTTAGTGGGTGGGATATATTAGGCAGCAAGTGAACATTTTAAGCAATGTGAGCATCTCCAAAACTGCAGCTCTTGTGGGGGTGTTCCCGGTCTGCAGTGGTCAGTATCTATCAAAAGTGGTCCAAGAAAGGAACAGCGGTGAACCGGCGACAGGGTCATGGGTGGCCAAGGCTCATTGATGCACGTGGGGAGCGAAGGCTGGCATGTGTGGTCCGATCAAACAGATGAGCTACTGTAGCTCAAATTGCTCAAGAAGTTAATGCTGGTTCTGATAGAAAGGTGTCAGAATACACAGTGCATCACAGTTTGTTGCGTATGGGGCTGCAAAAGTGGGACCAACACAATATTAGGAAGGTGATCATAATGTTATGCCTGGTTGGTGTGTGTGTATCTATGTACAAATTGTACAGCTCTACAAACAAGTACAGCAAACCTGTTTTTTTTATTACTCATTTTAAATCACAATTTTGTTTAAATCTGAAAAATCACAATTAGATTCCCCCACCCAAAATCTTGCAGCCATAATTTAGTTTTCCTGACCATTTTACATCCTGCCTGAGCTGTTATTTTCTACTGTACCTTTAAGTCTTCTTTATGTAAATGTTGTGATTGCTTATTGTCTCTGCATGTGAAATGAGAATAATGATGCTGTGCAAAGCTTCTGAATAGATTTGAATTAGAATAGAACAGTTGATATGTAAATGTTGATGGTTATATGTTAATGAGCTCATGGATATGATGTAATTTCGGAATCTATTTGTTTTAGGCAAAAGACATCATGACCAACTACCAGACGGGTGTTCTGGAGAACTCGGCCAAGATGGTTCTGCTTTTCCACCTGATTGATGACAGCGTCAGCCGAGGAGATAAAATACTGGTGTTCAGGTGGAAAATCTATGTTTGCATTTTCCATGTGTGACACTATACAGATGTTTGCCTTTTTATCTGGAATCTGTCAGTCCTGCTGTTGTTTCATGCTTACGTCAATGCTTGCACTGGTTCATTTATCTGTGTGTGATTCTTACAGTCAGAGTTTATCAACACTCACAGTTATCGAAGATTTCCTGAGTCGGAGGCCCATGCCAATCCAAACCGAAACTGGGACACACAACTGGGTCCGGAACATCAATTACTACAGTGAGTCGTCAAACGTTTTGATGCCAAGTACCGGGGTTATTACCGGTAGCTAAAATTAAAAACTAAACCGTAAAAGACATTTCCGTTACTTAAAATAAAATAAACTTGTTTCAGCTAGTTGCCAGGGTAAAATGTTTTCATTTAGTTTAAAGTACTAAAATAACTAAAACTAAAAGTAAAACTAAAAAAAAAAATAACTATATAGATATTTAAAAAATAACTAAGAAATGGGCAAAAAAACAACATTTATAGTGATTTATAACTAAAAATATAAAAATGTAATCTAATTAAAAATATTAACAAAAAACTATAATAGTATAACATACTAAAATAGTAAAATGCGTTTAAGATAATATACATTTTTAATTATAATTTAAGAATTTTATAATTTAAAGTGTGATTTAAATTGTTTTATCTGAGAAATATTAATAAAATTATCAATTAAAATGTTTTAGCAATGCATTTCAAAATATTTTTTGTAATAAGTATTGGTCCAAAAAACGTTGTATATTCCCAGCCTTGTTTTAATTTCTGCGTCCTGTAAATCAACTTTGCCTAAGGTTTGTCATGTTTTAGAGTGTGTTCTTCATAAATTCACCTTGTATGTCTCCTATGCAGGGTTGGATGGGAGCACATCAGCTTCAGAGAGAGAAAGACTCATCAACCAGTTTAACGACCCTGTGAACAACCAAGCCTGGGTCTTCCTACTGTCCACCAGGTGAAGAACTCGCACATTTGTCAGCATGTTACAATATGCCACAAATAATGATGAGGTCTGGACTAACAGGCTGCTTTATTTACAGGGCTGGCTGTTTGGGGGTGAATCTGATTGGTGCGAATCGCGTAGTGGTTTTCGATGCTTCTTGGAACCCGTGTCACGACGCTCAGGCCGTCTGCCGTGTGTATCGCTACGGCCAGCACAAGCCTTGCCACATCTACAGGCTGGTGTGTGACTTCACACTGGAGAAGAAGATCTACGATCGTCAGGTGTCCAAGCAGGGCATGTCTGGTAAGAGAGGACGGGAAGGTGTGTTTTGTGTCTTACTTTTTTGAATGGTTCTGACGTCTATGATTGTGTTGGCCAGATCGAGTAGTGGATGATTTGAACCCTGTCCTCACCTTCACGCGGAAGGAAGTGGAGTCACTGTTGCATTTTGTAGAGGAGGAGCCTGATACCAGCCAGTCAGAGCTGGTCCCTAGTGAGGAGATGGAAATCGTCATTAAACAAGCCTGTCTGTTTTACCCAAACCTCTTAACCAAGGTAATTTCTCAGTCCGCTTTCCACACCAGTAACTAGTTTTAAATTCTGGCAAAAGTCTGAATCCTACTATGGTTTAGGCTTAGATCATAATTTGAGGTTTGCTCATATTGACTGTTTAACCGTTAACCGAAAGTACGAATTTTGACTGATTAATACTATCAGTTAAATGGTTTAAAAGGTGTTTTGTTTTTTTTCCTGCATGGTTAAAGAAAAATATGCTATATTTGTTAACTCACGGGGCGCGTTGACACATGCAACCACACACGTGCCTACACAGAATACAGCAGTAGTGCAAGCTCTTGACTGGTGGAAAGCAAAGGCGCTTCCTGTGGCTGGCCACTCTAGCGAGGCGTTATCTCTGTATTACCGGGACATCAGTACCATCTGAAGCCTTGTTTAAAGCCTTGTTTATACTCGCCGCATCCGCACGAGCGCGAGGGTGCGCACAGCAAAAATGATGTCAACGCAGAGTGGGCGGTCGTGCACGTTGAGAGCGCGAGACCCCATTTCGCTTGGCCCCAGTCATCGGAGGCGCGCGCGCGCAGTCAGCAGAGGCTCACACTGCGGAGCCAGACGAAAGTATAAACAAGGCTTGAGAGGGTGTTTTCTGTCAACAGGCTGCATTCCAGACTACCCCACATCACTTAGACATGTTACTTTAAAAAAAAAAAAGGTGTGGATTGAGGTAGGCCTGCTATTTTTATTTGACGAAAAAAACTTAGTCTGACGGAAAAAAAATCTGAATCCGTTTGAAGCTTTGAAGAACCGGAATAGTGTATTTTCGTTTTGGCATCTTAATTTAATTAAGTAAAAAATATTTAGTGTAGGCCAATTTATTTTACGCTGTTCAATTATAATATATTATTCAGTTTTTCTCTGTTATCAGAAACGCTGGAGGTGATGAAAATGTGATAGTGAATCCAGGTTCTGTTGTTGTTGAGCTGTTCTATATGCTGCTGTTTGCATGGTAAAATAAACACATGAAAAAAATGTATTTTTAATGGGTCACAGACACTCGTCAATTGTATTTTTATTTAATGCCAATTCAATATTATAACCTTATCAGTTAACGGTTAATATTCGGATAATGAGCGGCGGTTATCGGTCAGGAAAATTAACCGCAATGAGCATCCCTAATCATGAATATTAATTAGTTTTTAGTTTCCTAAAAGGTTGAAACCCCCTGGTCTAAGCTTTGCTTCTTTATAACCTTTCTGGAGCGTCCAGTCACATTAGCTTATTTTAATCTGCAAACCTTTTATACATTTAAATATTGTAGATCCTACTATGGTCTAAGCTTGTCCTAAAAGGCGCATATCCTAAAAGGTTGAAACCCCCTGGTCTAAGCTTTGCTCATGAATATTAATTAGCTTGTGCATTCACTACTTTATAACCTTCCTGGAGTGTCCAGTCACATAAGCTAATTTTCATCTGGATTTCACACCAGCAAACGTTGATAGATTGAAGTATTTTAGAAAAATACAATGTTTAAGGCTTAGCTCATGAATATGGATTATATTGTGCTGATGTTCCTTGCTTTGTCATTCAGTCACCTATACTAATATCTCTTATTTCCACACCAGCAACCGTTCCATCACGAGTCTCTCCTGATGGACCGCAAGGACTTGAAATTGACCAAAGCAGAAAAGAGAGCAGCCAAGAAAAGCTATGAAGATGAAAAGCGGGCATCTGTGCCGTATCAACGGCCCTCTTACGCACATTACTACCCAGCTAGTGACCAGAGACTCACCAATATCCCTGCCTTCAGCCAGAGGAACTGGTAGGTCCAAAACAGGAAAACCTCAATGTAGTGATGTTCTGTTTCGTTTGAGTCTTAAATGTATTTGCTTATCCAAACATTCTTTTTTCAGGCGGCCACCCCCTCATTTAGAAGAGAAACCAGTTGCAAGCGTGAGGCCAGTTCAGTCCACGCCCATTCCCATGATGCCCCGACAGGTACCCATGGGCATCCCCAGTTCAAGTGCAGGATTCCCCGTCAACTACCTGCAAAAGGCCGGCGTTTACGTACAGCGTGTTGTCACCACCACTGGTACAGACCTTTCACTTGCAGTGCATGCTGCGTTTGAGGTCTCTCAGTTTGTTTCTTCATGGTTTCATGGCTTTGCTTTTCAGATATTGTGATCCCAGGGTCCAACAGCAGCACAGATGTCCAAGCCCGAATCGGTGCAGGGGAGAGTATTCACGTTATCCGAGGATCCAAAGGTATCTCAGTTTTAGAAAACTGTTGAGAGCGTTTACTATACTGTACTGTTGGTAAGGTTTATTTGCTTCATATTCTGTCATTGGCGCTGCAGGCACATACATTAGGACCAATGATGGGAGGATATTTGCCATCCGCTCTGGAAAGCCAAGACCACCTGAAGGAGGAGCCACAGCTTCAAGAGGTGTACTATTTTACTCATTTGTCATTTAGCAATTTTCCTGGTGTAACCTTGAGCATGAAGACCCCATTTTATAGTCAGATGTGGGATATTCTTACTTTTACATCTCTTACTTCCAAACTTTTAAGTCATTTCTTTGCTTGACAAAGACATTTTCTTTGCTAGTGAAACATAAGAAACAAAATGACAGATCAAAGATAAACAATTATATGCAATACTCATTCTAGTGCACTTTTTACCAAGTAGGAAGTTCTGGAATTCTGACTTGCGCAGATGAACTGTGCACAATAATGCTGCATTTCAAGCATGTTATTCCAATGGAATAAAATGGGATTCTGTTTCACATGCCTTGATCTAGAGGTCTGTATGGTGGACATTTTGTCCTGCTCCCACTAGTAAAAGCACGCAGGTAGAGGTAGAGGCAATAGGAAGGTGCAGAGTCCTGCACACGGACGGGTACCTGACGGGTGAAGTGCTAATATTTGATGTAACAGGTGCAATAATATTTACGTTGTCATATGCGGCGCAGGGTCGGGAATCAATAAGCATGGGCAGACTGCAGATCCAATAGCCAAGACTGTTTCAACTCAAAAAACAGTTCGGGCTGCGTAATCTGAAGACCTTGATCAAACTTGATTTGAGGCGCTGAGCATTGTAGTCAATCTTTGGATCTTTATATTTTGCGGTAGCACCTCAAAGTCATTTCTTTTGCATTTTGTTTCGGACACAATTTAATATTTTCCCTCCCATACCCGCACTAAGTAATTGTCCCATGCCCGTGGGGTTCCAGCTGGTGTACAGACCTCTACCTTGATCAAAGTCACAGAGTTGATTTGTTGATGGATCAACACTTTACTGGGGATTAAACCTATGATCTTTTGTTGACCATCCCAGATCTTTACCCATTAGTCTGCATCAACGTAAACTAACCAAATCTCTTTCTTTTTTTTTTTCTCACAGAGGATTCCGGCCCTACCTTGCATTCTGTCAGTAATGGTCGTGCGTCTCCTCAAGAGCCGAAACGTCTAACCCCTGATGCTCCGCCTCGCCCTTCGCCCCAAGACAGTCCTGAGCTCCTCCGAGAATTCCATAGCAACAAAGAACCAGTTCCTGCAGTAGAGAACTTACTGTCTTCTGGAACACCCGAACCCTCGGGAGCGGACAGACCCATCCAGCACCCAGTTCGCTTCCCCGACCAGCACCGGCAGTTCAGCAATGACATTGCATCATCTATGGATGTTCAAAGTTTGAAGCGGAAGCTTTTGGAAAGTCGGACATCCAAACAGCCTGGTGGCAAACGGACCTCAACGTCAACCGGTGCACCCGGGAGTTACCCGGGATTTCCTCTAAGCAGTGGGTTCGGGTTTACGCCCATGGGGCTGAACCCTGCCTTGCTAGGTGCCCTGGGTCACATGACTCCACCCTCACTCGGAAGCAGGTCGCACCTCCTACAGCAAGCCGGTCAGGCTCTGGGCGACCTACATGCAATGTTCCCCACTGAACCGCTCGGACTTGGCCCATCCAACAGCACTCTTTCCTCGACTTGCTCGACCAACACCACATCCTCCACCCACGCTGGAATGCTGGCCTCTTCTTCATCCTCTGTGCCCTGTTCGTCATCGTCCTCCACTTCCTCCTCGCTCCCACCCTTCCTGATGAACCCCGGCATGGCAAGCATGCTCTCTAGCTTCCCGGTACCATTTTCCCAGCCGCTGTTCCCAGGATCCCTACACCCTAGAGGCCTGTCCTCTACGCCAACCTCTGCCTCCAACTCCTCCAATTTCCTCTCTTCCTCCGGCCTGCTGGGGGCAGCATTCAGCCGCCCCGACACGCACCCCTCGCTCGCGGAAAACGGCGGGAGCAGCTCGGATGACGATGTCATAGAGGTGATGGGCCAGTGATCGCTGTGATTGGCTGCTTCAGATTCCGTAGTTCGGAACGGAAGAATCCTATTGGAAGGAGCTGAAATTATATAAATCCAAATGCTGAATATGCATGGAGTTAAGAAAGGCGATTATATATTTTTCTTTACCGTTAAGGGACCAGAGCACAGGGCTAACTTGAAGAGTCCTAGTCATATCTCTCTCGCGAGGGCCTGGACACAGACCTGGCGAACTTCCCTCAGAGAGATTACAGAATCAAACTTAAATGTGATTGTCTTTACAGACTGTTTGCATTCGTAAGAGATGACTTTAGAGATAATTAGCCGTTTGCTAGACCTTGTAGCATCACTTGGAATGAAAAACAAAAAAAAAATATGTGACTTTTTTTTTTTTTTTTAATTATAATTGTAAGTACTACTATTACTTTTGTAAACGGTGGTCCTACATGAATATTCATAGTCGTTTCGACCATTGAAAATCGCAGACTGGGCAATGGGGGGATTTCGAAACAGTCAAAGCGTAGAACGACAGAAGCCATGCCTAGCATTAGCACCGCTGAGACCTTTTTGCTTTCCTTTGAGAAAAAAAAAAAACAAGGAAAACCTTAACTCGAATGTATTTTCATGTTAGCCTTTAAAATTTGGTGGAGGGGATGTAAGTTTAGTGCGTTTAGTTCGATATTAGCCTTAAAGCAGACAAATGGATCTGTGTTCTTGTTCAATTGCGTAGCAAACGAATTCATTCGTCGTTATCCATGGGGATCATCTTACGAATGTGTAGACTGTTAAGCGAACCCTTCTAGTCGTCATTTTCTAAATTTGCGCTTTGCATCATCTGCTCAGTCATTCAGTTTCATCCGTGTTGGGGCCACAGTCATGACCAAAGTGTTCGTTCGGCTGTTTTGAAAAATCTTGATGTGTTTAACGTTTGTGTTAATGTAGAATTGTACGCGCGCTGGTTGACCTGTGACTGACAAATCCCTCAGCCAATAACACTGTTCATTCTCTGTGCCTATTAGAGCTCTTTATTTTGACTCCTCCCACAATCTGCTTTCTGATTGGCAGATACCCATGTCATGATCTTTGAGTCTGCAGACGCTGTTATATATATATATATATATATATATATATATATATATATATATATATATATATATATATATATATACATACATATACAATGGTGTGCATTTGACATGTGACTTTTTTTTGTTGTTGTTATTTGAGACTTTGTTTTGTAACATCTTATGTATGTTGTTTTCTCTTTCAACTATGTACAAAATTTACCAGAAATATTTATTTATAATGCTGAAGAATAATTCATTTTCATTCTTTTTTTTTAATTTTTTATACATTTTCAACCTTTTTTTAAGGAGAAAAAAAATCCCTCTATTAGAGAGAGACGCAGGGTTTTTCCCCCCATAGGCAAGACCACGATCTGTGAGCGATTCGGCAGTCGGGACCCACAAACACACAGGATCCCATACAGACGCTGTCCCGGGAGGTGTCCACATGTCATCTCATGTCCCCAGCATGGGGAGGAGTAGATTCAAATGACATTGTATTTATTAAACATTGTTTTAACATAAATAAACTTGACTCCTCCTGTATTCAGATGAATGGTTCTCACAGCCTCTAGCAATTTCAGCTTATTTCATTAAAAAAGTGTGTGTAAGTTTGGAAACATTACTATTTTTTTGTTTTTTGAAAGAAGTCTCTTATGCTCATCAAATGCCAGCATTTATTTAATCAAAACAATTACGATTTTCTATTTTAATATACTTCAAAATATAATTTATTTCTGTAAAGCTGAATTTTTAGCATCATTACTTCAGTCACATGATCCTTCAGAAATCAAAAACTTCTTTAAAAAACATTAAAAATAGTAATGTTTCCAAACATTTGACTGGTACTATGTATATATTTATATGTATATATACACCAATCAGGCATAACATTGACTACCTTCCTACTATTGTGTTGGTCCCCCTTTAGCTGCCAAAACAGCCCTGACCCGTCGAGGCATGGACTCCACTAGACCCCTGAAGGTGTGCTGTGGTATCTGGTACCAAGATGCTTAGGTAGGTAGTACGTGTCAAAGTAACATCCACATGGATGGCAGGACCCAAGGTTTCTAAGCAGAACATTCACACTGCCTCCGCCAGCTTGCCTTCTTCCCATAGTGCATCCTGGTGCCATGTGTTTCCCAGGTAAGCGATGCACACACACCCAGCCATCCACGTGATGTAAAAGAAAACGTGATTCATCAGACCAGGCCATCCTCCATGGTCCAGTTCTGATGCTCACTTTCGACGGTGGACAGGGGTCCGTGGCTATGCAGCCCCATACACAAACTGCAATGCAGTATTCTGACACCTTTCTATCAGAACCAGCATTAACTTCTTGAGCAATTTGAGCTACAGTAGCTCGTCTGTTTGATTGGACCACACGGGCCAGCCTTCGCTCCCCGCGTGCATCAATGAGCCTTGGCCGCCCATGACCCTGTCACCGGTTCACCACTGTTCCTTCCTTGAACCACTTTTGATAGATACTGACCACTGCAGACCGGGAACACCCTACAAGAGCTGCAGTTTTGGAGATGCTCTGACCCAGTCGTCTAGCCATCACAATTTGGCCCTTGTCAAACTCATTTTTCCTGCTTCTAACTTTGAAGATAAAATGTTCACTTGCTGCCTAATATATCCCACCCACTAACAGCTGCCGTGATGAAGAGATAATCAGTGTTATTCACTTATGTTATGTTCTGCCTGATCGGTGTATATACACTCACCTAAAGGATTATTAGGAACACCTGTTCAATTTCTCATTAATGCAATTATCTAATCAACCAATCACATGGCAGTTGCTTCAATGCATTTAGGGGTGTGGTCCTGGTCAAGACAATCTCCTGAACTCCAAACTGAATGTCAGAATGGGAAAGAAAGGTGATTTAAGCAATTTTGAGCGTGGCATGGTTGTTGGTGCCAGACGGGCCGGTCTGAGTATTTCACAATCTGCTCAGTTACTGGGATTTTCACGCACAACCATTTCTAGAGTTTACAAAGAATGGTGTGAAAAGGGAAAAACATCCAGTATGCGGCAGTCCTGTGGGTGAAAATGCCTTGTTGATGCTAGAGGTCAGAGGAGAATGGACCGACTGATTCAAGCTGATAGAAGAGCAACTTTGACTGAAATAACCACTCGTTACAACCGAGGTATGCAGCAAAGCATTTGTGAAGCCACAACACGCACAACCTTGAGGCGGATGGGCTACAACAGCAGAAGACCCCACCGGGTACCACTCATCTCCACTACAAATAGGAAAAAGAGGCTACAATTTGCACGAGCTCACCAAAATTGGACAGTTGAAGACTGGAAAAATGTTGCCTGGTCTGATGAGTCTCGATTTCTGTTGAGGCATTCAGATGGTAGAGTCAGAATTTGGCGTAAACAGAATGAGAACATGGATCCATCATGCCTTGTTACCACTGTGCAGGCTGGTGGTGGTGGTGTAATGGTGTGGGGGATGTTTTCTTGGCACACTTTAGGCCCCTTAGTGCCAATTAGGCATCGTTTAAATGCCACGGCCTACCTGAGCATTGTTTCTGACCATGTCCATCCCTTTATGACCACCATGTACCCGTCCTCTGATGGCTACTTCCAGCAGGATAATGCACCATGTCACAAAGCTCGAATCATTTCAAATTGGTTTCTTGAACATGACAGTGAGTTCACTGTACTAAAATGGCCCCCACAGTCACCAGATCTCAACCCAATAGAGCATCTTTGGGATGTGATGGAACGGGAGCTTCGTGCCCTGGATGTGCATCCCACAAATCTCCATCAACTGCAAGATGCTATCCTATCAATATGGGCTAACATTTCTAAAGAATGCTTTCAGCACCTTGTTGAATCAATGCCACGTAGAATTAAGGCAGTTCTGAAGGCGAAAGGGGGTCAAACACAGTATTAGTATGGTGTTCCTAATAATCCTTTAGGTGAGTGTGTGTATATATATATATATATACTTTTACTTTCATTTAAAGAAAATTAGGCATTACAAACGTCTTAAAACATGATCTGGAAAAATTGTATAGCACAGGAAAAGAATTTGTTCATTTTTATAAATAAATTGATACTTGCCGTTAAGAAAAAAAGTGTATATAATATACATTATTTGATAATTTGTTATAATAATAATAATGTAAATGTAAATTTTCATACATGAGCTGAAATTGTTTATTCAAACAGAAGATTTTGTACAACATTTTAATAAAAAAAAAAAGATTCCTGCCATTTAAGAAAAAAAAAGTTGCTTACAAGGTCATATATTTTAATTTATATATAATGTTAAATCACATAAATGTAAGTTTTCAATTCAGGTACAGAGGCAAACATGTTTTCTTTCGTGATCTGCAAAGGTTTAATTAAAGGCAGACTGGCACTGGTAAATGCAAAAACATTTTGTTCACAAGCATTAAAAGAATTACAAATAATTGAATAAATTATTGTATCCTTACAATTAAGAAAGATCAGTTGCCTTCAGTCATTTCCAAAGATATTTGCACAAAAAATGACATCAACACAGCTGAAATGTAATCAAGAATATAAAACTCTTATACAAAAATACATTAGTTTTGGTCAATCTATACAGCAATAATAAAACTGACAAGTAGTTGCAAAGCAACATACAATTCTGTTTCACAATGTCTGTGTATCATATTAACCCGTTTAGAAACCTTGAGTGTCTGTTTCAGTACTGCATTCGTTTCCGGGCCATGTAAGCGTTCGTTACCTGACTCATCACGACCAGTGCGCACAGAACCGGGCAGAGGACGGGCAGGTACCACACGTACCCGCTCACGCTGGTGCTGAACCACGATGAACACAGTCCGAGGAACAAGCTGACACTGCCGAGCAGGTACGTGAGTAAACCGGAGGTGGCGTGGTAGCGCTTCAGTTTGGCCAGCGACCAGCCTTTGGCCAGTTTGGGATAAAGGAGCGGAAGCCCTCCAAACGACTGCAGCCCGACGACAGCCACCGTTATCACACCGACCAACCCGTGCCACGACGTGAAGTGTGGCTTGTCGTTGAGGTTTTTGTTGTAAATGATGGCGCACAGGCCCGCGGTCGCGCAGCACGCGCACAGACACTGCAGGATCCAGTGCAGGCGGCCTTTAGTTTTGTGCTTCAGCTTCCGGACGGGAGACGAGTAGGGGTTGAACAGTAGAACGGCTTCAGTCATCAAAAAGGAAAACTGGATGGGGGGCAAGAAAATCTAGGATAGTATTGCGTGACATAAAAGCAAAATGTATTTAAGTGCAAAAGTATGAAGGTGTATAGTTTTGCGTCATACTCACACCAAGAGTCATCAGGAACGGATGCCATGAGAACAGACCTGTGAGCAAACAGTGTTATGCATATACCATTATAGTGTTTATTATTAATGTATGTGCTTTTTTTTATTATAAGATGTTTTATATTTCTTTTTAGCTTATTTCTAATTGTATTATTGTATTGCAGTTAGTTGCCAAGGCAACATTTCTAATTAACCTTTACTGTAATATTTATATTTTATTTCAGCTATGTTTCAATTACCAAAAAAAACACCCAATTTTTTAAAGGTTAATCAATAAAAGACTGACAGAGACATACTGTGAGCCAGAATCAAGGCATTTATTTATTTACATTCCTCATTATAATATTTTAGTTATATATTTAAAATGCTCATTACAGGTATTTTATGTATTTTTATCTAAAATATACTACAAGCCATTAGAAAATATCAATATTGTAACATTTCATAATATATAAAAAATACATATTTTATAAAAATATATATGTATTTTTATTATTACTAATATGGTATTATTTTATTATATTACACAAAATATATAAATAAAAGAATCGCATGTTATATACAAGTTTGTATATATATATATATATATATATATATATATATATATATATATATATATATATATATATATATATATATATATATATATATATATATATATATATACACACACAGCTCTGGAAAAAATTAGAAAATCAATGTTAAGTGGTCTCTTAATTTTTCCCAGAGCTGTATGCATGCATGTATATATTATCACACATATTTACAAAATTTTATGTTAGATGCGATTAATCGATTTGATTATATATATACACAAACTATTGAAATATTTTTATATAATACAGAAACGTTATTATTATTAAGTGTATTATGATGATAAAATATTGTATAATACTTTACAAAATAAATAATATACAAAGATAATTAACATCAATATTTTGTGCATACAAAAATTACAACATATAATCTATTTTTATAAATAATAGGATATTTGCACGATGTTATTAATATTTTGTCATTATTTTAAATGAATAAAACTTTTGTATATTATTATTATAATAACGGAAGCATTTAAAAATATATATAAATATTTTGATCAATAGTATATATAAATTCACTACAGTAAACACAATGATCGTTTTCTCACATCGGTCAGCTGAAAGCATAGATCAGTGAGTATTCGGAGTATGATTGATCGCTGGTGTTTTATTGTACTCACTGGATCCAGGTTTGGCTAGGACCGTCATGAAGCCAGTGAACACAGCGCACAGCACATGAGTGGAGACGCCGCACACTATCCTGCTGTAGCGGTACAGCTTAGGCTCCGACTCGTGATGGACAGTCATATTATATCCTTCTCTCAAATATATTCCATACAGCTCATTTACATACATACACAATCAGAACAGAGAGACAAAACTAACTCAAACCCATTTGAAATGCTCGAACTCTGAATCATTCGGTTTCCGGTTACACACCAACATGTCATAATAAAAGTCCCATTTCTTTTTGAAGCAAAATCTGAACTGACAATGTCGGATTTGGCACAAAATATACGTATCCATGTATTTTGAAAGCCCACTTCGATAAATTGTTTGCGCCAATGTCTGTTTTCCTCTTTAAATGATAAAATGACTTTTATTTTGGCAATAATATTTTTTTCCAGATTGCCTCTGTTCTAGAAATTCCTTTGCTCATGCTGACGTGGGATTTTGTTTACATGCATGTCTTTCCGTCTTTTGACGGATTTTTTTTTAGGTTCCACAGGTTTTTTTTTAGGTTTTAATCATTTAATAATAAATAAAAATATATACATCTAAAAATAAATAAATGTATACTCTCAAATAAAAATGTATATTGCACATTATATTTGTTAATAAGAAAAATGGATACAGTTCTGCACAGACACAGATGACAATAGACAGTGAAGCATTTATAGATGTATATATTTTTATTTTTTAATCATTATTATTTCCTGTCCATATATACAGGGATCAATGATGTTTTTACCTTTAAAAGTATGTTTGTTTTTGTATTTTTATTTGTTTTTTATTTTATTTTAAGATTATTTTTTCCTTGTCACAATGACGTTTCTATCTTTAAAAGTAGGTTGTATTTTTGTATTTATATTTGGGAAATGTCATGAAATGACTCAGTTAATTGGGGGATCCGATGACCGTAACAAAATCAGACATTCACAACCAATTACTGTTTATTGTCCTCTACGGAGCAGGATTCCTGCATGTCCTGTGACCTGCTGGCCCTCATCCAGACCGGATGGAGAACAGAAACCTTCTTATCACCTCTGGGTCTCCCTAGACCTCCTTCCTGATGATACAAGACATCAGCTATCAGACCAAAGAGAGAGAGAGAGTTCAATGTTAAATCAAGTCTATGGACCTCTGCCAGCTTCTAGTTTGGAGCAAGTACACTAGATTGTCATTGCAATGAGAGTTTTACATAGAAGATACCCTTTTCCTAAGTACTTTAAAGGTTATTTATAACACTTGTGCATGACTCTTTAGAAATATTCTGAAGATTTATCAAATAACGACTTAAAATTCAGTCTTACACCAAACTATCATATATAACTTTAGAAGACTTGGAGATATCGTACAAGTTGTATGGACCATGTTCTTTTGAAAAGAGCGACGTTAAGATTCTTGTTTTTGTTCCACAGAGGAAAGAATGACGTGGGCGAGTAGATAATAATTTTAAGGGCGCTATCCCTTTAAGAATGAGTTTAATTTTAAACGAGGTCAGTGTAAATAGACCCACAGGCGGGGGTTCCGAGTATAAAACCCGACGGTCCACCAAATGCTTCAGGAAATGATGTCTGCTCTGTGTTCACTCTAAATAGGACAGATCGTGCGGGATTAAGCGTTAATCTGAGTCTGCGGCGCATGCGCACAAACGCGCGCTAGCGGTCGCGCTGGAGAAGGTGCGCGTTCTGAGGAGAAACCAAACTCATAATCGACCCGGTTTCGAGCTGCGACCGCGAATGTGTGACCCCACAGTGAACCAAAAATCTGAGGAGACATCTCCCTGCCAGTGGAGGATAATTTTCACTTTAGTTTTAAGTGTAATGGAAGATGTTTTCTCTGTTTTACGCAATCACTTGCGTTATCTCCTCTCAAACACGCGATGCGCGCGCAGGTTACGCGCTATTTGAGACGTCAAGAGCGGATTTGATGAAATTGATGCGTTTAGTGTCAGTCTGAGGTTCTTCTGACGGAAAAAAGTGTCTTGTTTTGGGGTTTAAGGTAGGTTGGTCTTTTTAAACAATTTCTACAAGTGGTTCAAGTAAACTATAACCTGACTTTAACCATCAAATTAGATGTATACATTCTGCAGTTTGTAGTTTTTTCACCTCCAAATCAATGACGTCGAATTGCTAATCTAATCTGTGTGTTTTTATTTTTTATGTATTTATGCATTAATGCATTATTTCTTATTCTGTTTGTTATTAATTTTCTTTATTTTCTATAGGCCTATTCTATTCTCTTGGTTTGTTTATTTATGCATTTCTTATTCTGTGTACGTTCTTTAATTGCATTTAAAGTCGGTTTGAAGACATTTTTGACATCTAATCTCTATTCTATTAATTAATTTATTCATTTTAATTAAATTAATTGAGCAAAATTGATTTATTGATTATCTTCTTTTATGCTTTTTTTGTAAATATACATTTAAGTATGTATGTATTTTTACATCAGTTGTTGATTTATTTGCTTATTCTCTTTGCATTATTTGCACGATTCTATTCTATTTGTCCATTCTTTAAATATTATGTGCTATTTGTCTGCTATGCTTTTGTGACCCAGTTTTACGCCTCTTTCTATTCTGGTTGGTTGTTCGGGCCTTTGGGCTTCTCAGGATTAGGACAGTTGCCAAAAGAGGTGCCCTACAACAAAAATGGTCCAAAAACACCCTTGGATGAATTTTCCTCCTCACGCATACTGATCAGCCTCCATATAGATGTTGTCAAGTGGTTTTGTAAAAGACAGATTAGTTTGCACAAACCCGCTGGAATGTTAAATCACCATCATTTCCTGCTGTAGACTTTATGTCTGATGTTTAAAGCTTTTACCCTATAAAGACTAAATATTTAATTCTGTTTAACAAATATCTCTTTTATTAAAAATAAATAATATACAAAAAATTATAATGTAATTGATTTAGATCTATTTTATAATAGATTTATATTGTATAATATATTACTTAATGTATTATACTATAATGTATTTATTTATTATATTTATATTAGGCTACTTATAATATATGCATAGGCATACAAAATATATTATATAATATATAAATAAATTATATATATATTAGGGCTGTCAAACGATTGATCGCATCCAAAATAAAAGTTTGTGTTTGCATAATATATGTGTGTGTACTCTGTATAATTATTATGTACACTCACCTAAAGGATTATTAGGAACACCATACTAATACTGTGTTTGACCCCCTTTCGCCTTCAGAACTGCCTTAATTCTACGTGGCATTGATTCAACAAGGTGCTGAAAGCATTCTTTAGAAATGTTGGCCCATATTGATAGGATAGCATCTTGCAGTTGATGGAGATTTGTGGGATGCACATCCAGGGCACGAAGCTCCCGTTCCACCACATCCCAAAGATGCTCTATTGGGTTGAGATCTGGTGACTGTGGGGGCCATTTTAGTACAGTGAACTCATTGTCATGTTCAAGAAACCAATTTGAAATGATTCGAGCTTTGTGACATGGTGCATTATCCTGCTGGAAGTAGCCATCAGAGGATGGGTACATGGTGGTCATAAAGGGATGGACATGGTCAGAAACAATGCTCAGGTAGGCCGTGGCATTTAAACGATGCCCAATTGGCACTAAGGGGCCTAAAGTGTGCCAAGAAAACATCCCCCACACCATTACACCACCACCACCAGCCTGCACAGTGGTAACAAGGCATGATGGATCCATGTTCTCATTCTGTTTACGCCAAATTCTGACTCTACCATCTGAATGTCTCAACAGAAATCGAGACTCATCAGACCAGGCAACATTTTTCCAGTCTTCAACTGTCCAATTTTGGTGAGCTCGTGCAAATTGTAGCCTCTTTTTCCTATTTGTAGTGGAGATGAGTGGTACCCGGTGGGGTCTTCTGCTGTTGTAGTCCATCCGCCTCAAGGTTGTGCGTGTTGTGGCTTCACAAATGCTTTGCTGCATACCTCGGTTGTAACGAGTGGTTATTTCAGTCAAAGTTGCTCTTCTATCAGCTTGAATCAGTCTGCCCATTCTCCTCTGACCTCTAGCATCAACAAGGCATTTTCGCCCACAGGACTGCCGCATACTGGATGTTTTTCCCTTTTCACACCATTCTTTGTAAACTCTAGAAATGGTTGTGCGTGAAAATCCCAGTAACTGAGCAGATTGTGAAATACTCAGACCGGCCCGTCTGGCACCAACAACCATGCCACGCTCAAAATTGCTTAAATCACCTTTCTTTCCCATTCTGACATTCAGTTTGGAGTTCAGGAGATTGTCTTGACCAGGACCACACCCCTGAATGCATTGGAAGCAACTGCCATGTGATTGGTTGATTAGATAATTGCATTAATGAGAAATTGAACAGGTGTTCCTAATAATCCTTTAGGTGAGTGTATATATATATATATATATATATATATATATATATATATATATATATATATATATATATATAATATTATTTTAATATATAGTAAAACATATTAAGATCAGAGAGATTATAACTGTCCACGTTTGCTGTAATCATACAAAACCACAATATATTGTAATCTAATCTAATCTCTGTTGTTTTTTCTCAGATTGAGCCAGATGCTGCTGAAAACTGTGAATTAAGAGGACTGAAAACATCATCTCTTTTGTATTAATATTGTACGACTGACAAAGTGATCCATGTTTGTTCTCAGCCTGGATATGCAAACGCATCAGAACCAGACCAGAAGTCTGTCGGCCTGGTTTGGAGTAAACGGGGTCGCTCTGAAATGATCTACTGAGCCATGCTTTTTAGCCTCTCACATCTCCAAGATGGCAAAATGTGAACTCATTGAATTACAGGACTTGACTCCCGATGACCGCATCGAGTTAGCGCCCCCTAGCGGCCCTCCGCCCACTCTGGAAAGGTGGAGCAAAGAAAAGGTGGTGCGGATGGTGGGGGAGCGCGTGCGTCTGGAGGACCCTGACTGGCTGACGTGTAAACCCGGACGGGGTCACGACTTCCAGCCGTGCAGCCAGACGCAGCTCAGCTGGTGTGACCTCTGTGGGGAGTTTATATGGGGCCTGTACAGACAGAGTCTCCGCTGCACACGTGAGTCATTTGCCGAGATAATGGAGAACATTTCCACAGGGATATTTGTCTTCTGCTGTGTAAATGTTACTGTCAAGACAATCTGGCCCTCAGAGACCGATAGGAAAAGGATGTTTAGACAGGCAAACGGACAGTTTAGACAGCGTCTTATGTTGGATTGAGATTGTGTGGGTGCGTGTTTGTTACAAAATGTAAGAATTCAAACAGCAAATCAATCAGTAATGTAACGTTTATTTATGGACAGAAATTTAGTACAGCAAATAAATTACACAAACTAATAGAATAACCTTATACAGATTAGATGTGAAAATATGTGCGATTGATTTTAATTTAGGCAAATAATGCAAATGGAATAAACAAATAAATAAATGTACTAATACATGTATAAATACATACATGCCTAAATACATGTAAAACTTTAAGTGAATGCATAAATAAATAGCATACAGATTAGATGTTGCAATTAAATAACACAGAATACATAACTGGCTCAGTCAAACAGACCACAGACGAATGATGTATTCATCTGATGACACAGAATATACATTCATCATTACCACCAGGTGGCGCTGTAGATTCATTCATGTGCAAAGCTTGACCCCTCTGTCATATATTCAGCATGTGCCACCAAAATCAAACTGCTGCTCTGTTACTGTAGCGCTGAGAACTGTATTTAACTCTAATACTGGATGTGTGGTTTCGGTTTCTGAATGAATGTTTGTGTCTCTTCAGACTGTAATTACACTTGTCACTACCGCTGTCAACCCTTCATTCAACTGGACTGCAGCTCCAACTGCGACGCCATCCGCGAACAATCCAACTACTGCGAGGACACGATCGAGACTGACACCAATGTGGTGAGAGAACATCTGCTACAGAGGACAGGTCACCTGTAAATGACTTGTTAATGAGAGAGGAAGTTGTTTATGTATGCGCTGGTGATGGCCACTTTCGTATGGAAGCCCAATTCTGCCAGTCATTATGAGATAAAGTCAGAATTATGACAGAAATCAATTATAAGATAAAAAGTCGAAATTAAGAAACATAGAAAGTCATAATTATGACATAAAATGTCGAAATTAAGTCAAAATTATGACAAAATCATAGGATAAAAAGAATTTTGACAAACATAGAAATTCATAATTAGAAGATAAAAAGTCAATCATGACAAAAAGAAATTATGACACTAAATCATAATTATGAGATAAACTGGTTCAGTTGATTCGAAGTTTGGAAAGCTTTGTTTCTCCCATCACTAGCATGTGCGCATGGATTCATTTGAAAACATAAAGAAGATCTGAGTCTCGTCACGCCATATGCCAGCAGTTCTGATTTTATTACCATCCTTAACACAGAGACGCACGCAATTTACGACAACCGCACAATAAGGCATCTGCTTGCTTTTTAACATTTTCAAATGTGACAAATAAATACATGACTTTTAAAACATTCTGGAAATTTATTGACCAAATTGGTCTATGTAGAGTAGCATGGATGTTTCTAGTTTGTAATCACAGTGATGATCTGCCATTGATTCTCCATGTTAGTGAGTCTTTCTTGAGTAATGATGTGAAAGTGATATGGGGGAGGGTGGAAGAGGTGACAGCTGCATGGGTAAATGAACTAATCGCGCAGCAGAAGTCAATGGCGCTTCACAATGGACCTTTTACCTAATTGCAAATGTGCAAATCATCTTAACCTCTCATTTGGCCGTGCAACATTTGCATGAAGGTTATACTTTTAATTCTTTTAAATACACACAAGACATCTAATGCAGACGCACAGACCATATGAAACATTTATATGCATATATATCCTCCTGAGACCCAGCCATTCAGCCGTGATGTACTGTATGTTATTTTCTGCACTTCTTTTCTTTAATTCCAAATTATTTTGTTACTTGGTAAAACTTGATAGAATGATAAAAAATATTATTTAATATACATTTGTAAAATACATTTATACTGTTATTTACTATTATAAATGTACTATTTAAAATAAATGTTATGTTTTATATATACATTTTTTTAAATAATTATTATATAATTATATGTAATTATATTTTTCTTGGTCAAATGCAGTGATTTTTATATTGTTTGTGTGTTGCACAGCTTTTCTGTCATACCAAATGCTTGTATTTTAATTGATAATACTTCATATAATAATAATAATAAAAATAAATATATATTGTATATACATAATAGTATGAATGTGTTTAAAATATATTTATAAAATGATTTACTATTATATATATTATATTTACTATTACATATATTATAGCCTATATGTAATTTTGTAGATGTAGATGTGATTTATATTTTTATTTGTCAACTGTAATGATTTATACAGTTTGTTGAACAGCTTTTCTTTTATGCTTGTATGTGAATTGGTAACATTTCATATAATAATAATAATAATTATGATTATTATTATTATTAAATATGCATTTTAAATACATAATATTATAAATGTATTCTAAATATATTTGTAAAATTATTTACGATTATAAGTACTATTTAAAAAATATTACATATTACTATATGTAATGCTGACAATTATTGTATAATTATATGTAGATTTATATTTTTGTCAACTGTAAGGATTTATGCATTTTATATAATAGTATAAATGTATTTAAATTCTATTATTTACATTTATTAAAAAAAAGTTGTTTTTATTATTATAATTTTAGAATTGTTATATCATTAAATGTACATAATTATATTTTTGCATTGTTCTGCTGGGTCTCAGGGGGAGGGGTCAGGATTGAATGGGGGGAGGAGCCTGCGTGCAGTAAAATCAATCCAAGGGGCGGGGCTAAGCGGAAGGGTGGGGTTTCAAATCACGCCTAACGGTTGCATCCCGGTTGCACGAGGTCAGTCAGACAGCCACATCATCCTCCTCAGACACAGCGGAAGCTCGTACACAGTCCCGGTCCGGTTGGGCTCGGTGTGATAATGACAGACTGTGAGTGGTTCGACATGACGTGGGGCAGCAGCGCGAGCAGCGGATATTGCAGCCAGAGCGACTCCGAGCACGAGTTCGAGCAGTTCTACACCGCGCGCACCTCACTCAGAAAGACCAAAAAACGCAAAGAAAAAGTAAGACAGTGATACATGGTCATACAAGATACTATATTAAGCTTAATTGTGTATTGTTTTGAGCGACTTTGCGATGTTTACAGTCCATTTGGAACGGGGGAGACTAAACTTCGACTCGGCGTACCAACAGTGCATGTGCGCATGCGTGCTTATTTTAAATGATGCTTGCATGTACTTACAAACGTTTCAGTAATTTATATAGTTGTTAAAAATCGTAACAAATCATTTAATTGAATTATTCATAATTTTTTCAATATTTATTGTATTTGTTATATTTTAGATTTAGTTAATTGTGTTTTGTGTGTGTGTGTGTGTGTGTGTGTGTGTGGAGGGTATGGGGGGGGTTTCCTCTTAAGATGATGTCATGCTGAGTAGCACTTAACGTGATTAACAAGTCAAAGCATCTGCAGTCTCTCCATGTCTCATTATATAGCCCATAATCATTGTAAAGACTCTTAATTAAAACTTCATTACTATTCATGAGCTAGTATTTTTTTCAAAGATCAGTGGACCAGGTTTGTTTTTATTTGTGACATCACTGAAACATATATTGCGTATTTATTTACTTAGTAGTAAATAAGTGAAAAAGGAATGCATATAATGCAAAAATATATATTTTTTTACATGCATAAAGGAGCCATAATGCCCCAAATTGTACATTATTGGTGGAGTGTGTCTTCTGCATTTATAATTAGTAAATACAATTTTAAAATATGCATTCATATTTTGATAAAAAGCAGTACTTGTATTTATTATCTTAAATATTTAATAACTACTTAAATTAACCAGATAATACATTTTGTAATTTAATTTGTATGGTACTTTTAACGATACATATTGTTCTGCAGTCACGAATGTAGGAAACATTTTTGTTTTCCCCACAAAATTGGAAGGAAATCGTATTTGTTGTGAAGTATTAGAGTTAATGGTGCACACTGAAAATCTGTTCATTCCTCAGACGCATTTGGAGTCTACATGTGTGTATGAGTGAGTGTGGAACAATGTGTGTGTGTTCGTTCCCACTTCCTGTCGGCTATTTCTAGATGAGGGAGGGTTGTTTTCCTTTGTCTGTGTAAGTTGTGGGTAAAGCCATCCAGCTGGATCTGAAATATATAGTATTTGAAACCCACTTTCTGTCTCAGACTGCGATTGTTCTACTGTACAAACACAACCAGCTAATGTTGTTAAATATAGTTACTCAGTCACATAAAGACAGGCTGTTTCAGTCAAAGAGCTTATAAATCTGATTCTCATAGGTTTGAATCTCAGGAAAACCTATAAATATCAGTGTTTAGGACGAATTATAAAGTTCTTATAAACTTAGGGATACGTCAGCTAATCTGAGTCGCTTGAGGTTTCTTTGCCTCCCCCTTGTGGTCACACGATGCATTACATACTTTCCTGTTCTCTGTCCTACAGGATGAGCCGGTGGACTGCAGGAAGCAGGAGCTGTCCGCCACGGAAATACAACAGAAAGTGAAAGAATACAACGCTCAGGTCAACAGTAACCTCTTCATGGTTCTGGTAGGAAAACCTATCAGTCTCAAATATGTAAATCAGTCAAACTTTTTATTTTATTTTTTTTATAGAAAAAAGCCATATATATCCTAACAAATAAAAGTGTATGCATAATAAATTAACATTTATATAGTATAGTATATAAAACACTATTTGTTATAAAATATATAATTTTTAAACAGTGTAATTATAATACATAATGTATTTGTGTATTATTATTATAGTAAATTATACTGTCTAATAATATAAATAATGAAATATATAATTGAATATAGGCCTGCACGATAAATCGTTATAAAATCGCGATCTCGATTCACCCTGTTCACGATTTAATTTTTAAATGACTTCAATTTAAAAAAAAAAAAAAAATAGATAAAAAAAAATCGGCCTTTATTTTGAAAGGACAGCTCTCACAAAGTTCAGGGCTTCACCCTCAGCCAATGACAAAGCGCCTTTTAGTCACGTGTTTCACTCGTCAGTTCAGGGCTTCACCCTCAGCCAATGACTAAGCACCTTTTAGTCACGTGTTTCACTCGTCGAGCGAGCGCGGTTGTTCGGAAATAAACAAAATGGATATTGATGAAAACCCAGGTCCTAGTGCCGAGAATCAGCCAACCACTCAGTCTCAAGCCAAACTTGTTCCGAAAAAAGGCTCCCATTCGGTGGTGTGGAAGTATTTTGGATTCAAGCAAGAAGACGAGGGTCAGTATGATGTGTTTTGGAAGGCATGCTTTGCCCTTGTTGCAGCACCACATGGTAACACCACAAATCTTTACCAGCACCTCAAACGTCACCACAAAGTGCAATATGATGAAGCCGTACAAGGCAAGCGGTCCGAAAGTCGTCCAAAAACGCAGACCTCTATTACGGACAACTTGCACAATGCGACGCCATACCCACATAACTCCAGTAGGAGTAAGGAAATAACAGAAGCCATTGCTTGCCATCTAGCAAAAGATATGGCTCCAATATACAACGGATTTCAAAAGATGATCCATACATTGGACAAACGCTACTCAGTACCATCCCGCAACTATTTTTCAATTTGTTTTGTCATGGTTCATGTGTGCAATAAACGTTACACTTCATGAGAAAAAAATCATTGCAGAGAATCGTGATATCAATTCTAATGATATCGTGATATAAATTGATATCGTGATATCAATTCTATCTTATTTGTTGCGCTTGCATAATAATATACCATATAATAATACACATAATGTTATATATCTATATATTTATTAGTGGTGCTTGCATAATAAAAATAACACAATACATATAATCAACAATAATTATTATAATACAATATACATAATATAATAATATACATTACAATATTATTATTTATTCATTAGTGGTGCTTGCATTCTAATAATTATAACACATTATTATAATGCTTAATTTAATATACATATTATATAAATTTTTATATTTATTAGTGGTGCTTGTATCAATCTTAAGTGTGTAATTCAGTCATATTTTGCTGAATGTTTTCTTGTCCTCCCCGTCAGAACCGTGATGGATCTTACACTGGCTTCATTAAGGTCCAATTTAAGCTGGCCCGGCCCGTGTCTCTCCCTCCTTCACGGAGCACATCCTCCTCCTCAGGGTGGGAATGCACTGAAGCACTGAAGCATCGCACCTCATTCTACCTGCCCAGAGACACGGTCAAACACCTGCACATCAGCTCCAACACACGGGCCAGAGAGGTCATCGAAGCACTGCTGAAGAAGTTCACCGTGGTGGACAATCCGGCCAAGTTTTCTCTGTTCGAACGCAGCGAACGGCAGAATCAAGGTGGGGAGAACATATATAGTTTATTTTGACACCTTGCCTACGTTGATTCTTATAATAAACAATATATAAATTCTAAATAAGCAATCAAATTCATATTGTCTTTGTCTTTTCAGTGTACTTAAGGAAGATGGCGGATGATGAACGTCCGCTTTTCCTGCGTCTGTGTGCTGGACCCAACGAGAAAGTCCTCAGTTTAGTTCTTAAAGAGAATGAAACGGGGGAAGTTAATGTGAGTGAATGTCCTTCTGACAGGAAGCCAGCTGGTCATCAAAGAAGTGTGTGTGTGTATATATATATATATATATATATATACAGGGAGTGCAGAATTATTAGGCAAGTTGTATTTTTGAGGATTAATTTTATTATTGAACAACAACCATGTTCTCAATGAACACAAACTCATTAATATCAAAGCTGAATATTTTTGTATCAATATTTTAAGTAGTTTTTAGTTTTAGCTATTTTAGGGGGATATCTGTGTGTGCAGGTGACTATTACTGTGCATAATTATTAGGCAACTTAACAAAAAACAAATTTATACCCATTTCAATTATTTATTTTTACCAGTGAAACCAATATAACATCTCAACATTCTCAAATATACATTTCTGACATTCAAAAACCAAACAAAAACAAATCAGTGACCAATATAGCCACCTTTCTTTGCAAGGACACTCAAAAGCCTGCCATCCATGGATTCTGTCAGTGTTTTGATCTGTTCACCATCAACATTGCGTGCAGCAGCAACCACAGCCTCCCAGACACTGTTCAGAGAAGTGTACTGTTTTCCCTCCTTGTAAATCGCACATTTGATGATGGACCACAGGTTCTCAATGGGGTTCAGATCAGGTGAACAAGGAGGCCATATCATTAGATTTTCTTCTTTTATACCCTTTCTTGCCAGCCACGCTGTGGAGTACTTGGACGCGTGTGATGGAGCATTGTCCTGCATGAAAATCATGTTTTTCTTGAAGGATGCAGACTTCTTCCTGTACCACTGCCTGAAGAAGGTGTCTTCCAGAAACTGGCAGTAGGACTGGGAGTTGAGCTTGACTCCATCCTCAACCCGAAAAGGTCCCACAAGCTCATCTTTGATGATACCAGCCCAAACCAGTACTCCACCTCCACCTTGCTGGCGTCTGAGTCGGACTGGAGCTCTCTGCCCTTTACCAATCCAGCCACAGGCCCATCCATCTGGCCCATCAAGACTCACTCTCATTTCATCAGTCCATAAAACCTTAGAAAAATCAGTCTTGAGATATTTCTTGGCCCAGTCTTGACGTTTCAGCTTGTGTGTCTTGTTCAGTGGTGGTCGACTTTCTGCCTTTCTTACCTTGGCCATGTCTCTGAGTATTGCACACCTTGTGCTTTTGGGCACTCCAGTGATGTTGCAGCTCTGAAATATGGCCAAACTGGTGGCAAGTGGCATCTTGGCAGCTGCACGCTTGACTTTTCTCAGTTCACGGGCAGTTATTTTGCGCCTTGGTTTTTCCACACGCTTCTTGCGACCCTGTTGACTATTTTGAATGAAACGCTTGATTGTTCGATGATCACGCTTCAGAAGCTTGGCTATTTTAAGACTGCTGCATCCCTCTGCAATATATCTCACTATTTTTGACTTTTCTGAGCCTGTCAAGTCCTTCTTTTGACCCATTTTGCCAAAGGAAAGGAAGTTGCCTAATAATTATGCACACCTGATATAGGGTGTTGATGTCATTAGACCACACCCCTTCTCATTACAGAGATGCACATCACCTAATATGCTTAATTGGTAGTAGGCTTTCCAGCCTATACAGCTTGGAGTAAGACAACATGCATAACGAGGATGATGTGGTCAAAATACTCATTTGCCTAATAATTCTGCACTCCCTGTATATATATATATATGTGTATGTATATATGTGTATAGGTATTGACACACATTTCACAATTCGATTTCGATTCACAAGCTTGCAATTAGATTCGATTTAGATTCCGATTCGATTCAATATTGATTATTTTGGATGTATATCAGGTACAATACATGACAAATTTTCTCAAGGAAAACAAATCTCTTAACCCTTTCCCCACCAGCGTTTTTGATCATTTTCACAAAAATGTAATGGCCAATAGAATATTTTGTTGTATGAATATCTGAGCATGCAATATATCAAAAGAAAGAGCAGACCCTTTGCTTTCAAAAAAAAATGTTTTATTCTAGCTTCATGCATTCCTTTTTCATCAACACTTAAATATGGGTAAGTTTCATTAAAAAAAAGCAACATTTTGAACAAAAAGCTGATAAAATCACGTTCCAGATTATATTCAGAGTGATGATCAAACAGATGGCGATCGAGTCCATCAACACCCCAAATGCTTGCACAGTCCTAGAGCTCGTCCTGGGTCGACATTTCATTCAGTACCATTAGGCAGTTTTGATTTATATGCTGTTTAATGATGATTCCGTTATTTTACATATGCACCTGCTTACATACGATCGCTTGTTATTTAGCGTCTTTTTCGCCTGTGTTTTGATCAGGAGATTCTGTACTCATTCAGAAGATGCGTAATAGTGCCCCCTAGCGTATAACAGTGAAAACACCGAAACATGGAAAAATCCTTGTTTGGCGGGGAAAGAGTTAACTAATGCTGTAACAGGGTGGCCGCGGGTCCTTAAAAAGTCTTAAAATGTCTTAAATTCAGATTCGATGGGTCTTAAATATTTTTGGTCACATTACCAGGAAAATTTCTCCAGTCTGACGGACACAGTGACTGTTATCATTGGACAAACTGCAGATTTCCCCCCGCTGTAACGTTAGTTACATCGGGTCGTCATCAGAGAGAATTGCGGTGGCAGAATCCAGTCGAACTACAGCTAGCTGACCAGCCTCCAAACTAGTTTATTTGGGCTCATGCAAGTTTACACAAATGGCAGCATCATATCACGAGAATGATTCTTCTGATTTTATTACATTCAGCACAATTCAGTGATAGATAATGGATAGTGTATTTCTGGTCTCAGTGTCGCGCTGTTGTTGAGGCTCGCGCTGACTGTTTGTGAGAAACTTTCATGGAGAAATAAAATGAGCGTAACAGCAAACGTAAAGAAATTCACAGAAGAATCATACTGAGGTAAAAATTCAACACGTTTAGTTTATTTCTAATATAGGGCTATAGTTAAATAATATATCATGACAAGGGAGCTATTTTGCTGAGTATTTTCACGAGTGCACATTACATTGGTTTTAGTTCATCAAACAAGTAGTAAAGTTACTTACATTTTAGACACAATATTGACTGTTTTGTTCGTTCACCAACGAAAACGGTTCCAAACAAAGATGACCGCAGAAGTAAGCTATTTCGCGTTCTCCAAGCAACACTCCGCATTTTGTTTTGTTACAGCGCTTTGAACCAGTCGGTTGAGATGAAATGACTTACCGCCACCTACTGGTGGTTTAGTGTATTTAAAAGTATGTTTAAACATTTCTTATTTATATAGGCCTATTCAAAATTTAATTTAAAACATTAATCTCATAACATTATTTTTTGCAGTTGTAATTTTGCACTGTAAATTATTTGATTGGTAACAGCCCTATAGTACATTTTTGAATTTTTTGATAAATATTTTTTTAAGCTGATAGAGCACTGATGAAAATATTACTTCAGAATAAATTAATACCACCAAAAAGCTTGGTGATACGATACTTTGTAGGGATAAATTGGGCTTTTATTATTACATTACACTGTAGTGGACATCAGTGAACATCTCAACTATGTTATGAAAGATACATTTAGTCAGATTTAAATGATAATTGCAAAATATAATCATATTTCCATAAGAATGTAAAATTTGATCATTCAGTCAGTGCCAGTCATATTTAGAGACAGAAGAGGGAGTAGTCATGGTGAAACCTCCAAAATGGTATCTCTGAAAATCCCTGAATGTGTTCTTTACAGGACACCCAGACTTAAAACTTAAAATGTATGGTGTCAGAAAAAATTCACTAAAACATAACATCCACTACAGTTAACAAAATGCTATGCTTGGGTCTCAGGGGATGTTTTCTTTTTGCATTAAATGCATTAAATATTACATATACGTATGTAATGTGTATTTCCATCACAGGTTTGGTCTTAAATTTTACATAAGGTGGTATTAAAAAGGTCTTAAAGTCTTCATTTTAACTTGTTCATATCTGTAGACAACCTGTGTAAACTATGGGAGTCAGTTGGTACATTAGCTATGCATTAACTATAATATTGAAGGTAAAAATGAACTGATTTGTGTACAAACACTTAAATTACATTAAATATATATATTTTTTTATAATAACATAACATTTAAATGGTTGCTGTCATAACTTGCCAGATTTATTCAAACATGCATTACATATTGAAAAACATTAAAAAAGTATAATGAATATGTAATATGGTGCATATATTTAGCAAAATGCTCCTCTCTAGAGTTAATTTTTCTAGCTGACTAACGAGTTTATGGTCACTGGATTAGGGAGGGGCAACAGTGGTCGAGTACTCGAACGTGACAGCGACGATCGATCATAAAAACGATGATCGCCCTGACTTTAAAAAATATATTTGTCTATTTTTCTGATTGGTTATTTCGACATTTTGGGCGGTAACTGAGGTCTAATTGGTTAGTTAGACAGCACGCCTTCCAGACCGGCGAAATAAAGTGAAACTGAAGCGCGCGCTGCAGTGATGCCTGGAATCATTGTGATCATGAAGTGCAAGATGTGCAGCGCCAATCTGTCATGTACACAGCATTATAATGAAAACAAGATAGTGATAGAATGTTGTAAATTCTCTGTGCTTTAGTTCCCCGTGTATCAGCACGCTGTTATAGGAAATCCACAACGAGAGTTACATCAGACTAGCTTTTATGTTGTCTATATTTGATTAATGTCATATAGGACGTGTTTGGTTGAGTTTATTAACCAGTTAGCAAAGCGCCGCCGTTACCGACTAGTGTTCATTCTCTTCAGTTTCAGCTCAAATGCAATGCCCAACATTATCGACTCTGGGTTATTAGAGATGGTTATATTCTTTTTAGATAGGCTATTTCTTTTTCAAAATCATTGATATTAATAACGTAGCAGTGGTATTTTGTTCTCATGTTTTTTTAACATTAGACCTAAGTTTTATTAAGTTGTTTCTCATTATGGCTTTAAAAACGTGCAGTGATGTCTGTAATCACTTTGATCATGAAAAATAAAATTAAGTGCAAGATGTGCAGAGCCAATCTGTCATATAGCATTATAATGAGAACACGATTGTAATAGTGTTGTAAATTCTCTGTGCTTTTGTTGTCCGTGTATCGGCGTTGTTAAGGGAAGAGCGCATTCAAAATGTGAGTTTCCCTTTTAAACCATAGCCTGTAAAAACTAGCACGACCAAGTTCACGTGCACATTCAGGTCCTTTTGTGCTGATGTACCTAATTTGTAATATACAAATGCATATCTGCTTAATCTCATATAGGATGCGTTTGGTTGAGTTTATTAACCCGCTAGCAAAGCTTTGCAGGGTGGTGTTTATTCACAGTTTCAGCTCAAATACAATGCCCGATATTATTGACTGGGTTATTTGAGATGGTTATTTTGTTTTTAAAGGTTTCTTTTTCAAAAACATTTATGCATCATAATCTAGCAGTTATTTTTTCTAGTCATGTGTTCATGTTTTCATAGACATGTCATGTTTGTATTTGTCAGCAATAATTTTCGTAACAGTCTCAAAATAGTTTCATATCTCCAAGACGGAGACGCCCCGCCCCCCACACAAGCCCCGCCCTCGAGTACTCGTTTTATGAGACCTATCGATGATCGAAATGAGAAATTGACAAAAATTCTCATCCCTACATTAGATATGGTTTTTCTGAGGTAAATGTGACGTTACAAGCTGTTCTACTGACGTCTTTCCGCGGTTGAAACACTGATTGAGTGATTCCATGTGACATGACACGGTTTTCAGTAAGTTGTACTCTATCATTCATGTTTATTTCGTGCTGTAACTGGTATTAAGGCGGAAGAGAAGATCAGTTAATGTGTGATCCGTGCTGCCACTTCTCTTGAGCTGAGCTACGCCATAGCGATCTCACGCCACAGCGCCAAGCAGTATTTGTTTTTGAATTTCATAAAAAGGACGTAATTTGAAATCTGAGACTTTGTTTCATATCAATAGTAACAAAGCACAAAGATCATTGCGATTTTATTGGATTGGAGGCGCGCTACAATGTCCTGTTCATTTATCAACTGAAAACAGGATGACTAATCGATATCGGTTCGTAAAAATGAGAATCAATTAAAATCAATAAATCTTTTTTTTTTTTTTTTACCCAGCCCTAATATACATACATTTGAGGTACAAGTATTCACAGTATTGTTGGTTTCTTCTCACAGTGGGATGCATTCAGCTTTCCCGAACTCCAGAACTTCCTGCGTATTCTGCAGCGGGAGGAGGATGATCACGTCCGGCAGATCGTGCGGCGCTACACCTTGGCACGGGACAAGATGAAAGAGGCTATGAAGAATTTCAGTACGCCTGGCTGAAACAAGCTGCTTTTTATACCTCAGAAACAAAAGAAAAGAAGGAAGAAACGTACTAAGGACGCTCGTACGCAGCTTATTACTGTTTGAATCCAAAGAGTGTGTGAAAAAACCCTTTGTCCCACTGTGGTAGACGACATGAGAGGGTTGTAATGAAAGGGAAATGCAGTGAGAGAGAGGAGTAGCGTGTGTTTAAGCGTGACTGATGAGCGTGAGAGGAGTGTGACGTTACACTGGAAGAAATGCTGCAGTCGTAGACTCGTAGCCGTATATCCAGTTGTGGAGCGACGTCTTTCCAGTGCGAGCGACAGATTATTGGTCTGTGGTGAATGCATAAATCGATGCAGATTAAAGAGTATTTTGAGCACCATTTCAACTTGTAATAGGAAAGAAAGCATTATTTTAATGTCTATATTGATATACCACTATTTAGTGATGCGATACTTGTCAGATATTGAAGGACCCATGTATATATTGGATATTTGTTGTCAATTCCTTTGAAATTAAATAAGTTAAATATTTTTCCCCTTTAAAATGACTGTTTCTATTGTGTGCAAGGACCATTAAAAGACAAACACATTTCATTGTTTGAAAAATATAATATGCAATATTAATACTAATAATACTATAATAATAAACTAAATTAAACTTTAAAGATTCAAGTAACTCTTAAAGGAACACTCCAATTTTTTTGGAACACCAGCTTCCCTAGTGTTAAACAGTTGAGTTTTACCGTTTTTGAATCCATTTAGCCGATCTCCGGGTCTGCCGGTAGCACTTTTAGCATAGCTTAGCATAGATAATAGAATCTGATTAGACCGTTAGCATCTCGCTCAAAAATGACCAAAGAGTTTCAATATTTATCCTATTTAAAACTTACTATTTAAAGCTACATTGTGTACTAAGACCGACGGAAAATTAAAAGTTGCGATTTTCTAGACCGATATAGCTAGGAACTATACTCCCATTCCTGCGTAATTATCAAGGAACTTTGCTGCTGTACCATGGGTGCAGCAGGCGCAATTACGCAAGTTTTAAATAGGAAAAATATCGAAAGTCTTTGGTCATTTTTGACAGGGTTGCCAACTTTTAAGTTCAGGTTATGTGTGAGATTTTGATTTAGATTTTTTTTTTGGTGATTGGCACAAATAGCGATTTCGATCTTGATTCAGTATCAATTCATATGTATATATGGATATTGCCTTTTTAGCACTATTTTAAACTTTTCTTGGGTTAAATTATATTTGCTCGCATTCATTAATATTCACTTGCGTGTGCTTATATACGTATCATTAAAGATGTTAGGATGTAAGTTATTAACGTTTTAAAATTTCACATTTAAAGAAATCTAGTGTTTGATTGTCTAAATATTTATTCAAATGCAAAACCTAAAAATAAGTAAGCAATTATGATCTGCAATACTAAACTAAACTAGATGCATGTATATTTATTAATACATGTATTATATACTATTTTTCCAGCCACAAAATGACTCAAGTTTTCCTCTGGAATTCTGTATTTTAATTACTACACAAATTGTAAAATAAATAATAAAAATATTAGAAGAAAAATATTTTAACTGGTCATTAATGGACCATAATTATTGCCCAAACAGTATTTAGTACCAAAAGATCTCCTTAAAATATTCAATAAATATTATTGAACTAAAATATAGAACATTTATTTAATTGAAAAATAGTTAAGGTGTATGGTCACATTTGACCACCAATGAGTATGAGTGTGACCAATTAGTAAGGAATACCTGAGGGCAGGTTAACAATGTTGCCTCTCCATAATAAAATGATACTGTAAATGTGGTTGGCGTAATAATCAATGCACACTGTGCTGTACTGTTTACCAAAAATTGCTGCAAATACCTGTATAGTGAAGCTGTTGTCACAGTGGAACGATTGAGCGCTCCATGAACCACGTGACCGCGCGCGCCGCCGCGAGAGGAACGCAAGTCGCAACTGTTTTTCAACGGCTCTGGCTTTAACTGTTATGCCACATTAAGTGCGTCAAAACGGTATTTACTGTTTGAATTCGTATCAAAACTTTAAAAAATGTACAAGCGTACACTTTGTTTCACATCAAAAGCATGTTTGCCAATCTGGCGTGACATTTACTTGGCCAGAGTGAGAGCGTGAGACAGAGCCTGAAAGCGTGTGTGTCAGGCCAAATGTGTGAGAGTTGGCAACCCTGTTTTTGAGCGAGATGCTAACGGTCTAATCAGATTCAATTATCTATGCTAAGCTATGCTAAAAGTGCTACCGCCACACCCGGAGATCGGCTGTATGGATTCGAAAACGATAAAACTCAACTGTTTAACTCTAGGGGAGTTGGAAAATGAGCCTATTTTATTTTTATTTATTTTTTAAAGTGGAGTGTTCCTTTAAAGTAAAGTGAAAAGGAAAGCATTTAGTTTACGGGACAATATAATTTTTTTTATTAGAGGTCAAATTATGTATGCTTATACGTCTATTAAATGATATGTACAACCCTTTTTTTAGTTATTATTTAGTTTGCTTTTTGACAAAGTTGCAAGGCAAACCATAAATTAAATTTGTATCTGTATGATAAATTGCGTTGTAATGCCATTGTTGGGTGCTATTCATATGGTAAAATAGAAAATTGAATAAAATCCTTCATTTTGAATAAATAATGACTTTAAAAATAAAAACCATGCGACAATAATATGGAATAGAATAATATGACAATACATAAATAAAAATATTTATTTTATTTATAAAATAAAAAATAAAGACTTTTATTCTGTCCAATCTCGTCACCGAAGCAGTTCCATGTATTTCCGGCTATGGCGGGAGCGGCTGAGAGTGTCTGGATTCACTGTCTGATCTGCAGCGGTTCGTTTCTGACTTTACACACTCAATAAATCTGTTAAATCCCGCAGTAATTCGCATTATATCCGCTGCTCTGCTTCATTTAACATCAATAGACTTCGTTCAAGTAAGTGTCATCACAATAAATATGAATAATATTGTGTTATAGACACAAACGTAGATGTAGGACATTATGATGATGTTAGCCATATTAGCACGAAAGCTACATCAATTTTGACAATTGGAAAATAAAATAAATTAACTGAATATTATTTATTAATAGTAAAACTTATATAAAATGAGATATAATAAAATGGGCTCTTCGCAAAATTTTCTCTGTCAAACAGTCTGTCTTGTTTTAAGATGCTACATGCTAACGTTGAGGTGAAAATCTGTTACATAAAATATTGTTAAAAGTTGTCACATTATTAAGACCGTAAAACACAATTTATATTGATTTTCTTTTAATAAAGTGTTTGACTTGGTGGGAAAGCACACATGACAGGTTTCCCATGTTATAAAGTAGCCATATTTTATTATGACTGACATTATCAGCTTAATGATATAAAATATGTCAATATTTAACAGTATGAATCAAATGACAGTCTGTTCTTTCTTCCTCCAGAGCTGTACGTCTGTCCTAGGTGTGACCCGATCAGGAGGAGAATGTTCTGCGGCCCATGATGGGGGGCAGCGGGTCTAAAGGTAAAGGGTATTGGCCGTTCTCTGGTTCAGGAGGCGGGGATGAGCCTGCCAAAGACGGCCAAGAGCAGAGCCTGGCCAGGGTGCGGAGCATCCGAAATGCAACGCCTTTTGTGTTTACCAGGAGGAGGTAAATATAACCACAGCTCCTGGCATGTGACTTGATTTTAGACAGCATAACTGAACTGCTGTCCCAGTTACACTAATAGAAGGAACAGATGCTCTGAAAAACACATTTTCTTGAGTTTCATTGCAGATTTTGAGTCATGTTTGGTAAAAGTATTTGAGTCATTGAGGTAATTTAACCTTTAGTGTTAACTAAAGGATAAAGTTCAGTCCGTACACTACTTAATAGCAAAAAAAGGGTCATTGACAAATAAAGATTTTAAAAAATATTTTCAAAACTGATGTAATGCATATTTTTTAGTCATGAACAACGTGTTTAAACAAGTTTCAGTTGTTAAATAATATTTCAAACTGTTTAAATTATTTTTTTGACTGTTTTATGTCAGGCGGTACAACCAAATAGTTGTATGTATATACTGTAGTTGTACCACCTGACATGGAAAGTGTACCAACCTCTACCCATACTTGAAATCAGCAGTTTTTACCAGTATTTGAGAGAGATCTACGACAAGGATCAGTTAGGGTCTTCTGGATGATGCATTATTATGTTTACTGTTATTATCTTGTCAGTTCATAATAAAAGAGCCATGTTTGCAGTTGTGCCACCCTGACATTCACATTGTGGGACACAAGTTTTATTGATATTTCTAAAATGTGTTTATATGAAAGGTTATAAAGGTTATTATTAAAGGGTTGGTTCACCAAAAAAAGAAAATTAGCCCATGATTTTCTCCCTCTCAAGTCATCCTAGGTGTATATGACATTCTTTTTTCAGACAAATACAATCGGAATTATATTAAAAAAAAAATTTATAATGACAGTGAATGTCGGTTTCTGTTTTGAAGTCCATAAAAGTGCATCCATCCATCATAAACATACTCCACACGGCTCCAGGGGGGTTAATAAAGGCCTTCTGAAACAAATCGATGGGTTTGTGTAAAAAAAAATATCATATTTAAAACTTTAAAAACTAAAGTAACTAGCTTTCAGGCAGACGACCTATGCAAGTCGACGTACGGCAAAAGAATAAACCCTGACGCGATATACACTCACCTAAAGGATTATTAGGAACACCATACTAATACTGTGTTTGACCCCCTTTCACCTTCAGAACTGCCTTAATTCTACGTGGCATTGATTCAACAAGGTGCTGAAAGCATTCTTTAGAAATGTTGGCCCATATTGATAGGATAGCATCTTGCAGTTGATGGAGATTTGTGGGATGCACATCCAGGGCACGAAGCTCCCGTTCCACCACATCCCAAAGATGCTCTATTGGGTTGAGATCTGGTGACTGTGGGGGCCATTTTAGTACAGTGAACTCATTGTCATGTTCAAGAAACCAATTTGAAATGATTCGAGCTTTGTGACATGGTGCATTATCCTGCTGGAAGTAGCCATCAGAGGATGGGTACATGGTGGTCATAAAGGGATGGACATGGTCAGAAACAATGCTCAGGTAGGCCTTGGCATTTAAACGATGCCCAATTGGCACTAAGGGGCCTAAAGTGTGCCAAGAAAACATCCCCCACACCATTACACCACCACCACCACCAGCCTGCACAGTGGTAACAAGGCATGATGGATCCATGTTCTCATTCTGTTTACGCCAAATTCTGACTCTACCATCTGAATGTCTCAACAGAAATCGAGACTCATCAGACCAGGCAACATTTTTCCAGTCTTCAACTGTCCAATTTTGGTGAGCTTGTGCAAATTGTAGCCTCTTTTTCCTATTTGTAGTGGAGATGAGTGGTACCCGGTGGGGTCTTCTGCAGTTGTAGCCCATCCGCCTCAAGGTTGTGCGTGTTGTGGCTTCACAAATGCTTTGCTGCATACCTCGGTTGTAACGAGTGGTTATTTCAGTCAATGTTGCTCTTCTATCAGCTTGAATCAGTCGGCCCATTCTCCTCTGACCTCTAGCATCAACAAGGCATTTTCGCCCACAGGACTGCCGCATACTGGATGTTTTTCCCTTTTCACACCATTCTTTGTAAACTCTAGAAATGGTTGTGCGTGAAAATCCCAGTAACTGAGCAGATTGTGAAATACTCAGACCGGCCCGTCTGGCACCAACAACCATGCCACGCTCAAAATTGCTTAAATCACCTTTCCTTCCCATTCTGACATCCAGTTTGGAGTTCAGGAGATTGTCTTGACCAGGACCACACCCCTAAATGCTTTGAAGCAACTGCCATGTGATTGGTTGATTAGATAATTGCATTAATGAGAAATTGAACAGGTGTTCCTAATAATCCTTTAGGTGAGTGTATGACGCAGGATGTAGGAGTATCGCAATCTTTGACGCCTCTTACGGTTCAAACAAATATGGCTGGGCAACCAACTCAAGTCCCTCTTCTCTTATATCAAAGTCCTCCGGCATTTCTCTTTAAAAATTCTTGTTTTAGACTTCTAATTCATGACCGGTGTTTTGTTTTGCTCTATCCTCTGCGCTTCTGCGTTTGTCAGTACGTCATGCGTCAGGTCAAGGGTTACTCTTTCTCTGTAAATCGATGCATATGTCCGTCTGTCGGAAGCTAGTTATTTTAGTTTATAAAGTTTTAAATATGGATATTTTTCTCACACAAACACATCACTTCACTTCAGAAGGTCTTTATTAACCCCCTGGAGCCGTGTGGAGCAGTTATATGATGGATAGATGCACTTTTATGGACTTCAAAACAGAAACAGCCATTCACTGCCATTATAAAGCTTGGATTAGCCAGGACATTTTTTAATATAACTCTGATTGTATTCATCTGAAAGAAGAATGTCATACACACCTAGGATGGCTTGAACTATCCCTTTAAGACACCATTTTAAATAGTTTTCTTAGTCATTTTCGGACAGTTGCGCCACCTGACATTTTGGGGGTTTAAGATAACAAAACATAAAATAATATAGTATTAGTATTAATTATTTTTATGATGTATGGATGCACATTTTTGGGTTTCAAAATCTAAATTACCATTCACTCCCATTATAAAGCTTGGAAGAGCCAAAATATTTTTTAATATAACTCCAATTGTGTTTGGCTGAAAGAAGAAAGTCATATACACCTAGGATGACTTGAGGGTTTTTGGGTGAACTATCCCTTTAAGTCTCTTTCACACCAAGAACGATAACTATGACGTTTTAATAATTGTCCTTATTCTATGAGAATAGGGAAGTCTACACCATAATTATAACAATAATGACACAGAGAAATTATATTGTTGGAATCACTTTCAAAACTATGCTTTTTTCCCAACTGATGAATAACAACATTGACAGCCAATCAGAATCCATCCTGCTTTAATGAGTTTGAGCATTTAAAGCCGCAGAGCGTGTTTATAACAAACAGAACTTATTTTGCGTTAGTGTGGATGCTGATATGGTTATATTTATAGTTCTCGTTCTTGGTGTGAATGGGCCTTTTAAACTTTGTAAAAAGATTTAAAATTTTGCATATGTATGTGTTTTTTAAAATTTGTATTCATGTTGTGAAGCTCTTTGTACTTCGATGAGGATGGCGACCTGGCCCACGAGTTTTACGAAGAAACACTAGTAACGAAAAACGGCCGTAAGAAAGCCAAACTAAAACGAATCCACAAAAATCTCATACCTCAGGTTAGTCAGCATAGGAATGTTTTGCTAACATGTTTTCATTAGATTGAATTATAATGCGTTTTTGAATATTCATGATTACTACGTTATTATTGGTAATTTTTCCGTAGGGAAACATCAAGTTGGATCACCCTTGTATCCACGTTGATTTTCCGGTCGTCATCTGTGAAGCTTGATGGCGTCGGTGAGCTCCTGTGAAGATTCCGTCCTCCCTCATTTTCCTCCCGACCGCTGGATCCTGGACACGCTTGGCTGCGTTGCGCCCCCGTGAGTTTGGGAGGGCTCGACGTGTGTATGTGGAATCCCAGCAAACGTGCCGCAAGATGCTCTGGCTGTCTGCCTGAGAAGAGGCTGCGGCCTGACAATGATGTCCTGACTCTTTTTGTTTTCTTGTAATCCTCCACATGTATGTCTTGAAGACTATTATGGGCTGTATGGCCAAGACACTAAGTGTGGTTTGTATATGAGTGTATGGCTGTTTGTTTGTTTGTTTGTTTGTTTGTTAGTATATGACCATAGAAATCGAGTATATATAGCGATGTTTTACTTTTATCAGGAGCACATCATGAAGGACTCTGGAGAACCTTCTAGAACGTTCTGTTTAGAATTCCGGAGATGTTCTAGAAGCCCTCAGAAAGATCAGGTTGCGTTTGAATGCTTTAATCGACGGGCATTTGTATGACAAGCAGAGCTTCGCAGATGGTCAGGATGCGATGTTCGTAGAGGTAATGCAGTTAGGGTTAGTCCAAAATAAGCAAGTAAAACTACAGCCTGAATTTTGCATGTAGTTCCTATAGACCTGATTATGCTTTATTTCCAGCCAGTAGGAGAGAATTAATGGCTGTTTACTACGCTGTGATTTTGTTCGTATGCTGATTGGATGATGGAATTGCTGCCGCTCCTTGATTGGACAGTTGAGGCACTGACTGACACAGTGCTGCCAGTCACTGTGAGAAGCCCCGCCCCCTCTCACTGTTGTGGCAGTCTTTATTTATTACAGTTGAAATGACCAGATGGCATTAAAGAAAATACCACATATAAATGCATATCTAACTGTGTTTGTCTGTTAATTCGATATTAAAACTGAATCTTCATTGAGAATTAACTGATTTTATCCATGTGGTTTTGATTGGAAAATGAGGGCTATGATATAATTTTTTGATCTCATTATGAAAACATGATCTGTTAATATATTCATTGTCTAAAAAATATATTTATGATTTATTTCTACTGTTGAATATTGCATAAAATGTGATGCAAAGGAAGTGACATCATTCTGCAGCATGACGTAATGGTAAGTAAACCCATTTTATACACAAAATATAGATATAGATTTTGCATAAAATTATTTTTTTTATATATATATATAAATCTAAATTAAATCAAGTTTGTAAATGTTGCTGTCTTGAAAGTAAATAGCGTCCATGTTGATTTAATGTGGTCGTCTAGAGTTTGGCATACCTGCTGAATATTTACCCTGTTGAACCACAAGGGGAGCAAAACCAATATTTGTGTATTTGTGTTTGTCTCTGTTTAATTAAGTAAAATTGAAATAAAGCGATTTTTTTCTCTCTCTCCGCCAGTTGCCCGTGTTAACCTCCTGCGGTCTGTTTTATTCCTCCACTGTCCTCTAGTTGAACTCTTGCTCTTTCCACAGATCTGAACTCCATTTTTGCTTTGTTTCCTTCATCTTCCATCCACAAACAATTGAGCAGACAATGTTATCTTCCACTGTTGGAGTCATTTATCAATACCAGGAATGTTTTCCAGCAATGCTAATCTCTGAATGCTTGCAGAAACACAGGACAATATTGTGTACCTGAGTGAAGCTGAATTCTATGGATGTTTAGGAAGTCAAACATCACTATTATGGTTTATTCTTTGGGTTAGACGTTTTAACAAACCGCTAACATTACGTATTAAAGTTTGTGGTGCAAACCACCACCAGTTGTACTACAAACATGAATGATTTGTCAAATCATGAGGCTTGTTCTAAGTGGTCTAACTTACAGATGATAAAATGAGCAAATAAATCCCATCATATAGACTTGTGAGTGGGATTTATTGAGTCAGGCCAGAAAACATCCACCTAGCAACCAGTTAGTTACCTCATAGCGTTATGCTATTAACCTCTTATAACACTTCAGCAACCAAATAGCATGTTAAACACTTATTCAGAAAATGTGAAAATCTTGTTAACCTAATTTTATAAGACAGTGATGTTGTCATGATCATCACTGCTGTAGGAATCTGCATTCCATATCCATGATTCCGTCTTTAAGGAACCACGGTCTCACACCCTAATTGGGATTTTTAATCCCGCTTGGTTTTCTGAAGACTAGCTGTATTTCCTTGGAGAGTCCAAAATGAGCTGTGATAGCTTTTAGCTGGTGTGCCTGGAGACTTGTAATCTTTATCATATGAGTTACTCATACTGCTTCAGTGCATATGAAACAATTTCATATCCCATATCGGCAATCAAAACTCCCACGTTAAAGTAGACTCATCATTCATTTCAGCTGTGCAGCTGCATTTAGCATTAGCAGAAACTTCCAGTGTCTACCAAGTTACATTTCAGACCAGTGTTACAGTGCGCACAATACTTGCTGTTATGTACATGTTTGTAATTAAATACTAGACACTTATGCTATTTTGTAGTATTTGTTTATTGTGTACAGTGTGCTAATTGTCATAATTGCCATAATTCTGCGCAGATATTGGGGAAAATGGATAAAAAAAAATTAAATTAAGCTAAGAGTACTACATATTTATTGGTAAAAGCATCAGCCTAAACTGTACATTGTGCCAACTCGTTCTGACAAGACAATGTATATTGCGAAGTTGCAATTTTGTACAAATTCATATGACGTGAAAAAATGGGCTACTGTATCCCACAATGTAATGGGCTTGATTTGACCTTTGATGGGATATCAACCTTTTTGATTTAGGCCTACTAAAGTAGACTACTAAAAGTTAAAACTTTTCTTTCTTTTTTTAATACAAAATTGGATTTAAGGTGCAAATGAAATGACTGAAAACTTATTTCAGAAATGATACATGGACACCACTCACTGAATTGGCACACTACCATACTATTTCTGCATCATATAGTATGCATGTTGTGTTTCTACTGTTTGAAGCATTAATCACTGCATACTGCATTCTATTTAACATACTATTTTTTAAAAATTGTCAGTTTGCTAGTATTCTATTCCATTAAACATGCAATGTTTGAAATACATAATGCACATAATGTTTCAGATGCCATTTTTAATATGTAGTATGCAGTACTCCAGGGGCCAGTTGCATAAACATAACCAGTATGTTAAGAAAGTCCTCCTGTAGTCAATAATTTTATCCCTTAAAACTCATCTTCAATCACCAAAATGACACATTTAAACGTTTTTTTCCTTAAAATAGCTTGAATGTGTTATCGCTCTTTACAAAGTCAGACACATAACGGTGATTAATATGATTAGCCTTTGGCTTGCTAAGTTATCAAACAGCTAATAATGTGTTGCTAATGTTACACAAACCATGTTTCCGTTCGCCATCTCAGTCTGCCTTTTAAAAATCAGCATCCTTAGAAACGCTTTAAACATCAGCATTAGTGGGAAAAGCCATAATTCACCTGCTATATATTGCTAAATGTACCTGATTTTTCATAAAAACAGAAAAATATACCAGGATAACCTGGCTTCTCTTGAGACTCCCCTGCTTCAGAACATAGTAATGATATGCTAAAGTCCACCCACACGTTGACGTGATTGATTACAAGGTAGTTTGTGACGTCAGAAACAACCAGCGATTTTAAACCGCGTTTTTTTCATACCGTCATTAGTTCACTGGACTTTTAAGGAGAAAATACTCGACAATTGACTTTTGTCTTTGTCTTAAAGCATTTTAAAAACACCACATATAAACATTAAAAACTTGATTTTCACCACAGAGGGTCTTCAAGAACTAGTCTGACCACCTAGCAATTAGCCAAGGGACAAGCAGTCTTACTTTTCAGTGTCAAATTAGACCAATCTACGTTTTTATTTAACTGACTTAAAATTTTATAAACAGCCTTAAAGATAAAAAATGTGATGACTAACTTGTAAGATTAGTCTGAGCAGCTATGCAACTGACCCAAGTATGCCATTGCGAACATAGCCATTGAGAGTGTGTGCAGGGTTGATCCATCAATGTGTGCTGGTCCTCTATTTAATTGCTTTCAGATGATTCCCAATAATTGAAACCTCAGGCTCATTAGGTAACGTATTTCAAATATTTAGCCACAAATCAAATGGAATGTTCCAAACTCTCAGTTGTGCCATAAATGTTTCTTTAGCCTATAAATTTTGCTTTATGGCAAGTTTGTAACAGAAAATAAACATCCCCCAAACGGCTCTTTTCTCGTAATGGGTTTGTTTAGAAGATTTCTCGCAACCCTTTTCAATGACGTGTCCTTGGGCACCATGACGGTTCTACCGGTATTGACGCAAGGCAGCCTGATTCTTGCTGTGCCAGGAGTCACTGTCCTGCTGGTGCCGTTGACCTTCCTTCCCTTCCGAACAGTCTCGTGTCCTGACCAACAGAGTCATGGGGCCTGGGAGAGGAATAGGCTGATGAAGAGGAAATACTCATCCCGTACACTGATGCAGGAAACACAGGTCAGTGAAAGTGTGTGTGACTTTAATTAAAGAGATTGTTTACTCAAAACTCATATTTTAGACCAGAAATGTTTCGCCAGTGCATTACAATCATGCATAACTAAAAGTATTTGTGTTCACATACTTGCTTTGGGTTATGCAAGTTGACTGAAACACATCCCTTTTTTCATGGAGCATAATAATAATTGTTGAGTGAACTATTACTTTAAGAAACTAAAAATGACCAGTGGTTCTTATATGCCAGTTTCTGAACAGCATGTGTGCTTATAATCAGATTTCAGTGTTTTCTTATTAATTTTTTTAATAAAGCTCCATGTTATTGCTGAGCTCTAGAGTTTTACGGGTTCAGTCTTCCTCTTGTTTTTACTTACAGGTCTCTGTTCTTTGCTTTCTCTGCAAAATACCCAGAAAGTCGCTCTTGAGTCAGCAGGGAAGAGGAAACCAGAGAAAGGCAGTTCAGCTGTGTTTACTGGCTTCGTCAAACATGATGATCGGTTTGCTCAGACATTGGAGGTCAGTTATCAATCTTCTGATTAGCGAAGACAGAGCTGATTGATTTGTACTCGGGGATTCATCGCCCTAAACAAGCCTTTCAGACTCCACTGATGTCATTGTTTAAACAGCGAGCTAAAATTTGTTTTGGAGCTTCAGTGCAGTAATTGATTAAATGAGAGTTTTAGCAATGAGCTAAATTCACCCAGAGCCCATTAGCTATACATAGCAACACCCTGGCATTGTGGTGGTGAGTTTAGCAAATCTAATATTTATAAAACATAAGCCAATTGTTAGAAGCCATTCAAACTGAATGAGAGAAAAATGTAAGATGCGGGCAGTGGAATGGGATAAAACGTTGAACTTCTTTTAACTTGATTGCAACATTCAGTTTTGCGAAAAGTCTGCGGTTTACCCGTGGAATTGGGCTACTTTTAAGTTGTTGCCGTGGGTTAATTTTTTTTCGGCAGGTTGATTTCGTACAATTTCAGCGTTCCAACACCCCCCAGACGTTCAGTGGAGAATTTGTCCACCTGACAGAGAAAATTGCATTGAGCTATTTTTGGGCTACTTAAAAGTCGTACATGCAAAGGTGCGTTTAGCGCATGTTTACATAGACAAACAGTGGAAAAGCAGTTTGTAACAATCTGTTTGTTTTAAAAAGTAAATGCATAGACATGTTAGTGAAATTTCAGTGAATGTTTGTGGGCAAAGAAGGTTTATTGTCTGTGTGAAGCACAAACCAAGCAGCTTTCTGTTGGCTAAACCACGTGACCAACGTGAACCAATTGCGAAATCTGCATGGGAAAGTCTTTGGCACTCGCACAAAAAATCTGTTTATTCTTATTGAAATTACTTGATTTTGCCTCCAAAAATGTGCAGAACAATGGTAAATGTGACTGCACCTTAAGGCCTTACTTTTGCTGCCTCTTATTTGTCTTCCTACGTTGTTTTGGACTTATAATATACTGACACTTAATGGTGTGGATGCATTAAGTTTTTGCTTTAATAATTCACATATGGACTCCAAGAGGTACCAAGTGTTATCAGACACTTTTATCTAAAGTGCATTGAATGTTTTTATCAGTATTTGTGCCCCCTGGGAATGATACCCATGACTTTGCTAGTGTCATGTTCAACTATGTACTATTCATTTCTTTAGCTATACATTTTTTAAATTAACTTTCTCGTCTCTATCTCTACCACCATCTCCCATTTCATCACTTTCGCAATGATTTATTATTCTTATAATTTAAGTTCTGCTTAGAGTCCTCTAGATCAGCTTGGCAACCAGAACCAGGGGCTGCCAGGGGTCTCCTGCAGGGGCTAATCTGAGATCAGTCTAAACAATTAAATCCAATCCTTCATCACGATAAGATCAAAAGTCTGGCCGGGCGCCTGTAGCTGGTGATGGGTGGGTGAGACAGGCAGGAATGTAGGAGTTAGAGGGGTGTGTTCTCTCCAAGATCAAAACACAGCTGCTTTAAGAGAGACTCACAGTGACCGACGAGCTGAAGCAGGTGTACATCTGTATATACGACAACTGAGGACGTCTGTCTGCTGGGAGAGAGGCAATCTTTCAGTACGGTGAGTAGCTTTTATTTGAAGTGACATAAGACAGAAAGTGTTCATTTAAACAACTTTTCTGAAGAAAAATGTTAAATATTAATGCAAGTTGTGTTTTTGGAGTAAGTGCAGTATAGTAATATGGATATGGTAAAAGAAAAAAAAAAAAAGGGTTATATGTAAAAATATACAAATTCTGTTATCATTTACTCACCCTCTTGGCATTCCATGCGATTGTCCTCCTTTCATGGAACGCAAAAGGAGATGTTTGGCAGAGTGTCCAGGCTGCTCTTGTCTTTACAATGAAAGTGAATGGAGAAAGAAGTGCTAAAGCTCCAAAAAGGACAAAAAGATAATATGAAAATACCATAAAAGTGGTCCATGAATCATGCTTAATATTCTTAAGTCTTTTGATGGATTTGTGGTTGAATTTTGGTTGCTTTTCCGTAATGTTCATGGTCAAAAACTAGGATGTATACAGTTACAGTATACAGTTACTTTAATAAACTAAATTATGGATGTCCCTTTAAGTGCAGGTTTAGGAATGCGCAGAGATTTTGATTAATTGGTTGTCTTGTGTTTAACAGCATTCTTCAGCCGTCATAGTTGTGAAATCCCATTTACACGTGGGCATTTTTCCATCATGGTGCACTAAGTTTAATATCATAATGTTAAGGCTATCATATGGCTTCAGAAGACTAAAATATAAAAAATGGTGCTTTTATGGTGCTTTTATGTAGTTTTTAAAGTTTTCATAATTGTGTTGTTTTAGTTTAATTCATTTGACTGTCTATTTAGTTTTAGTCATTTTACTTCAACTTAAAATAAACAAAAATGTGAAATTTTGCCTTCGCAATTAACTGAAAATACATTTGTTTTTTATCTGATGTATTTCTGTTAATTTATTTAAATTAATGTAAATACATTTTTAGTATTTTTAGTTGACAGCAGATAACAGCAGTGGCACAAGATGCAAGAGAACGAGTTTAAACATTAAGGAACAAACACCTGTCAAAGTCAGATGGTGAGTTTTTTTTAACCTCACATAATTAGACATTAGCAGTAAAACTCGCTCGCAGCTGTAAGATCTGCCTTCTGTTTATAAGAGGCTGTAAGGGTCTGTGTTGGCTCTTACAGTCCTTTATTAGTACAAGATGTGTTTTAGTATTGAGGTATTCCACCCGGAGCGGGGACTCAGAATGTCTGCCTCCTGCTGTGATCAGAAGCAAACATACACACGGCATTCGTCATTTGAGGGACAAATGTACTCAAACTACTCGCCAATGTGCGCACATTAATATTTGTAATTCTCAATGAAGTACTGAAACTGTCTTAATACCAATTGTGATGTTTTCGTGACATCTGCCCTTCAAAGGCAACATCAAAGGTGACCCCTTTGGTCTGCAGCTGTGGGTGGTTTTCCTTCAATCCGCCCCCTCCACTTTTCCTACTAATGTAGACCTCAGATCTCCTATAGCAGTGACCGCAACTTGTCATTACGCCCATCTTCACTATAACACATGGAAACGAGGTCTTTCCGGGAGGCCTTTATGTTCTGTAGGCGTCCTATAGGGATTCGTAGTTTGAGCCTGAATAAGCTTTTGTTCTCGCCAGTGACCCCAGATCCCTACAAACATTAGCATCCGTAAAGAGCAAGTAGGATACTCATGGTAAAATGTGTGTGCATGCAGAGGACTATGGAATATTATGAGGTCCTAAGGTTGTGGCATCCATCCGTTGAATGGGTTCATTCGTGTGAACGTCATCAGTTTCAGGTGAGTCAGCACACAGGATGGTCCCCAATGCCACAGGAAACAGCTCTTCTCTGCAGTCAGCTGACTTCCTGCCTATTAAAGGTTAATGCCAGATCCGCCAACACTGTGTTGTGCAATGTCTTTTTTTGGGGGGCTTATTTACAGTTTTAATGTACTTAAGTTAATGTTTTGAATTTAAGCTCTAAAAGATTATATTTCTTTCGCAAGGCTAATTCTTGACTCCGCTCTTTACCACTGTAGTGTATTAAAATCTATTTATCAGTGGTTATGGTAATGGAATTCAAAAAGTACCATGTTGTTGCCATGATACAGCATCAAAAACCTGGCACTACCGTGTTCAAAAACAACGTAGGTTTTTTTGCTAGTCAGTCATACACTCTTTTTTCATACTGTAGTTACGCCATGTCAAAATGGAGCAAATAATAAATAAAGCAAAAGAAGGCAGAAAAGAGAAAATTTCGGAGTGAAATGTGATCTGTGTGTAATGGTTCTGGACTCCTGCAGGTCTCTCAGCTCAGCCCGGTTCAGTAGAAACGCTTCTTCATCCCCAGCGGAGAAATCCGGTCGAAACCAACTCGCCATGTATGGGGGACCGAGGGCACATTATCGAGAACTCCTCTGTTTTACATCCAAAATAACGACTTCAGCACTTTATAAAAAAATATCTGTAAAAAATATATTTTATTATATTGAGTGGTCGCAAAACTTACATTAAAGAGTAGTAATTTCTGCGTCATTTATACGAATCTGCACCCCTCTATTCACAACTATATGCAGCAATCCTAGGGCCGAAATCCGCACACATTCAATCACTGATCCAGATGAGCCAGCTGAGAGCGAGCGATACCCTCTAAACGCGCGCGGGGCGTTTTAATGCGTTAAAACAATGTTAATAGACTGTTTTGTTTTGAAATAGCGATTGAGAGTTTATAGTTATGAGGTGTTGGCATCCGCTGGATGGATGGATGGACGCTGCGTGGTAGTTTATGAGTGATCGGACCGGTGTGTTGAACGGGTTCAGTCCGATCTATACAGGTCAGTGTTTCCTCTAATACATTACAGTTCGTTTGTGTAATGGTTTCTAGAAAGAGGAAGCGGTTTTGTAACGCACAACTGTAACAATGAACCGAATCGCTTTTTTTAAACAAAGTTTGAACGTTCCATAGAATGTTCAAAATATGAGTGTTTATTATTTCTTTCCTTCTAGTTCGAATGCCAGGGTGGCGTACTAATAATGTCAATGTTATGGGTTCGATTCCGAGGGGACACAATGTTTACAATGTTATATAAAGTAATGTATAATGCAGCAATGAATTAAACATGACTATTTTAGTGGTTGTAGTGGATGATTATTTAGCTGTTTTTTGTATTAACAGAAAATCTAATTTTCCTTCCTTAGTTTTGAAAGTTCCTTCTGTAGCGTCTGGAGTCTCTCTGGACAGGATCAAAGATGAGTCGATTCCACTATAAACGTCAGAAAGCCTTTTAGCCGTATATAAATTAGGTTCCGGTACCGAGGAGTCTGAGGAAGATGGCATCATGGACAGTTTTGTGGCTTGGCTGAGGTAGAACAGACAGCACCGTTAGAATCCTGTGAGAACTTCAATCAGGACGCAATCTCTCCCCCCCCCCCCCCCCTCACTCAAAAGATAAGGGGGGGCCTAGACACACAGGCTCCTTCCAATACACAGACACAAACATTTTCTTTATGTAACTTTAATTAAACTATCCCAGAATGTATATGATGATTCCTGTGTGTACGCATGCTCCCTATGTCATTGCCAACATAGTCATGATGTACGAACAATGTAAAGTCATGTAAGATGCTTGTATTCATGTGTAAGAACGTATCTCTGCTCTAATATCTCCCAGTCATACTGTGTTTGATATCTAAATATTCCTCTCTCTTTCTCTTAACCAACGGTGCACAGTAGATGATTATGAAATGCATCACATTATGTTACCCCCCCTTTTGAGTAGAAATGTACCAAGTATGACACCATCATAAATTAGGCAAATGAGGTCATAAACGGAGACAAAGAAAGTGTTCTCCCGCCTAAAACTCCCATATCTGATTGGTCATTTCAGAAAAGATGGGCGGATGTTAATGTTTCTTTAAAGGACAGTAACACCAACATATCTTTGCTCAGTCGGTGCAGTCGATAAACAACCCTCTTATCATCTCGGCTCGTCCCCTGGCCAGGCGGCTTCGGCCCTGGCTTGGCGGCTCAGTCACGTGGGTTGGTTCCTTTGAAGTCGGCGCGCTCCGCAGCCAGGCGGACAGGCAACGCGCGCCATCCCAGCGCGCTCCATCTCAGCGCTCAGTCGTCTTCTAAAACTCCGACGAGACCATCTTCTTTTCCTCCCCTTTTCGGCATTCGCTTCAACCACCTTCAAACTTCCCGCGGATCGAGAACGCTCCGGAAGGACCAAAAGAGAACACGCTCCAGCTCAAAGAACGCTCTGAGAAGACTCACGCGCATTCTTTATACTCAGCACAAAACAACCCATGCAAGTATAAATTCCATCGAAATTTAGATGCGTTTTAAGATGTGTACCCCTGTTTAAGGTGATATTATTCGTTGCTGGCTCTCGGTGGTTATGTTTGTGAAATTGCCATTCCTGAACCTTTCCTTCCTCTCTTTCATTCTCTTTCGTTACTATTCGTTGTTCTGTATATACATGTATTCTTTGTTTAGTCGTATGTGTTCGTAGTATCAATTATTAAAACCATTGTATCCACGTTCGATTGTCATTGTTGCCGCTCACAAGACATGGTCACTTTAATGTTCCGATCTAGCTACGAGCTCTCAAGTATCTTTGAATACTTTGATTAATATCATAATAGTTCGGAAAGTTTATTCTTCGTGACCAGAAGGATAGTCTTCCCGAAGATTTGATAAGAAAGAATAAAACTTTGTGAGAATTGATAAAAGATTGTAGTACTGTTCGTTCGTTAAATGAACGGATCAGATGAATTTTAAGTTAATTCTAATTCAAAGGTTATTCCGTAACGATTTAATATATATATTCGTAGTTAATTGCAACCCATTGTCGTTAACTATATATATATTGCATAAATACCTAGGTTAGGTATTTCCCTTTTTGGGTGATTTGGAGATTTATAATTTAATCATAACCCGTTGCGATTAGTTATAAATAATTAAACATTAAATACTCATAATTCCCTATTGAGCTAATTTTATTTATTATTATTATATGCAGCCGAGTCGCTACACTTCTAAACTTTCTTTTAAACTTTGTTACTGTAGCTCAGCTGGTACACAAAGCCAAGATTATGGGTTTGATTCCCAGGCAACACCTGTTGTGATAACATGTATATTATAACTGTATAGTAAGTTGCGTTGTGATGTGTGCACAATAAATAACTGTAAATGTAATAAACATGTACTTGTGTAAATGCATGTATAATGTAACAATGAAACAATAACAATATTTGAACATACTTTAGAATTGTATTAATTTGAGTGGTTTTGTGTATTTTTAGGTCTGAAATGAGGAACATCACGCGTCTCTTTGGGACGACCCGACTTGAATGGGTCTCCTGGCTGCAACTATTGCTTTTGATGCCCTTTTGGACCTCTTTAAAAGCACAGCAGTTAAAAAACACTAGATGGCCACTGTATTCCGGTAAGCCTTTGCTCTTGGCCTGGAACGCTCCTACGGAAGACTGTAGACCTCGACATGATGTCAACTTCCAACTGGATCAGTTCCAAATAGTGGCGTCACCAAATGAGGGCTTCACCAAGCAAAATCTCACCATCTTCTATCAGGACCGTTTGGGATTGTACCCGTACTTTGAGGCAGACGGCACTGCAGTCTACGGCGGCCTACCGCAGGCCGCCAGTCTCACGCAACACCTAGAACGGATGCCGGATGGGCTTAAGAAGTACATCAAGGATCCGACAGCCAAAGGTCTCGCTGTAATCGACTGGGAAGAGTGGCGGCCCCTTTGGATACGTAACTGGGGCACTAAAGACATTTACCGCGAACGTTCACGACGGGTAGTCGCAGAGAAAAACCCAACTTGGCCTCAGGATCAGGTGGCCAAAGTGGCCCAGCAAGAGTTCGAGCTCTCTGCAAGCAAGTTCATGTTGGAGACTCTTCGATTGGCCAAGAGCTTACGGCCCCAGCAGCTTTGGGGTTTCTACCTCTTTCCTGACTGTTACAACCACAATTACCAAAATAACCAGAACTACACGGGACGCTGTCCGGATGTGGAGGTGACCAGGAACGACCAACTGAAGTGGCTGTGGACGGAGAGCACAGCTTTGTTTCCTTCCATATACATGGGAAAACCGCTGAAGGACAAATTGTCCGGACGGCAGTTCGTACGGAACCGGGTCAAGGAGGGCATGAGGTTGGCGTCTGTTGGGAACGGGTCAGCCAGACCTGTGTTTGTCTACACACGGCCCACTTACCTAAGCACTACTCCAACTACTAACGGCAACTCTCCTGAACTCCTGTTGCTGACAGAGGTGAGATTCCTGTGACGGTGACGCTTATGTTTCTCTTGGTGTGGCAGAGTTTAATTTTCTTAAAAAAAGAGTGTTAATATTGGACCACTGTGGGCGCCTGTTTGTTGAAGTTGACCTGCACCATAAGTAGGCTTGCACAACATATTGGTAACATAATAGTTTTTTGTTTTTAACTTCTTGATATTGGCTGAATGTTCATTTCTTCTATTTTTACATTTAGATTACCTTATTGAATGCTCACTGAAAGTTTTACAGTATTTTAAGTATTTTCTCAAATATTCTAAATGATGGCAAACGTAATATAAATGTAAAAATAGAGGAAATGAGCATAAACAATCCAATTAAAGAATTTATAATATTGGCTGATATGGTACCGATATATTGTGCATCCCTATTGAAATCCCTCATGCAATCTAGTGAATAGTCATTAAGCTGACATTTTTAATTTCAAAGGAAAATCACTTATTCTATGTTCATCTCCTGAAGTAACCCCAGGTCAATCTTTGTAGAATTCGACTGTACGCACCAAAATATTTGAAGCAGTTCCTGCAGAAGCAAAAACCTGTTTAATGCCAATACTTGAGCTACATGTGACCTGCTGAACAGAACTTTGTGATGGTCTGTTGGCCTCTGAGACCATGAAGGAAGTTCAGCCATATTTCAGGATTGCAATGTCATGGTGTGTTTTTCTTGGCGTTGAGCAACGTTCCCAATGGGATGTAGGTGCAGAGAATTTAAGCATACTGATATGTCACAGCTTGCCCTAAATATAGCATGCACACATGCAGAATCTTCTCAGCTTTCTGGAGACAAAGACTCATCTGTGTTCCTCATCGAGCCTCATTGGCTCTGTAGAACAAATACCACAATGCTATCTGTGGATAAGACGTAAGGCCCTGAGTCGCCCTGAATTGGGTGTATGATGATATTTACCAACACATATACAAAATGAATCTAGTTCTTAATGAGCAGGTAAAGCTCTGTATTCTGGTCAACACCCGGATTTAAAAAAAAAACGTATCTGTTTTAGAACATAAGCATGAATAATGTAATATACATTAAACAGCTCTGCAGGTCACATGACGCATCTGGTTTGCTGCCACACTGAGACATCAGTAAAACTGTCCTTGAAATCTAGACTAATTCTGGTCTGTCTGGAGACTGAAGATCACATGGTGTCTACTGGACGTATCTGTGCTTCAGCGTGGCGTGTTATTTGTTTTCTGTCTGCAGATTGCCTGTATGTGAGCGAGTGTTTGTGTTTGTGTTCATGTTCGTAAGGGAATGACTGAGGTTTGGCCTCCGGTAGCGTTTGGGGTTCGTCAGACATGTGTGGAGAGTCTGAGCGCTGCCAGGTATAAAAGTACAAGCCAAGCCACTTTTACAGCATGTCTCTGAGAGAAACGCCACGCTTTAGCTGTAACAAACTCTTTGTGGAAAATGTTTCTTGAGACAGTCTTAATTTATCACATGACTTGAATTAATAGCCTTATATAAGACAGGAATTTTTCGTGTGAATAAACTTCACACTAATTATACAATGCAAATGAAACCGAATATGTTTTACGGCACTGCAAGTTAAAAAAATCACCTCAGCACAGGGATATATTTTGTTTAATTACATGAAAATGAAAACTGCAATGTAGTTGTAAACAGAATCAGCAAAATTAAGCAGAATTCACTTTATTTGAAGTATAAGACCAATGTTTTGAGATGTTATTTTTCTGTTTTTAAGTTTTATGATCTCTCAATTAGTGTTGCACAATATACTGGTACTAGAAAGGTATTGCGATACCCTGCTATTAAAAACAGTACGGTTCTGCATTTTATTAGTACCGGTCAGGGCTTGACATTAAACACCTGCCAAATGCGGGTGTATTTCAGCTGTGTTGTGTAACGTAGTCACCCCTACTAGACATTTTGGCAGGTTGAATTTTATATATAATATGTAAAGTTTTCAATTGTAGTTTTTGTAGTTCAATTCTGACCAACAACAGATTTGCATACTAACAGTTGATTGGACAGCTACTCTTACATGAAACGCATGCAGAGTCTGTCTGTCTGTTTTATGCATTGTTTCTTTTCAACAAGCCACATTATAGATGCCTTGTCACACTGCGGCGTAAGTGTGTGCCGAACCATAGGTTGAGAAACAGTATGGTTCGATTTTACAGAGAACTGTTACACCCCTAGTCTCACAGAAGTCGTTCATTTATCAAGAGCTTGGATCATCACAAGGAATGACGTCAGTGTCTGTGGAACGAGAGGTGAAGTATTTCAACAAAAGCCAATAAGTGAATGATTGATTGTCATTTGTCAGTGACATAATGAAAGGGTGAAGAAGACGAAGTGTGTGGTCAAGAAAGAGAAGAATAAAGTCTTTGTTGTTCATCGCCAATGTCACTTGCCACAAATATACAAATGGCAGAACGATTAACAAATACACACACACAGACAAACTATTCACAAACACTCACAAGAGCCTCAGTGTTTGGAGTTTAGTTTTCTTATGCGATTATTTGTAAGACCGTGTCTTTTTCCATTTCTGAAAGCTACATGTTCAGTGACGCATGAAGTGTTATCTAAAATGTGTGTTTTGTTGATCAGATCATAATATTTGCTTTCAGATGAACTGATTTCTTTCTGTCTTCTCTGCACAGATGGATCTGGTGTCAACTATCGGCGAGAGCGTGGCGTTGGGTGTAGCGGGCGTGATCCTCTGGGGTGATTCCAACTATGCTAGCAGTCATGTAAGTTTGTGCCCTGATCAGGGCGTTAACTCACTATCTTCACATAAATGGACTTGTATGGATATATAAGTAAGGGGTCATGTACAATTATTACACAATATACCCTGACATGTGGACGGGTCTTGTGTGGTCTTGGTGAGTGGGGTTTATTTAGGGATGCACAATATATTGGTACATATTGATTATCGGACAATATTATAGTATTATGATGGGGTTTTTTTTATGTATCGTAATTAGATACTCAATTTCATAATTGATACTAATTTCCTCAATTTTTAACTTTAAATTACCTTTGCTGTCATTTATCGCTCACTTTAAGTTAATAACTTACAATAAAATGTATTTTATTTTGTAGTGTTTGTTTAATAGATTTAGATGGAGGAAAACAAATCCTGCACACTAATAAGCTTGCAAAATCATAGTATTTATTACATTGTTTCTTGCATCATTTGTCCGGTTGTTAATGCTCTTATTGTTTGTATTGTTTAATGTTTTTTTTGTGTATGTGTGTGTATATATGTATATGTATATATATGTATATATATGTATATATATATATATATATATATATATAAGTTAGTGATTGCAATAGATATTGGTCTAATTTACAACCGAGCATACAAAAATCCTGAAAGTTGTAATTCATGTCTCCTCTCGCACCTTCCAGACGACTTGTTCTAATCTTAATGAATACCTGCGAGGGCCATTGGGTCGTTACCTGCTTAACGTGACGTCGGCCGCCGAGCAGTGCAGCCGGAACCTCTGCGGATTCCGCGGTCGCTGCCTTCGCAAACTCCCCGACACGGACACCTACCTGCATCTCAGTCCGAACACCTACAGCATAGAGCGCCAAGGAAACACGCTAAAGGCTTTGGGCCAGATGGGAGAAGAAGAACTGAACCGCCTACGGGACGAGTTCCAGTGTCAATGTTACAACGGGTACGTCGGCGACGACTGTAGCCGAAGTGAGGCTGGGAACAGAGCGACGGTGGTCTGGACCACCTTTTTGCAAGTTCTGCTGTTACCACTCTTCTTAATGGGGTTCCTACACTGAGGAGTTCAGTAAAAGCGATTTGAGGATGATACGCCGAACCTTCTCTTCAAGAGATGCGCGACGTCGACAGCAGGAAGGTGCGTCATTCGCTAGAATTCAAAAGAGGACACAAATGGAGCAGTTGAAAACACACAAGCTAGCTCTGTGGACTAAATGTGCAGCACAGTGGCGGCTCAGTGTGGTTCTGTTCAAGTAGATCGCCCCCTGCTGCATGGGAGGCTGAACTGTGGCCGGCGAAATTGTGTTTGTTTTTAGCTAGTAATGATGTTCGTATGTGAAAGTTTTATCTTGTTTGTGTGCATTTTTTTTTTTTATAAAAAAAAATTAATGTGGTGATTTCAGCTGTATGGAGCCACGCAAGTGACATGCAGGAAAAAATATGTATATAGTGGCCACAAATTAACAATTAACTTTCTAATACGTCAACTTGTTTTACTAATTTGTTCCCTAGTTTTAAGTAAATCGTACTCGCAATATAATAATTTGCTCCCTGGTTTTACTAAATCGTAATAATTAGTTTCCTTGTTTTCCTTAAATCAAAATGAAGGAAAGAATTAGTTCAACGTAGACACGATTTACTAAAACGAGAGAGCGAATTCTTAATTTGTGGCCATGATGTATATATTCCTGCATGTCATGTGCTGGGCTCCGTACAGCTGTCATTCGAGACATTTTACTTCTTTGCCTTCTTTATACCTGCACAAAACCAGTGGTGACCTTATTTCTGTTGTGTGTCACATGACCAGCTCCTTTAAAGGGACAAATGTTGTTACCCGCAATGCTGCTGCCTCATTAAAACCTCATTTGGGCTGAATGTCTCTCTCACATTTCACTCCAAAATTAAAAGTAACAAGAGAAATTACATTTTGCATAAGGAAAATTAAACCTGTTTTTTGTTTCTTTCTTGAAAGTAATGCATTTTCATCCCAGAAATACTTCATATGCATTCAGACATTTATTTTTATTTTATTTTTATTCTCTTTCTCAGTGTGATTCACATAATAATGCATTGGTTTTATTACAGTAAATAGAAAGTCATGTTTTATAATAATAAATAATAATAGATAAAGGCAATACAACATATACAATTTATTATTATATATTCTATACATTATTAATATTAAATTCATTATTTGCAATACAAATTAATGCATTTTTAACAGTAATAAAAATAGGATTAGAAATCATTTTGTTTTGCATTACAGTAATGCAAATGTGCTTAATTATGAAAATGTCACAAAAGATCTTTATCTTACCTTATGCAAAATATAACTTTTTTTGATTTGGTTGTGAAATGTGACCTTGGACATGTTCTTAACAGGTTTTCTTAGACCACTGCTGGATTCATGGATTTTTTTAAAAATCTTCTGCCAAAAAACATGAATGTAAATGTCAAATCCAGCATACTGTGGTTCACAGAAGCGTAGATGCCTTTTATTTTTCTGCCTAGGTTGCACAAAACTATTTTGAGACCGTATTTTCCCCCTTAATTGCTGAACTTTGCATTTCGGTTCTTTATTTGTGTGGGGAAAGGTGGAAAGGTTTTATTTGCGTATGTTCATCATGAGTTTGTCATCACAGCAAAACAACCATGCCATAAACTGTCTTTGTTTTTTGTCTTTCTGTTTTTTTTTTGTTTTTTTTTTGTTTTTTTTAAAGGTATAGTTCATACCAAAAATTTTAATTCTGACATTTATATTTATGTATTTCAGTTTTTAATATTGTAAATATTGACAGAATTTTTATTTTTGGATGACCAATTCCTTTAAAGGATTGTGTTAATTGAAAGGAACCTTACTGAAACAAGTGCAAAAATAAACTTAAGTTCTATTCGTATTCATTTTTAATTTTCATACGAAAATGACCAAATTTTGATACCAAATTCTGCTTGTGCTGTCTAGATTGTTTGGTGACTGAGTCAAGTGAAATATCCTAAAAGTGTTTGTTTTATATTTTTACAATAAATCTTATATTTAAAAGCTTGAATTTGTCATGTACTTTTGGAATGTAACTCCAGAGTGCCTGAAATTATGTTAAAAAATATGGGATTTGTTTCATTTAAACTGAAGTTTTAGGATTTTGAATACTTTCAAACAATGGAAAGTTATGAGATATTTAGGAATATATTTGTAAATGCCATCGCAGTTTGGGGTAAAGCGAATTATGTAATCGGATTACTTTAAGTAACTAGTAAAGTAACACTACTTTTAAATTTACAACAAAATATCGGAGTTACTTTTTCAAATAAGTAGCGCAAGTTACTTTGATTTCCTATTTATTGACTGACAGCTCACCTGTCCACATGTTGAGAGAAATCGAGAGTAAGTACAGAGGCGTTGTGTGTAAACATGAGGGTTATTGCATAGTTTCTAAATGTGAGCAGATATTTACTCATCTTACTTGAACAAAAACAGAGCCAGTATTCCTCAAAATAAATAAAAACGGTGAAATGCAAACGCAGAATATTACGCAAAAATGCAATAATTGTTAAATTACACAAATATACTTTATGTATTTAATCTCGCTTTATTAACCAATGTCTGTGCTGCTGACCTTTAATGATCCAACTCAAACACACATAAGCAGAAATGACTTTAGATAAACCTTACATTTGTGTTATTCTTCCATTATCCAGAATAGCAGCACAGTTGAAAGGTTTGTTTAATTGGTGTCGTCTACTGTACAGGCGTAAATTTGCATTTCCTTCAGCCTGAGACTTATTCAGATCACTTTTGGTTTGAAAGGGCTTTAAAGGATTAGTTCACTTCAAAATGAAAATGTCCTGATATTTTACTCACCCTCATCTCATCCAAGATGTTCATGTCTTTCTTTCTTTAGTTATAAAGAAATTAAGTTTTTTGAGGAAAACATTCCAGGATTTTTCTCCACATCACAGACTTCCCATCACATGGCAACCAAAATGTTGAAGGTCCAAATCAATGCAGTTTCAAAGTCCTTCAAAGGCTCTTTGTGATCCCAGACAAGGAATAGGGTCTTATCTAGCGAAACGATTGGTCATTTTCAAAAAAATGTTTTTAAATGAATATACTTTTTAACCTAAATTGCTCATCTTGCACTGCTCTGCTACGTGCCAATGATTGCGCAATCACGTCGAAAAGGTCACGGTAGACGTAGGCAGAAGTTTTGCTAGATAAGACCCTATTCCTCGTCTGGGATTGCGCAGAGCCTCTGAAGCCCTTCGAAGCATTTTGAAACTGCATTGATTTGGACCTTCAACATTTTGGTTGCAATGGAAGTCTGTGATGGGGAGAAAAATCCTGGAATGTTTTCCTCAAAAAACTGAAGAAAGAAAGACATGAACATCTTGGATGAGATGGGGGTGAGTAAAATATCAGGAAATGTTCATTTTGAAGTGAACTAATCCTTTAACATTTGCCAAAAATTTCTTTTTTTTGTTATTAAATAACAATTAAACAAGCCCAGCCCAGATGAGAAAAAGTAATGCATTACTTAGCATAAAAAGTAACTAAGTAATCCAATTTAGTTACTTTTTTTAGGGAGTAACACAATATTGTATTGCATTACTTTTAAAAGTAACTTTCCCCAACACTGGCCATTTTGTCCTCATCCTTACTAGCTAGTTCACTTTTCCTCTAGTTTCTTGGTTTGTTGTTTTCTAGGTTCTGTTCCACTTCTAAGGGGGCTGTCGGACGGTGCCAGAGGGAACATTATGGGCTGGCAGCACAGAGAATGCCTTGTGTTATAACTCGAACCAGACATCCAGTCTCCTTCTAGTCTCTCCCCCCTCTTCTCAGACCCCCAGTGGGGCTTTCCGTTAGGATCTTCCGTGTGTTTTCTAGTATGTGTGAATAATACTGGAATCTGTGGTTCAGACTGTTGGGAATCACACTGCAATATGGAATCCACATGTCTTAGTGAATATGTCATCGGTGAAATATTATGTAAGGTTCGGCTTGAACAATGGCACATTTTTATCTTTATTCACTAGAATAGAAAACACTGACTGTGCAATTTCTTTGTCCAAAATACCTTGGTACCTTTTGTTAGTGTTTTTAAAATGAAGGTGGTACTATGTTAGGCCTATAACAAATTTTAGTTTTAATATAGGCTAGTCAAATTTTGTCATCTTATACACGCAGACTGAGGCCGTAAATGGATTTGGCCATGGGGATACAAAACCTATGAGATGCAAGGAAAAATTATATTTTTTAAATTTGCTTGCAAACTTTTGCATTCCCCTCGCTCGCAAAAATATGTGACCCTGGACCACAAAACTAGTCATAAGTCGCACGGGTATATTTGTGGCAATAGCTAACAATACATTGTAAGGGTCAAAATTATAAATTTTTCTTTTATGCCAAAAATCATTAGGACATTAAGATCATGTTTCATGAAGATATTTTGTAAATTTCCTACCATAAATATATCAAAAATGTATTATTATTAGTAATATGCCTTTCTAAGGCCTTCATTTGGACAACTTTAAAGGCGATTTTCTCATTATTTCTATTTTTTTGCACCCTCAGATTACAGATTTTCACATAGTTTCACATCTCGGCCAAATATTGTCCTATCCTAACAAACCATACATCAATGGAAAGCATTTATTCAGAAAAATTGACCCTTATGACTGGTTTTGTGGTCCAGGGTCACATATAGACTCCTTATATAGACAACTTATATCATTTCCATCAAAAAGTGAACACAAAGTATCTTGAGGGCACGCAAAAGTATTGAAATATAATTTTTCCTCCCTTCTCATTTTTTGCCTATCATTACGGTGTCTCTTAAGGGCTTCATACATTTCCAAATGTGTGGCAACATGCCATAATTTTATGAGATATCATTTCGCAACAACTCCAAGGAAAATATCCAAGGAAAGATACACTTTTTTTAATAGAATTTTAATAAGAACAAAACATTGTACATACAAGAGTACATATAACCATACATGAGGGGGGAAAAAGGTATTTAACAGATTTTTTTTTGTTCCTATTAAACAGCTGTATAGTTTTCCTTGCTTTTAAGTGTTTACTTTTTGATAACGTTTCAAATATATTTTAACATCAATTTGAAATTATACAAAATTAGTTTAATAGTAACAGGCAATTGTAATAATTAAGTCAAATATAAACATAAGATTTTCATCACCATCAAATGAAAAACATTTTAGAATAACATCAGCTATAAAGTTGACAAGAATCATAGCTTTTCTTTGTAAGTAATTATTGAGTTTTTCCCCCAAAACATTTGTGTCTTGGGACACTCCCAAAATAAATGTTTAATAGCTAGTCTCAGGGAAATTTTACAAAAAAAACACAAATATCTTCCATGTTCGCTGTACCACAAGTGAGTTAACTGGGTAAACTCAATGGAAAATTTTATATGAAACCTCTTTCACTTTATTTGTTATGCAATACTTAATAGGTTTCATCCAACTTTTACTCCAATCAATGTTTTTTTTTTTAAAATAGAGAATTCCAGTAACAGCAAGTAAACTTTTAGATAGAAGGGAATGCATGAAAATACTACATTAAGTTGTGAAATTCTTGCTCTGCATCTTGATACCAAGAAGTAAATCTTTCAGATGTTTGTAAAGAGTAATTATTGCATTGTAATAGCCTCAAAATGTCCTTGCATGTAAAACCATCCCCTTAAATAATTCTCTTTTTAAACAAATTCTCAAAAAACATTGATTTGTTTCTAATACTATCCAATATATATATATATATTATTCCAAATGGTACATTTATGGGGGAGAAATTATGAAAAGATAAACGTGCAACCACAGGAATGAACACGAAACATTCGGAATCTTCGTACAGGTTCACGTGTTTCCACACGGAACTATTATTGTGCGGGGACGCATTAACGCTGCTCTGCTGTCACTACGTGCGAATTATGATCTATCTCAAACTTTCAGGCAGTCATCGAGTATTGGATATCTACATTATTTCTTATATTTTTTAGGTGGGTACTAAACGCGCTTGTGTTTTGTGTACATCGGCAGGTTGGTTTGAGCGGCAGTGCGTCTGCGCACTTTATTTGATTGACGTTATTTAGATGTAGACTTATATGAATTAACTACAAATTATGAATATGCATACTCTGTTTGAACATGCAAGTGTCTTATATATTCGGATACTGCATTTAATGTATTTTCATGTTTGTTTGTCCTCCTGTTAAAATGGAGTCTGGGGGTTTAATCTGCTGTAATTAATGAGATTAATGGGTGTCATTTTGTTAAACCGAGTGTGAATGTTGTAACTAAACGGGTTTCCCTGCAGATAATGAATTTCTTCCGCAACCGTCTGGTGGTTTTGGGGCTGGTGTTACTGGCCACAGTGCTGCTGTATCTGCTGCTGCCCTCCATTCGGCAGGGGAGCATGGAGCCGTCTCTGGAGGTGCAGCAGCGGATGGGACTGATCGTCGCCTCTCCTCCGCCGCCGCCGTCCAGCGTCAACATCACGGTCAGGACCGGACAGCTGCCCGGGGACCCGCCGCTCTTCTTCAGGGAGGCTCTACCCGTGGACAGCGCCGGGCGACAGATACTACCCAGGTGAGATTATACTTTATGATTCAAATTTTAATTCAGCTGTAGTGAACTAAACAGTTTTTGTGCGTCATTGGCCGTTCCTACGTGTACACATTGACGTAGCCTAGTAAAGCTCTGTAAAGTAATATTAAATCTCAGTTTGTAACAAATACAAATCTTACGTCACTATGGGGTAAGACATTGTACCAGAATAAAAACATAATAACCTGTACGTGTTTCAGTAATAGGATAAAGATAGCTGTATAATCGATTATTAAACTTGTCAGTGCACAATTATAGACCTATCCAATATTTTTACACTTTCCCTATGATACTTGTAAAGCCATAAATGTAGTAATTACAGTGGTGATTTATTAACTCATAAATGGCGATTTAGATAGCTTTACAGCTCAAATAACACACTTGGTTGCACTTTATTTTACAGTACGTGCACTTAGAGTTGTACTTGCCTAAGAAATTACTGGTAATATAAGGTAACTACATGGGTTAAGGTTAGGTTTAGGGGTAGGTTTAGGATTAGTACTTGGTTATTACCTAGTTATTGCAATTACTATAATAATTGGAACAAAAAATTGGTACTTTAAGGATTAGTTCACTTTAAATTGAAAATTACCCCATGATTTACTCACACTCTCAAGACATCCTAGGTGTGTATGACTTTCTTCTTTCTGATAAACACATTCGGAGTTATATTAAAAAATATCCTGACGCTTCCAAGCTTTTTTTGCAGCCATATCACCCTGTAGCCCAAGACTGGTTTCCCACTGAAGCTAAGCAGGGCTGAACCTGGTCAGTATCTGTATGGGAGACCTCCTGGGAAAACTAGGTTGCTGCTGGAAGAGGTGTTAGTGAGACCAGCAGGGGCTGCACACCCTGTGGTCTGTGTGGGTCCTAACACCCCAGTATAGTGATGGGGACACTATACTGTCTACACTAAGCACCGTCCTTCGGATGAGATGTTAAACCGAGGTCCTGACTCTCTGTGGTCATTAAAAGAGTAGGGGTGTAACCCTGGCATCCTGGCCAAATTTGCCCAAATTTGCCCATTGGCCTCTGTCCATCATGGCCTCATATATACTGATTGGCTTCATCACTCTGTCTCCTCTCCACCAATCAGCTGGTGCAATATGGCTGCCGTCGCATCATCCAGGTGGATGCTGCACATTGGTGGTGGTTGAGGAGATTTCCCCCCTTCTATATGTAAAGCGCTTTGAGTACCCAGAAAAGCGCTATATAAATGTAACAAATTATTATTATTAATTGTTATTATTATAATGGCAGTGAATGGGGCTTACGAGTTTGAAGCTCAAAAAAGTGCATCCATCCATCATAAATGTACTCCACACGGCTCCAGGGGGTTAGTAAAGGCCTTCTGAAGTGAATCGATGGACTTTTGTAAGAAAAATATCCATATTGAACATGTTATAAAGTAAAATATCTAGCTTCCTTACGCATAAAGCGTAACTGATGATGTCGGACGTAGCATAAGCGTTTTAAAATGTGAGAGACGTTACACTTTCTGCGTAAGTTGAATACCGAAGGCTCTTCTGTTTTTAAACGACCTGGAATGCCTTGCTATGTTTCCCGAAATGAAAAAAATAAATAAAAAAGGTTCAGAATTGTGAGCTGTCTTTTCCCCTCAGAATTGCAAGTTTATATCTCACAATTCGGATGTTATGACTAACAATTACAAGTTTATATACATTTTTCTCACGATTTTGAGTAACAGAATTCTGGGATATAAATTCTGAGGGAAAAAGAATAGCAAGATACAAACTTGAAATTGTAAGAAAAAAAGTCAGAATTGCAACTTTATAGCATGCAATTCGACTTTATATCTCACAATTCAGAGAAATATAGTCACAATTAAGAGATGCAGGCCTGATTTCACAGACAGGGCTTAGATTAAGCTAGGTTAGTTTAGGACATTTAAGTAGCTTTTATAAAAATGCCCTAGAAAAGAACATTACTGGTGTGCATCTTGAGACAAAACAGTGAAGTGACGTGTAGCCAAGTATGGTGTCCCATACTCTGAATGTGTGCTCTGCAATTTACCCATCCAAGTGCACACACACAGCAGTGAGTATTGAACACACACACTACTATAATTACTACTCAGCGCTCAGGCAGCGACTGGGGGTTAAGTGCATTGCTTAGTTGTGGGTGATGAGAGTGGAAGAGAGCGCTGTTGACTCCTCCACCTAACATTTCCTGCCGGTACTGAGACTCGAACCCGCAACCTTAGGGTTATAAGTCTGGCTCTCTAACCATCAGGCCACGACTGCCCAATATCTTAAGATATGTCAGGGAAAGTTGCTTTTAGTTAAAACAGCTCAAACATGCATTTTAGTCTGGGACTAGCTTAAACCTTGTCTGTGAAACCAAGGGATAAACTTGCAATTGTGAGAAAAAAAAGGTAGTTTTTAATTTGTTTTATTCTGTGCCGGAAACAATCTTCCATACCTTGCCCCATAGACTTCCATTGTAATGGTGTGGTAATGATAGCGAAATTTTGCATGCAAAAAAGATTTATTATTTATTGTCAATAGTGTAGAGATGTACGAAGCACAGCTCACACAGTGCAGTACTAAGATCAGCATAGATTTATTTTCTAAATGCATGTTATTGATCTTATTGTGAACATCCATGCATGTAAACATTTTTTAAATAGGAATTTTTCATCCAAATGTTGCATGATGTTTTGGTGAAGCGTCAGACTTCTCTCTAGTGACGTATACCAGACTTCTTCAATCATTTAGTCCACATAAACCCCAAGCTCGCATTCAGATCCATCCAATCAACTAATGGATAGAACCAAGTCCCCGTCCTACAATTTATTAATTTTTTTTCAGATAATTTTTGATAATCTGTTTATGTCACAATATGGAAGAAAAGATCTGTCGCTATTCACTTTAACAATAATGAACTGTGATATTTTAATAGAAACTATTTTTCAAACTTGGTAAATTTTGCAAACAAATATTTAGATTCCATTTGACCTATTGTTATGCTGTATCTTCTCTCCATCAGGCTGCAGATGGTGCTGCTTCATGGTCAGGCCTTCACCTCTAAGACCTGGGAAGAGTTGGGCACCCTCAGCCTACTGGCCTCCAACGGGTACCAGGCCCTCGCGCTCGACCTGCCCGGTATGAGCTCTGTTTCACTTTATTAATATCCTTGATATGTTGCATATTGCTAATTTATTGAATGCATATAAATAGAGCTGCACAATTCAAACACCCACACAATCTTATTCCTAAATGTCAATGATTCTCCTGTGTCTATTAAATCTTTGACAAGTACAATCACAGCAAACATTCAAATCTGCATTGCCGCTGCCGCTGAGCCAGAGAGAGCAGTTGTCATGTGTTTATATATGAAACAGCTTCACAGACAGTGTTTCAACCACAGTATCAATATTTCTGTCTTTTACAATAATTCATATTATCGCAGAAGTACTGGAATAAAGTTTATAGTTTGTATATCTACGGTAGCGATCAAAATAGAGTAAATCACCTTTTTGACGCTCAAATAAAGATTGTATAAATTACATTGTTACACCAGTAGGTGGCGACAAGTGACTGTTAAAATATATATTTGTCATTGAATCATTCATTGAAAAGATTCGTTCAAAAACGCATATTCATCCAGTAATGAAACAAGTTAAGTCTTTACGAGTGAGCCATTGAATCATTCACTCAAACCGATTCAAATTACATATTTTTTAATATACTGTATTGTTTAGTTGTCTATTCAGAATCGTGTGAGAATCATGATCTCTATTTTAAACAAAAAATTCATGATTCTCAATTTATCCACAATCGTGCAGCTCTACATATAAAGCAGGTCACTAAACTGACTCGCTCCTTCTCAGGTTTCGGGAATTCTCCAGATTCAGAGTCAGTAAAGTCGGATCAGAGCCGCGTGGACCTGCTAAAGCGTTTTCTGGAAGCTCTGGGCGTGCGAGCGCCGGTGTTACTGAGCCCGTCTATGAGCGGCCATTACGCCCTGCCGTTCCTCCAGAGACACAGCGCCCAGCTGCACGGCTTTGTGCCCATCGCCCCCGTGGGCACCCGTGGCATCACCCCACAGCAGTATCGCGACATCCAGGTGGACATCCATTTTTTTCTTTCTAATCATCTCACACTTAGGAATTCCTTGACTTGTTTTAACTCTCACTTCCTGTGTGTATGACAGACTCCAACGCTGATCATATATGGGGAGTTAGACACCAACCTGGGCGCCCAATCGCATAAGAACCTGATTCAGCTGTCCCATCACACCGTGGTGAAGCTGGCGGGAGCGCGACACGCCTGTTACATGGACAAACCCCGCGAGTTCCACCGTGCTCTGCTCGACTTCCTCAGCAAGCTCGACTAATGGATGCAACGAGTGAGGGAACGATTGTGTGGGAAAGACTTTGGAAGAGACTACTGGAAGAAAAAGAGAGACGCGAGAAAAGAAAATGATGAAGAGGACTGCTGTGTAGCTCTAAATCCAGTCCTGAAACCTAACACAACACCGGAACGTTCTATCACGCATCTATCCATCCACATCAACTCACTGCTTATAATTTCCCTGTTGTTATATATATCAAACATACACATCTTCTGCAGGATTACTATAGTAAAGCTTCATTTGTAGATTGTAAACATCTCCTTTTTTTGGGGTTTCTACACTGTTGCCATGGATTCCTCTTGTTATTTACAGGGTTGCTCTGTAATGCAGTTGCCATGGTTGCAGTTGTAGAGGGGTGTTCTGTAATGCAGTTTCCATGGTTTCCAGTCTGAGGGGTGTTCCTGTAACACAATCGTCATGATTTCCAGACTGAGATTTATTCCATAACACTGATGCCATGGTTTCTGGTCTGACGGATGTTCCTGTAACACAGTTGACATGGTTTCCTTTCTGAGGGTTATTCTGTAACCCTGTTACCATGGTTTCCAGTCTGAGAAATGTTCCTGTAACTCAGTTTCCATGGTTTCCAGTCTGACAGTTAAAAGCTGTTGTCATGGTTTCTTATCTTAGGTTTTTTCCAGTAAGATATAGTTGCCATGGTTTCTAGGCTGATGAGTTTCCTGTAACGTCAATTACCATGTTTTCTCAGTCTCGGGCTGTTCCTAGAACAGAGTTGCCGTAGTTTTTTATCTTAACATATGTTTACCACGGTGACCGATCTGAGTGATTTTCCTACAACACAGTTGCTATGGTTCCCTTTCTGATGGATGTTATTGAAACACAACTGTCATCATGGTTTCCAGTCTGAGAGTTATTCTGTAACACTTTTGAATATGATTTCTTATTTTAGGGTTTTTCCTGTAACATATGGTTGCCATGGTGTCCAATCTAAGGGATATTCCTGTAAATCAGTTGCCATGGTTTCCAGTCTGAGAAATGTTCCTGTAAATCAATTGCCATGGTTTCCAGTCTGACAGTTGTTCCTGTAACATGGTTGCCATGGTTTTCAGGCTGAGATATGTTCCTGTATATCAGTTGCCATGGTTTCCAGTCTGTCAGTTGTTCCTGTAACATGGTTGCCATGGTTTTCAGGCTGAGATATGTTCCTGTATATCAGTTGCCATGGTTTCCAGTCTGTCAGTTGTTCCTGTATCATGGTTGCCATGGATTTCAGGCTGAGAATTGTTTCTGTAAATCAGTTGCCATGGTTTTCAGTCTGACAGTTGTTCCTATAACACAGTTGCCATGGTTTCCAGTCTGACAGTTGCTCCAATAACATGGTTCCCATGGTTTCCACTCTGAGGATTGTTCCTGTAACTCAGCTGCCATGTTTTCCGGTCTTGGGCTGTTCCTATAATAAGGTTGCCATGGTTTCCTGTCTGAGGGTTGTTATTAGAATATGACTGCCCTGGTTTCCTGTAACAGCAAGAGTCACATAACGGCAAAAATCATTATCATGACTGTCATATATAACCCTCCATCTCAAATGTGCTTGGCAGGAAATTGGAGTCTTCAATCCCACAAGAACATCCCAGAGAAGAAAACGGTATTTCTCATTTTCGGTTCGTATGTTTGTTTTATCGTTGAGTGACGTGTTCACACCAGCAGTTGGCACATACCTACCGCTGAATGTAGCATGTTTATGTGTGAATGACTCACTATATGGTTTTAGATGCTCAAAAATGGAGAGAAAGGTTGCAGTATTGGATGCCTGTCATACCTGTAAATTTAGTTTTTTTTATTATCAGTAGTTGCCAGATTTGTACGGGCAGTAGTTTAGTCCTCGCAATAAAAGAGAATTTCCTGAGACTGCAGAGAAAAAGTGTTCATTAAATGATAGCGGTATTGCATTACTAGACCTAAACATGTAGTTGTTCATTACATATTTATTATTTATTGCTTCTACATGACAGAAACTGTAATGTATGTGGTATTTATGTGCTGTGGTCTGTGTTTTGTTTTGTTCATTTGTAAATATGAATATGTTGTAGAGGACAGTGAGGCACATTTGACCTGTGAATATTTCTGATATCCCAAATCTTCAACTTGAAGGGATTCTTCATTGGGCTGAATTCAGATTCCTGTGTGCATGGTACTGCAAAACCATCAAACATGCTTTTGTTCAATGCAAAATAAAATTCATTAACATTATTTTTGCGTTTGTGATTTAATAGACATGCACACCAGATGCATCCAAAAATTGTGAGTAGTCCGTCATCTGTAATGTAGTTAAAACCACTTCACATACTCGGAACCACATACTAGCATACTACTATTACTATTTATGCCATAGAAAGATATGATAAAAGTATTGTTGTATGCAGTTCTGAATTCAGCACCTGCGTCCGAATACTTCCCTACTATATAGTATGTGAAAAACAGTACGCCAACACAGTAGTATGTCCGAATTCATAGTATTCTAAAAGCAGTAGGCGAAAAGTCCCCAGATGATCACTAGTTCCGTAGAAATTCTGAAGTACACATTCGATGGACACTTTACTATCCCTACTATCCCATGAGGCCACGGGAGAGGATTTATGAATGGAAGTGAAACAACACAACAGATACTGGTAGGTCATGTGACAGTAAAAACATGTCAGGTATACATGTTTTGTCGCACTTGAACCACGAATGCACAAAAAAAATTGATTTGGATTCAAGGAGTTTTGTGGTTAAAAAATTAAAAAAGGTAACAAATCCTTCCCTCGCGGGTCAATTTGACCCCCATAGGAATGAATAGAATGCTGCAGAGCACATAGAAAAACCCCAAAATGCTAAAAAATTCTAACTAAAAATGCTAAAACTACCAAAAAATGATTTCATGATGTCTACATGTGTATCTGAACGTATACTGAAGCGATAACTGACTTTAGGACCAAGCGTATGGGGTCAGATTCCCGCTTCATGTATTGCGGTCACGCATCAAAAAATAATAAGCGTGAATCAACATTTTAAAAACACATGTGAAAATAAAACGCACAAAACTGAAAAATCAATGCAAAGTTAAACAGAATCACAAACAACGCGGTCACTGAAATAAAAATAATAAGCGTGAATCAAACATTTAAACAAGTTTAAAATTATATTGCTCAAAACTGAATCATGAATAAAATCTAAATCGCACACTAAATCATGTTTTCTGCTCTTATTTTCATTTTTTGTATGCCTGTGCTCTTTTCTCCTTTGCTCTTGTTTCCACATTCTGCGCCTTTCCAAAAGTTGCCGTTAGAGCTTCATGTAAATCAGGGGCGGGTCTTTGAATCACCATTGGTCCACTAGTTCTAGATTGACAGCTCATCCTTTAGCCAATCAATCGAAGAGGGAAGTTGACATCACTCCAATGCGACTCAGCCAGAAGCTGTTGAGCTACGAGTATAACGCGTATATAACAGATATATCACTGTATCTGCAAGGAAATACATTCTTTTATTGTTATGAATATAATCTTAGGAACCTATTCTTTTGTATGATAGACGTTTTCTCACAATTAAAGCAATCAAATGAACGTGATCACGACTGGGTGCTTACTGATGCTTGGCTGGCCGCTTAGTTCAGCCTTTACTGTCTATGAGTTCAGCCAGCCGCTGTGGTGGAGGAAGTACTGAATCTCAGTACTTAAGTAAAAGTAGGCTATAAATAACCAGAGACATATTTACTTTAGTAAAAGTACCACAATGACAACCCTAAAGTAAAAAAAAGTACCTGATTTTAAATGTACTTTAAGTATTAAAAGTAGAAGTATACTTGCATAACAATTTATTCTCTTAATGTCTATATTCTAATCAAACAGTATGGGATGTGGCATTTTAATTAAGTTAGTTTTGGGTTAATGTAATTGTGCTTACCATCTGTGGCCACGCGCTCAACCCAGAATGCCCTTTGTGACATATGCTGGTTCGAATATAGGCCTAACTGAAATAAGTAGCTAGGGCTGCCCCCGACTAAAGTTTTTTTTCTAGTAGTTGTTCATTTAAGCAGTTGTTCACGCGACGCCTCCATGTCATTGTCTGCTACTATATTTGCTTATTATTTATTAAATCCAGGCAATTGGTTGATAAAACATTGATTAAAATTAAGATAATTTATACAAAACAAAATTCACTTTCAAAGAAAGGCTTTCAACAAAACAAAACTTAATGAAGTGAAATCATTTGGAAATCAAAAATCATTTCTGTCCCCTACGTCTTCTGAGACGCATCTTAGGATGTGTCCTGTAACCGTTTACTTTTCACAATCAAAGTAGATTAAATAAAATAAAAAAACATTATAATATTTAAACATATGAAATTAAATACGTGTTTTAATGGCTACAAGTAGCCTATAGGCTACAGTGCAGAGAAATTTGAGTGCACATGGTTTTACCGGTGAGCGGTTCATGAGTGGAGCTCCACTTCACTCACATGCTCTGCTCACAGGCAGGTTTTTTGCGTTAATTTTTATTTTCTGTCGCTGTGCAGACTCTTTTATTAAATATGACAGTGTAAACAGCTCAATAACCCTTTTATTTAAAGGTTTAATATAGGCCCTAGTCCATTGCATTACGATTGCAAGAAGGATCAACAATGTCAAAAATGTGATGTGCAGTCAAATGTCCCGGTGTGTATGCTGTTTAATAAACAACATAGGCCTACACACCGGGACATTTGACTGCACATCACAAAACGAGTGTTCTCACCGATATGCTTGTTGTGCTTCGTGGAGTTTTGACGTGTTTTATAGACATTATTCAAATGTCGTTACATTCATCCACTGGCTGCGAAAAATTATTTCTTTGGATTAAGAGTGGCAATAACCAACTTGTGATCATGACCATTTGACCAATTTATTTCTGATTAACCTCTCTAAAATGTTGATTGTGTAAATTAATATATTTAATGATATATTCATGATTGTAAACTAATATTTCCTTGCAGAGACAGTGGGCCTATGAAGGCGTTTCGCTCGCAGGCAAGCGTCAGTGTAGTTTAGTAGTAGTTAGTAGCTAGTTAGTTAGTTATATAATAAAATTAAAATAACAAATAAATAAGGACATGGACTTCTCAGTACAAGCTTCCAAAATTCTTGTAAGTAAGCTAATTAAAAATTAAAAAAACAACTTTTCAGGTCCTACCACCCCTTTCTCTATTCTTATCCCTTAATTAAATACAAAACAAGTATATGCTTTACATATTTACATACACCATATATCTATTTACAGTACCTACACTCACAGAAACACATGTATACACCTAGACACAGATGCATACCTTCATACATACGCATACACATTTCCATCTATTTTCTTCGTTTCCATCTATCTATATCAAACCGAATAACCCAACCAAGATAGACTTATAATATAATCCCAGAAACCATACAGTCAGTATACAACACCTTAATTCCCCAGTCGTGATCACGTTCATTTGATTGCTTTAATTGTGAGAAACCCCCATAAAACGTCTATCATACAAAATAATAGGTTCCTAAGATTATATTCATTTTGTATAAATTATCTTAATTCTAAATCTTAATTTTAATCAATGTTTTATCAACCAATTGCCTGGATTTAATAAATAATAAGCAAATATAGCAGACAATGACATGGAGGCGCCGCGTGAACAACTGCTTAAATGAACAACTACTAGAAAAAAAAACTTTAGTCGGGGGCAGCCCTAGCTACTTATTTCAGTTAGGCGTATATTCGAACCAGCATATGTCACAAAGGGCATTCTGGGTTGAGCGCGTGGCCACAGATGGTAAGCACAATTACATTAACCCAAAACTAACTTAATTAAAATGCCACATCCCATACTGTTTGATTAGAATATAGACATTAAGAGAATAAATTGTTAGGCAAGTATACTTCTACTTTTAATACTTAAAGTAAATTTAAAATCAGGTACTTTTTTTTACTTAAGGGTTGTCATTGTGGTACTTCTACTTTTACTAAAGTAAATATGTCTCTGGTTATTTATAGCCTACTTTTACTTAAGTACTGAGATTCAGTACTTCCTCCACCACAGCGGCTGGCTGAACTCATAGACAGTAAAGGCTGAACTAAGCGGCCAGCCAAGCATCAGTAAGCACCCAGTCGTGATCACGTTCATTTGATTGCTTTAATTGTGAGAAAACGTCTATCATACAAAAGAATAGGTTCCTAAGATTATATTCATAACAATAAAAGAATGTATTTCCTTGCAGATACAGTGATATATCTGTTATATACGCGTTATACTCGTAGCTCAACAGCTTCTGGCTGAGTCGCATTGGAGTGATGTCAACTTCCCTCTTCGATTGATTGGCTAAAGGATGAGCTGTCAATCTAGAACTAGTGGACCAATGGTGATTCAAAGACCCGCCCCTGATTTACATGAAGCTCTAACGGCAACTTTTGGAAAGGCGCAGAATGTAGAAACAAGAGCAAAGGAGAAAAGAGCACAGGCATACAAAAAATGAAAATAAGAGCAGAAAACATGATTTAGTGTGCGATTTAGATTTTATTCATGATTCAGTTTTGAGCAATATAATTTTAAACTTGTTTAAATGTTTGATTCACGCTTATTATTTTTATTTCAGTGACCGCGTTGTTTGTGATTCTGGTTAACTTTGCATTGATTTTTCAGTTTTGTGCGTTTTATTTTCACATGTGTTTTTAAAATGTTGATTCACGCTTATTATTTTTTGATGCGTGACCGCAATACATGAAGCGGGAATCTGATCCCATACAAGCGGAACAGCTCATTTGCTCCATATAGAGCTAATGCAATCTAGTGGCAGGAGTCATGAAATATATTATTATTATAAGTATATTGTTATATTATCTTTTTCCCCACAAGAGGTCGACAAAGACACTCAATGTAAGATATTTTGAGCTGAATTAAAAGGGTTATGCATGAAATTATGAGTTATTTTGAATTGAAGTTGAAAGAATGTGCTTAAATTACTATTTATTTATTAAATAATTGATCAAATCTAGTAATTTAAAGGTAAATAAAACAACAACAAAAAAATAACAAAATGAAATAAAATAAGCTTTCTGGACAAAGAAAAAAATTAAGTATAATTGTAGAGCTTTGGGTCATTTTGACCCGCGAGGGAAGGATGAGGGTTAAATATACTGACTTTAGTGTTTTCTTTTTTTACTCGTATATTCGTGTTTTGACCACGTGTGTGGGCGTGGCCAGGCGGAATCGAATGATGCCGACGTCATCACGCACACCATGCGTCTCTCTTCGGGAAGATGGCTGCTGCTGGGTACATGATGCAAAACTGAATGGACGGAAAACAAACCGAAATTCCTAAAATTCCCCCCTTTTCCCTCCTCTACATCCCGCTCCGCATCCATGCACAGGCGTTTACGTTAAAACGAACCCGATTTTAACCTAGTGTGAAGAACTAGGATGATAATATGACCCAGAAAAAGAAGAAGCGAGTGAATCGCAGTTTGTTACTGGCGAAGAAAATCATCATCAAGGATGGAGGAACGGTGAGTGTCTGCTGGATTTAACCACAATAAACACTTATACACGAAGGATTAGGTCGTAAGTAGACACATACAGTATTATTTCGTTAATGTTTGAAAGAAAAAATGCTTTGGAGAATATATCGGAGGAGTGAAACTTCAAATCTGTCATTCATCATGGCACATCCACATTTACTTCCTGTAATCACCAATAAATCATATCGGCACGCATAAATCTTAAAATTAACGTTTTAAATCACTATTTACGTGACTATATTAATGTTCAGATGGTTTGATGACACATTAGATGGGTTTAAAGATGGCCAGCTCATCTGTCATTACTCACGGTTGTAAATAAAATAATTTTTCTCCTTTTTTAATAAATAGGACAAGGCCTAGTTATGTTTTACTATTATGATGAAGTTCAAACAAAATAGCAATAAAAAATTCTCTTTGTATTGCTAGGCATAGATTTACCACGTTTTTTGCTTGGTACCATGACAATTTCATGCTATTTTTGAGGTAAATAACATGGTAAATTAATATGGTAGTCTATCAGTATCATAACAAAGCACAATGTTATTGTCATAGTACCGCCACAGTATTATTTGTAAGGGTAGATATGTGAAACTTCATATTTTTCATTTAATTTGATAGTCTGTCAGATGTCTATTGGATATCTGAATGCATGTCATGAAATGTATCTCTTGAAAGTGTTATTTTAGTGTTATTCATAAAAATGTAATTTTAGTTTAAGTAAATTGCTATGTATTTTTGTTAGATCTCAATTTGATTAGCTAATTTTAGTACTTTAACATAAGCTTGTTTTATTTCAGTTAGTTGCCAAAGCAGCATTTCTAATTTCTGTGTAAGTTTTCCGTCTAATATTTATATTTTGTTTTATTTCTGCTTTATTTGAATTACTAAAAACATTTTTTTGTGTTTTAGTTTTAAGTATGAAATAAAATTTTTAGGTATGAAATTCAGACATTAACAACAATACATTTTGCTTGTTCATTTACATGATGACGGCGTTTTGGGGGCCTGAAAACAAACTTATGGGGGGGAAATGGTTTTCAAAAACGGTACCATCATAATCTCTGTTCGTGAATTTGTAAAAACATTGACGTCATGTGCATGCGTATTATGGGTTTAGTCTAAAGGTGCGAAGTTTCTTTCTTTACAAAAAGACACAAACTGTTCTGTTTTTAGTACATCGTTGACATGTAAACGTACACTTAGAATACTGTAATTTTTTTATGAGTAGGCTATTTATTAATACACATCGTAAGGGTCAATGGGTTTGTCTAAAATGCTTAAAAACACAAATGTTGGCAAAAAATAGTTTTTGTCATGCTCACTGGCAATTTTGTTTGGTTTATTAAAATTGTAGTCTATATTAGGTCCAAATTGGAACCTAGTTCATCTAGTTCTTGTTTTAATGCTTATTGGATAAGTTTAATCTTGCCTACAGCACCAAATAAGCCAGAATCTGCACTGGTTGTTGGCACCCTAAAAAATATTGCATAAATGTGTTATACTCTCGTTTGAAGGATTAGGCAACAAACAGACCAGATCTGTTGTCAAAACCAAACCAAAGCTTTGAGGATGTGTACTAATGATGGTTTGTTTCTTCACCATCTCTGGTTCTTCTCTTTCCAGCCTCAGGGCTTCGGCGCCCCCAGCGTTTATCATGCCGTTATCGTCATATTTCTGGAGTTCTTCGCTTGGGGTTTGCTGACTGCACCTACTTTGGGAGTAAGTTGTGGTTGTTTTAATCAGAAACAAGTTTGTTTTTGTATGAAGAAAGCGAGATTTTATTTTCATATCTTAGAAACCCTATGTATGCCCCTGTTATTATATTGCGTGGTATGATCATGTACAAAAGTTCAAAATACGCTTGCATGGGCGTCATAACCAATGCTGTTTTGTGTGACAGGCTCTTCATGAAACATTCCCGAAACACACGTTTCTCATGAATGGCCTGATTCAGGGGGTTAAGGTATCAGCTTTAACTTCTTACTGTAATAGATCTATTAATCAGTCAAGTTCATAATTCATCAACTGCATGCTTTTGTTGGCAGGGCCTGCTGTCGTTTCTGAGCGCTCCTCTGATTGGTGCTCTGTCAGACGTGTGGGGAAGGAAGTCCTTTCTTTTACTCACCGTGTTCTTCACGTGTGCTCCAATTCCTTTAATGAAGATCAGCCCGTGGTACGTTACCTATATTTTGTGTATTTATTTGGTAATAATTTTTACAATATGGTGTCATTTGTTAACATCAGTAGCATTTGTAACTGTTCATTGATTGTTCATGTTAGTTCACAGTGCATTACTTATGTTAACAAATACAAGTTTTGATCATAATGTATAAATAAATGTTGATAGTAACATTAACTAAGGTTAAAAAATGCTGCAGAAGTATTGTTCATTATTAGTTCATGTTAACTAATGAAACCTTAATGTAAAGTGTTATATCTGAATATCTGAATTATATCTGAATGTATTTTTGTCATTGAATCTCTTGAATGTGTTCATTTTGTATTATTTATGTACTATGATCATATTTATTCATATTTTTAATTAGCTTTTTTATATTTTCAGTTTCAAAATGTTAGTAGTTTTTATTTACATGCTTTTGTCATTTGTTATATTTCAGTTTAGATTTAATTTATTTGTATTTCAGTTTTACTATTAGTAATCTATTAGTAATTTTAGTATTTAATTTAAAATGTATTTAATATTTAACTTATTTTCACTAATCTTAATTTTGTAATTAGTTCTGTTTTTAATTAAAAAAAAGCAAACAAGATATACACAAAATGGGTTAAATTTATCAGCAAACATTATTTTATTATTTTATTATTTTATTAGTTTTTTTTTTATATTTCAGTTTGTCTTTAATTTATTTTTATTTCAGTTTTACTTTTAGTAATTTCAGTAATTAATTAAAAATTAATTTAACTAATTTGAACTAATAATAATTTTGTAACTATTCTTTATCTTCTTTATTAAGGAAAATAAATAAAATAAAAAAAATTCTGTCAAATTCACAGTTTGTGTTGTAATACAAAATATATTGAGTGTAATATAATATTCATACGGTTAATATCATAAAACATCATCTCAAAAAGCCCAAATATCAGTCTCAACAATATATATCGATCTGTTTTGTATTTTGTAATGCACATGCACATTCCTCTTATGTTTCAGGTGGTACTTTGCTGTTATCTCTGTATCCGGAGTGTTTGCCGTGACCTTCTCGGTTATATTTGCCTATGTGGCCGACATCACTCAAGAGCATGAGCGCAGTATGGCTTACGGCATGGTGTGTATAACCGATCAACACATCGTCATCTGTCTTAATGCCCCTGTTTTTTTGCATTAACATGTCTGTGCTTTTTATTGAAAGGTCTCTGCCACGTTTGCGGCGAGTCTCGTGATCAGCCCGGCCATCGGCGCGTATCTGAGTCAGGTCTACGGAGACAGTCTGGTAGTGGTTCTGGCTTCTGCCATCGCCATGCTGGACATCTGCTTTATCCTGGTGGCTGTGCCCGAGTCACTTCCGGAAAAGATGAGGCCGGCGTCCTGGGGCGCCCCTATCTCATGGGAACAAGCTGACCCCTTTGCTGTAAGTAGATTTGACCTCTTTGCTCTTTGCTTGGTACAATATTACCACAATCTGTTTCGCTTGGAATTTATTACAGATGTTAAATGCACTGCAAATGCAGTAACTTCAGCATGAGTATAGCTGGAAACTCGTATTGTTTATTTTAAGAAGACTTCGCTCATATCCTGTATGGTTTTCAATAGGGAAGTATTTTTAACACCCATTTCAACCTCCACAGTTTGAGGTGTTGACATCATGGAGTTTTTAAAGCTGCATCATATCTGTACGCTGCTTACGCATGTCATATAGGGCCGTTTTCACATGTGGTTTGCTCTGAAGAGTTCCTGCGAAGCCTTTTAAAGTTTCCCCACACTGTATTCTTGTGTTCCTGTCAACTTTAGAAGACACAGATCTGTTAATTGTTGTCTCAAAGCAAATGCAAATCAAACCATCTCAAACTGCATTAGTACAGCACGTGTCATGGTTGTGATACCTTTACAAATAGGGATGCATAGATATTAAAATTCTACCTGATGCTGATTTTTATAATTCTGATCTACTTCATAAGCTTATTCTTCTCCGTCTTTTTCTGAGCCAACATTTTAACAGTATCTTCTCCTAGAGCTTTCAAGCTGCAACCTCCAAACTCGGCTCAGACCTTCAGACTGTTCTCGGGTTGCTATGACTTTTCTAACTGATCCTACTTATGGTTTTCCTAAAAAAAAAACTTTAATACAATCACTCTAATAGAGCGTTTAAGCTTCATCCACTACGCATATATCAATAGCAAATCCTAGCAACTAGCTTAGACCATGCTACCAACATGCAAATTCATGCTACCAACATGCTAAATCATGCTACCAACATGCAAATTCATGCTAGCGACGTGGTAATTCATGCTAACAACATGTTAAAACATGCTAGCAACTAGGGATGCACAATATATCGGCCAACATATTGGTATCAGCCGATATATGTTCAATAAGAAAACTTGGCCGATATATCAAAGCCGATAAATAATGGATTTCCTTCAGCTTCATTTTTTATATTACATAAGCAAATAAACTGATAAATGGCTGATATTAAACACTGAAAACACTAAAAACTAAAATCAGTCATTTTAAATGCATTGTAATAGTTTAAAAGATTACTTTGACAGTTATATTTAATTATGATTTTTAAATATTAATTTTACATGGGTGTTAGAAATGTAAAAATAGGAGTAACAAGCATGTAAAAATTATTTAATTAATTATACAATAAAAAAACACCAGTGTTTAAAACTGTAACATTCACACAGTTTGGTTCTGAACGGGAATCTCTTTCTCTCTGCAGTCTCTGAGGAAGGTGGGTCAAGACTCGACGGTTCTGCTCATCTGTATAACAGTGTTCCTGTCGTATCTGCCTGAAGCTGGACAATACTCTAGCTTCTTCCTGTATCTGCAACAGGTTCGTCAACGGAGAGATTACGTTTATCTCTGTGGTTAATCTATAACTCAGGTCTGTTTTATTGAAACCAGATAACAAACAGGACTGTAAAGTTTTATTGTTTTTATCCAGATAATGGGATTTTCCCCTGAAAGTGTTGCAGCTTTCATCGCTGTTCTAGGATTGCTGTCTATTGTGGCACAGGTCAGTAGAACACATGCTAATAAAGGATTTTTACTTCATGATTTTATAATACTGATGATGTTGAATGTGACTTTTTTCACCTGCAGACTGTAGTATTAAGTTTACTCATGCGTTCCATCGGGAACAAGAACACAATTTTGCTGGGCCTGGGATTTCAGATTCTGCAACTCGCCTGGTACGGCTTCGGATCTGAGCCATGGTATGACCAAAAGCCTCAGTGTTAAATTATAATATTAAGTAGTGAGTTTTTTTGTGAATAATAGCATAAATTATGGACTTTTTCTTTTCCAGTTGAACCGTTGCTTTAAGAATAATGTAAACAGTTAATGAGTCGTTTCTAATGAAATGTCCATCGTTCCTAACTTCCAGGATGATGTGGGCAGCTGGAGCCGTTGCCGCCATGTCTAGTATCACTTTCCCTGCTGTTAGCGCCCTGATTTCCCGCACAGCTGATCCAGATCAACAAGGTACGTTTTCTTGAAGTGAAGTTACGTATTCTTTGAGGCTGACTGCTAAAGCTCTTGTTTCTGTAGGCGTGGGTCAGGGTATGGTTACGGGAATCCGTGGGCTGTGTAACGGTTTGGGTCCGGCCCTCTACGGTTTCATCTTCTACATCTTTCATGTCGAGTTGGACCAAGTTCCAGAGAAAGACCCGGATATACCACATCACCATGATCACCACCAACAGGCAAGTCACCGCACATCATTTCATTTTACTGAATTATGTTGTATGATGTTTATGTTGGTGTCAGGTTTGTTTTAATTGTTAATTAATAAATTGTTTAATAGTTGCTAAAGTTAAAATGCTGAAGTCTAATGCAGCTGAACAACACTCAAGTATAAAATACTTGCAAATAATTTTCTGTAGCATTGCATAATTTTCATAATTCTCTAATAAGGTTAGATACCTGAATGAATTGCAATTAAAAACAAAACTTGGCATCCACAAGTCACCATTTGCAAGAATTCAAGCAGAACCAATTTGTGTAAATTGTTTATAAATTTGCTGAATTTTTGTTATTCTCTGGAAAAAGTTAAATACCTGAAACAATTGTTAAATACCTGAAGAAATTATTTGGTACTAATTTGTGTAAATTGCTTGTAAAACCATTCTTAAGAATTCAGGCATAATCAATTTAAACCCTTCTTAAAACTATTTGTAAGAATTCAAGCAGAACGAGTTTGTTGTAAATTGTTCATAGAACCATTCGTAAGAATTTGAGTATATTAGTGTAAATTTTTCGTAAAATTTGCAGAATAATTGTTATTCTCTGAAAATATTTGATACTTGAAAGAATTGTGCAGTCTTAATTTGTGTAAATCGCTCATAAAACCATACTTAAGAAGTCAAGAAGAATAAATAGTTTGTAAAACTTTGCAAGGATTTCAGAAGCAATTTGTGTAAACTTTTTTAAATCAAGAGAAATACATTTAAATTGTTTGTAAAACTATTAGCAAGAATTCAAGCGGAATGATTTTGTTAATTATTTGAGAGCCTTTCGTAAGAATTTGTGTAAATTGTTCGCAAATTTGCAGAATTGTCGTTATTCTCTGAAACAAGTTAAAGCTGCTGTCTGTAACTTTCTTTGTGTTCAAGATATACAAAAATGATATAATGAGAATGTACAACATGAATCCATTTTCCAAACCGTGTTTTTGTCTTACCCTGAATCATTATGGTACACTTATAATAAGTGTTTATATTGGGACTATTTCAGACCGGTCTGGTAGGAACCGCTGCGGAGTAGCACAGGACCTGCGTGACTCGCCATAGACATGAACAGAGAGAAGTAGCAATGTTTTTCTGCAAGACGCATGCAGTTCTGTTTATTAACCGCTAGAGCGCAAAAAGTTACGGACTGCAGCTTTAAATACCTGAAAAATTGTCGGGTGAAAATTGTGAATTGCTTGTAAAACCATTCTTAATAAGTCAACTAAAATAAATTTAAATAATTTGTCAAACTATTTGTAAGAATTCAACGAGTTTGAACCATAAAACCATGTTAGAATTTGAGTAGAACCAATATGTGAAAATTGTCAAATTTGCAGAATTGTCATTATTCTCTGAAAATATCTGGAATTGTGGACTATCAATTTGTGTAAATCGCTTTTAAAACCATTCTTAAGAAGTCAAGAAGAATAAATAGTTCATAACTATTTGCAAGGATTTAAGCAGAGCAAATATGTTGTTAATTGAAACATTTGTAAGAATTTGATCAAACCGATTTGTGTACATTTTTATTATCTAAAACAATTTATATACCTGAAAAATTGTTGAATACCGGGAGGAATTATTCAGTAATAATTTGTGTAAATCGCTTGTAAAAGATCTTAACATTCTTAAGTCGAAAAGAATAAATTGTTCGTAAAAATATTTGCAAGAATACAAGCAGAATGAGTTTGCTGTTACCTGTTCATAGAACCATTCGTAAGAATTTGAGCAGAAACGATTATTATTTTATGCACAGTTTGAAGGAGTTCGTAGAGATGCATTTTAAAAAGTCATTGCGCATATTCACATTACGAACATTTGGGTGCAAATAGGCCTTCACCATAGACTGTTTTGTAAAAAGGTCTTGCCATTGTGTTAACCGTGTTCCTGCTTCATGTGTTCCCCTCACAGAGTGCAATAATCCCAGGACCGCCGTTCCTCTTCGGCGCGTGTTCTGTGCTGCTGGCGCTCCTGGTGGCTCTTTTTATTCCCGAACACCCCCATATGGGCACTCGTGCGGGCAGCTGGAAGAAGCCCACATCACCCCACGGGCACTCGCACAGTCCCCACCCACCCGGAGAGGCCAAAGAGCCCCTCCTACAGGACACTAACGTGTGATTGGGTGTTTTGATGTGGCCGTATTGGCCACGCCCCCTAACCAATGAGAAACGAACTGCGCATGGAGGCTGTTGTCATTTATTGAAACGTAAAGCTATATCGGAGGCATGCACAGTCTTGCACCTAGAGCTCTACCTTGCTGCAGAGTTCTGAACTTGCTAATTAAGCATATGAAAATTACAGATAGGTGTGTGAACTCTGCAGGAAGGAGTCTCGAAGATTAAGACTGGGCGTCGCTGTTGTATCATGAATAGAGCACCACTTTTTAAAAGAAATGTATATAGAAGAACATATATTTAACGATGGTTCTGTCCAAAGGCACTATTGCAATGGCTTGTATTTATTCTTTTTATTATTTGTTTTTTTGCGTTTTTCTTTTCTTTTTTACGTTGCTCTTCTAGTTCTTCATTTACCATAACTCACTCAGGGACATTAACCCGGTCAGGAATGTTTCCGAACACAGTGTGTTCTAGCGAGAACATACTTGCATATTTACAAGCAACAGGCGTCATTCATGAAACGCAAGCAGAACGAATTTGTGCAAATCGCTTGTAAAACTATTCGCAAGAATTCACATAGAACAAACGTTTGCAACTCGTTCGTAAAAACATTCGTAAAAATTTTACCTGGGGAAAAAAATGGTGTAAATCATTTCCTAAAACTTCTTAATTCACGTAGAACAAACGTTTGTAACTCGTTCATAAAAACATTTGGGAAAAATAATTTCCTACAACTATTTACAAGAATTCATAGAACAAACATACATAACTCGTTCGTAAAAACATTTGAAATGGGGGGGGGGGGGGGGATCCAAGTCATTGGTAAAACCATTCGTAAGAATCATTCATAAAACTACTTGCAATATTTTGAGTGGAACAGATAGTTACAAAATTTGAGTAAATTTAGTCATGAAAATTCTTGCTGAACGTTTTCTGTAAAACGTTCATAAAATCGTTTATACGAATTTGAGTTGAATGATTTATGTAAATTGTTATTGTAGAAATTGTTTGTGTAAGAATCTAAGCAGAACGAATTTCCGTAAATCATTCGTAAAACTTTCTTTGGAATTCTTGAAATTTGCTTGTCGTTCTCGAGGCCCAGTTACCTTTTTAAGGAAAATTACACATAATTGTATGGATTTTCCACGCGAATGGCCTTAACGGAGTTCAGTTTCAGACTTTGACAAACAAACATTGCATTAGAACGATTGTGGTACAGCTTTACATTTTTGTTTGTTTAAGCTGATGCCTGTTTTCTTTATACCACTTAGAATCAATGGTGCCTTCCCCAGCTTGAATTGTGTTGTTGACGGAAACTGGTGAATTTAAGTGATGCGCAAAACTTCCAATTGCGAGATTTGATCAGCCTCAGCCTTTCTTATACAACTGAACAAGTTGAGTTTCGTAGAGCTGACTTTAAACCAGTAGCGAAACTGAAATACATGGCGCGTCATTTGTCTGGATTCGCTTTGGCCTTGTGTCGAAACATTCTTTTACAGAAAATATGTACGTTTACGCAAAACACTTCGTAAAATGCCAACTGACAAAGTAACATTTGAGGAAAAAGGAGGTGAAATTTGCCAGTGGCCTTTCTATATTTTTGGGTTTTCATAGAGACAGATGAATGGCTTGTTTTAAGATACATTTGACCAAATTTATATTTTATTGATGTTAAGACAGGTGAGTTCATCTGTAATATTAGTTGTGTGCTTTGGATATTTATGAGATGATTTCCTGTAATATATTCTCTTCGTCTCAGAATACAGTGTGCTTTTTTTATGTTCTGTGGTTTTGTTGTGCTGTCTTCATTATGAATTTTAACATGGTGTATCGTTTTTTTTGACCGACCAATGTAAATATGTCAAAGTATCTAAACATGCATTTCAATAAAAGTTAAATATTTTTGCTGTATGTGCAATCGTTTTTTATACTTCATATCCATAGTAAAAAGACAATTTTTAAAACTGCATATTAGATTTTATTCACTTGTCCTAAAAATGTTGCTACTTCAGAACAAGCAGCCAAACTGCAATCCATGATAAACAGATTACAAAGTTTACTATATTAAACCATAAATACAATATAAATGTACACACAATGATATATATATATATACAGCTTTACACAGCAATCCAGTCACAGTTTGTCATCAACCATGTCAGCCAATCAAGCACTTTAATCTTTATACCTTCAGTAAAAAAGCCAATTAAATGAATAGCACTATTTGAGAATACAAAACGGCAGCTCTCCGACTGTTCATTCAATCAGACAGTTCATGTCTGGCACAATCAAGTTTAAGACACTGAAAAGAGCTTTTTAGGCACCATAGACAAAAAAACAAAAATAGCACCATAATTTGACAAATTGGGATCTCTTTGTAATTATTTAGAAATGGGTTTAAAAATAAATCTGTTTAATAAGTTATTGAAAACATTTGAAACAAACAAGACTATCATCTGCATGCACACTTTGCAATGCCTTAGCATCTTAGTAGTGGCGTTTACACACAAAACGTAGTGATGAATAGAGGTCCATATAAACGCGCTGTTCGTCATCCTGGGAAATACGCAGAAGCTGCGGCCGGTGTCAGTTTCACTCCAGCCGAGTTCAAAGGCTTAGGAACTTCTGCAGGTAAAGGGGTTTATACTAAATATAACATTCACTAATTATCCTTAAAAGAATAGCAATTAGGAATAACCAGGTAAAAAACTGTTTTTGTCGCTTGCCTCTATTTAGATGCATGCTGGGTAGGAGGCCGCGGAGAGGAATGCTGTCGTCTCGTCTCTCAAAATACTTGGAGTCCAGACCTACAGGTTCTCCACTGTTTAGATCACAGATACAGCTCAGACCCAAGGCTTTATTACAGATCAGGAAGTAAATGGATGTAAAGAGGAACTCACTTCTCTTTATTGGAAGGCTGGGCAAGTGTAGAGGGACTCACTTCTGCTGCTGAAGGTTTGGCACTCATAGGGTTAAACTGGACCTAAAATTTAGTTTAGAACATGATTTGCAAAAAGAATTTAACATGGTTTTCTCAGACATTTATAGGCAGTGACTGTCACTGAAAACAAAGGCTTTGTTCACACTGACTGCTACAATCAGATTTTTAGGCAGTCAGCATTTATAACTTAGTATTTCATAATTTATTATATTTTGTAATATTTATTTATAATTTTTTTTATAAAACTTTTTACCAATTATATATTATTCTAAAAATATTTTATATATTTTTTGTGAAAAAAATTATATAAAAATGTTTCATTTTATAAAATATAATAAATATACAATATATTAAACCTTTTTATAAAATATATTTTTTTTAATAAAATATGTAATTGGTAAAAATAAACGTTATAAAAAATAAAGCTGTATATAAATATTTGCTCAATTATGCATCAAGAACATTTTCAAGTGTCACTTGGGAAGCTACATGTATTAATCGTACACCTTTTCCATCTGCTCTGTTCCTAGTAAATGTTAGTAATGATAGTAAATGTTACTTGCTAACATCATTATTATAGCAACCCATGCAAATAAAACACTATTTTGACTACAACAAACAAATCTGATTGCAGCATTTGCAATAAAAACAATTGGACACTCAGTCCCAAAGTTTTAAACATCAGAATTGTGTGCAGTGTGAACAGAGACTATAATAGAGACAAGTAAACTACAGAAAAAACACAAGATGTACGAAGGAAAGGATGGTATGAGAGAAAAGAGGAGACGAGGCCTGCCTTTAGTCCAGACGTCTGATTGTGCAGTGTCAGGACAGAGCGAGTTCCTGAGCTCACACAGGAAAGAGGAAGAGGATATTTGGAGTTTATTGTAGAGGTGATGGGGAAACCCTGTCCCAAAGACGAGGGGAAACCTTTGCTATCAAGCTAGAGAATAGAAGAACGGCTACATCATTTCAAAGACAAGTCCAATCTGGCATGCAAACAAATCAAACTGATGGTTACTGTATGGTCCTGTTTACACCTGATATTGAGATGCGTTTTGGTTTCATTAGTAGAGACTGCAAGACTTGAATTGGGTCTGTCTGATGAGGGAGACATACAAAATGTGCAGTGGTGAGGGGTCCACAGGACAGGTTTAAGAACCACTGGTGTAAAGTGTCCACTTTCAACCACTTCCAGAAGGAGTTTATGGCGTTCGAACAGCCATAAAAGACCGCCTACTCTCTGCCTACTGACCTAATGCGTAAACATTATGGGAAGTGCGTTAGCCAGACGAGATTTAAACTTTGCCGGCTGAAGACTCAAGTTTGGTTTTTAAGGCGAAAAACTTACCAAGCACAAGCAGAAGCTGCTGCTCTCCGTGTGTTTGTCTGTCGTCTCCAGTCACGTTCATATGTAAATTGTGTGAGCTTATTTCGTCCATTAGACCGAAAGATAAACAAAAAAACATGTATATTTACTCGCCCATAGACCCTCTCCTCAGAGAAATCAGGACAGAAGTGGTTGAAAGTGGACAAAAGAGATGGATTAAAACACAAGGTGTAAACTTGTGATCCAATCGACCAAAACACATCTTAATACCAGGTGTAAACAGGACCTATGATTTCCAGCTACATCAAGCAGACAAAAACCTGTTTGGTGGAATTTATGCTACATTTTCAGAGATGTGCGATTACCATATTGTGAGAGACACTTCCTGTTCTCAGCCCTGCGGCAGGCGTCTCAAACATTCCCAAAGTTTCCTGCTTCCGAGAGAGCTGGTTCTCATTCAGCTGCTTGTTCAGCCAAGTTATTACTATATGAAAGCAGAAAAATACATTTAAAATTATATAATAAATTATATTCCATTAAAATATATATTTTTATAAAAAAGGTAAAAAAAAATAAAAATGAAAACAAATATTTTTATACTTAAAATAGATTTAAAATACATACATTTGAAAAAATAAAGATATACGTTAAACTCACCATTCTCATTGGTTTTTAACACTTCCCTGCTCTCGTCCAGTTTCTGAATTGTAGCTTCCAATTGCTCCTTTAATTTTGTTGCCTAAAAACAACAAAAATTGTTGGTAAAGTGTTGGATGTTGCGAGCACATGTGGGGTTGATGCGGTACCTCTTCCTCTTTCTGTCGGAGCCGTTGTTGGGCGTCCTGCAGTTCTCGCTGCTCCCTTTGCAGTTTCTCCGTAGTTTCCTGCAGGATCTTTTCTTGAGACACTGTCACTGTGTTCTTCACCTTGATCTTCCCCACCAGAGCCTTCAGATCCCCCTGGAGCTTTTTGATGATGCCGTTCGCCTGAAGTGCAATTCATGATTGTGAGGACACCATTAATCGGACTCTATTCACGGTTTCTGCAGGTTTGATGTGGGTAAATTTAAGACCAAGTAAAGAAAAAGTAAGTAATAAATTGAGGGGAACGTCAACATGTTCTCTAAATGAGAAGCACAAAAAGTTGTATTAGCAACACTTCAGAGTTTAAAAATACAACTTCCAAAAGATATTCATTACTTTTTAATTTATTTTACAAAAATATATTTTATTGTATCTTCTGATCGCAGAAATATATTCTTCTGATCGCAAAATAATTAGATTTTTTCAGTGAAAATGTCTAAAGATTTTTAAATCCCGATGCATTTACTGGAGATAAAAAATGACTAGGGCTGCAACTAATGATTATTTTGATAATCGATTAGTTGGTCGATTATTTTTTAGATTAATCGGATAAAAGGCCCTTTTTTTTAATTGACAAAACACACCTTTCCATATCCTGCCCAATGCTGTCCTTCAAACAAATGTGTCAGATGAGTGCTATGTAAACATCTATAGTGAATATATCTACCCTTACAAAAATTAACCATGGTTTTACATTGAATAAAACAAACAAAAATAATATTAATTAATAAATAACAGGGTTATTGTAGTTATTCAGTGGTAACCACAAATTAACCATAGTTTTGCTTCAAATCCATAGTTTAACTATATGGTATTTGTGTGGTTATACAAATGATAATCAATACGGCAAAAACATGGTTTTATTATAATAAATAAAATAATCGAATAGAACCATGGTTATTTCTCGTAAGGGTATGTTTGTGCTATACATTATATGCAAAAGTTACTAAGCAAAATGAGTTTAAAGCCCTACATTAAAATTATATTAAAGAAAAAGAAAAATACAAACTCCAGATCTGTTACCAGATAAGAGGAATGTTCTGCAGGAACACACACACACACACACACACACACACACACACACTCTTTCTCTCTCTCTCTCTCTCTATGGACACAGCAACTGTTACTGTAATTTCTTTATCCTGTAGAAACGTCTTACATTTATATTCAAATTACACGCTGTTGTCCCTTTACAGTTACTACTCTCATAAAATACTTGAATTACATGTTGACTTTTAAAACTAAATTTAGCGTCCAACAGCAGATATTTCAGCTGAATGAATGTTTTGACTGCGTTCTGTCTGTTTGACGCGCATGCGCGCGCCCGCTCGTTCAGTGAAGTTTGAAGTTTAACACACTGTCAGGACGCGCTTTCATGCAAAATGGAAATACTCGCGTGAATTAGTAGCATTTACAGATGAGGAGGATATAACTGTTCTCTATATAGATCAGTGGATATAACCTGTAAAATTAACGTTTTGCGCTGAGGTCGTACACACACACGTCAAGTGCATGGCAGGGTATGTTAAACGCTAATGCATTCGCTTGAAGCTTAAAATAACCAGTTCTCATGTTTTGGGCACTTGGATCATGTACCTTTCCTGCATCAGCTCACTGTTTCCACTCCACTATTTCTAGATGCACATTTTGTCGATAAAATGCGTTATTCAGTGCTATAATTTGGCACGACTGGTGGAAGCTTTGCGTGCACAGAGCAGACCCGACTAATCGATGAGAATCGTTATCGATGATTTTCATTATCGATTAGTTGTTGCAGCCCTAAAAATAACATTAAACATGAAGTCTTGTTTTCTGTGAAATTGATCAAAATGAAGTGAGAACAATATCTGCCAATGGGCTCATAAAAAAATCAGTTTTGATAACTCATTGACAGATATTTGTTCTTGTTTTAAAACAGTCACTTAAAGTAATTTTGTACAGACTTTTTACATTTACATTTGTATCTAAAGTAATTGTATCTTGATTTAAAATTGTTATTTGTAAAATAGTTATTTGTATTGGACAAAAATACTGAGGAAGGTATACATTTTTTTGCAATGCATGCAACATTTCATGCCATGACTTTATGAAGAAGACTCTCAGCTCTGCTTTAAGAGCTTTTTAAGGTCGTAATTTGTGTAAGGGCGAATTAAGACTCTTTGAGACTTTTTTGGGACCCGCAGAAACCCTGGTATAAATAATTCACTGTTAAAATCGGACACAAACCTTAATGAGCTCCTCCGACAGGGATTTTACTGTGGCCTCCAGCTTGCCGATCTGAAGTTGCTTACTTTCTGCATTACCTTCAACAGAGTTCTAGCAAACAAACAATTCAAATAAATATAAAACTAATAAATATAAGGATATCCATGTCATAATTCATCCCAAAATTAAAAAAATGCATTTAGGAATTTTAAAAAAGAAAACAATTTGTGTATTATTATTATTATTTTTAAACAGAACAATATATGTGCAGAAATGTGCTGACCTTCTGTTGCTGGGTGGCTTCCAGCACCTCTTTGGTCCGCAGCACGAGCTGGTCTTTATCTTTGATCTCCTGCTCTAAGACGGCCACTCGCGTCTGCAGCTGGTTGACGAGGCGCTCTTTCTCGTGGCATTCGGTGTCGAGGCTGCTGTTCTCTCTCCTCAACGACAGAACCTGCTGCTTTGACCTCTGACACTCCTGTACAAACACCACAACGTTATACCATCAGATTTTCTTGTGATTTCCAGACTATAGCCTTCTAAATAAATATCCCACCTCTTCCAGGCTGGCCAGTTTGGCTTTAAGATCTCGAATGGTGGAGTCACTCTTGTATTTCTTGTCGATGAGCTCCCTGTTGGCCGTTTCCAGCTCAGAGACTTTGGTTTGGAGCTGCTGGGTGCTTCTGTGATGAGACGACTCAAGTTCCTGTCGCAGCTGTTCATTCTGCTGCTGCAGACGCGTTTGTGTCTAATAGTACAATTAAAAAATAACATCAGTCTCTTCTTTGAAGAGATAAAATTATAAATAAATATATATAATTTATAAAAATTTATAAAAATAACTTTATATTAATTTATCTATACTTATATTTTTAATTTTGTTCACACAAAATTTGTGTCAATTTCAAGCATTTTACATACATATATATATTTTTTTTATATATAATTTTTTTTTACTTTCACAACTTATTTAAATGTTTCCCCCCATATCAAGAGAATCTCAAGTGAGCCTATGGATGTCAGATCACCTCCAGAGCCTGTTCACGCTCCGCTGTGAGATCCTGCATGTGTCTGCTGGACAGAGATGTCGTTTGGGACGTCCATTCAGACCGGAGTTTGTCCAACTCTCGACTTTTCTCAGACAGGGTCTGGAGGACGGGGAAAAAAAAATTCATAATTATGTAATAAATAATTAAATGAATCTATATAATTATTATACAATCAAAATGGTTAATACATAATATAATTGTTATAGTATTAATTGTATAATTATATATATATATATATATATATATATATATATATATATATATATATATATACACACACACTCACCTAAAGGATTATTAGGAACACCATACTAATACTGTGTTTGACCCCCTTTCGCCTTCAGAACTGCCTTAATTCTACGTGGCATTGATTCAACAAGGTGCTGAAAGCATTCTTTAGAAATGTTGGCCCATATTGATAGGATAGCATCTTGCAGTTGATGGAGATTTGTGGGATGCACATCCAGGGCACGAAGCTCCCGTTCCACCACATCCCAAAGATGCTCTATTGGGTTGAGATCTGGTGACTGTGGGGGCCATTTTAGTACAGTGAACTCATTGTCATGTTCAAGAAACCAATTTGAAATGATTCGAGCTTTGTGACATGGTGCATTATCCTGCTGGAAGTAGCCATCAGAGGATGGGTACATGGTGGTCATAAAGGGATGGACATGGTCAGAAACAATGCTCAGGTAGGCCGTGGCATTTAAACGATTGGCACTAAGGGGCCTAAAGTGTGCCAAGAAAACATCCCCCACACCATTACACCACCACCACCAGCCTGCACAGTGGTAACAAGGCATGATGGATCCATGTTCTCATTCTGTTTACGCCAAATTCTGACTCTACCATCTGAATGTCTCAACAGAAATCGAGACTCATCAGACCAGGCAACATTTTTCCAGTCTTCAACTGTCCAATTTTGGTGAGCTCGTGCAAATTGTAGCCTCTTTTTCCTATTTGTAGTGGAGATGAATGGTACCCGGTGGGGTCTTCTGCTGTTGTAGCCCATCCGCCTCAAGGTTGTGCGTGTTGTGGCTTCACAAATGCTTTGCTGCATACCTCGGTTGTAACGAGTGGTTATTTCAGTCAAAGTTGCTCTTCTATCAGCTTGAATCAGTCGGCCCATTGTCCTCTGACCTCTAGCATCAACAAGGCATTTTCGCCCACAGGACTGCCGCATACTGGATGTTTTTCCCTTTTCACACCATTCTTTGTAAACTCTAGAAATGGTTGTGCGTGAAAATCCCAGTAACTGAGCAGATTGTGAAATACTCAGACCGGCCCGTCTGGCACCAACAACCATGCCACGCTCAAAATTGCTTAAAATCACCTTTCTTTCCCATTCTGACATTCAGTTTGGAGTTCAGGAGATTGTCTTGACCAGGACCACACCCCTAAATGCATTGAAGCAACTGCCATGTGATTGGTTGATTAGATAATTGCATTAATGAGAAATTGAACAGGTGTTCCTAATAATCCTTTAGGTGAGTGTATATATATATATATATATATATATATATATATATATATATATATATATATATATATATATATATATATATATATATATATATATATATATATATATATCCATTGGCAGATTAGAGCTGGGCTGTAATATTGTTTAGATTTTGCGACAAGATAATCAAGCCATTGAGATATGCTATACAGTATACACCGATCAGGCATAACATTATGACCACCTTCCTAATATTGTGTTGGTCCCCCTTTTGCTGCCAAAACAGCCCTGACCCGTCGAGACATGGACTCCACTAGACCCCTGAAGGTGTGCTGTGGTATCTGGCACCAAGATGTTAGCAGCAGATCCTTTAAGTCCTGTAAGTTGCGAGGTGGGGCCTCCATGGATCAGACTTGTTTGTTCAGCACATCCCACAGATGCTCAATTGGATTGAGATCTGGGGAATTTTGAGGCCAAGTCAACACCTCAAACTCGTTGTGCTCCTCAAACCATTCCTGAACCATTTTTGCTTTGTGGCAGGTGCATTATCCTGCTGAAAGAGGCCACAGCCACCAGGGAATACCGTTTCCATGAAAGGGTGTACATGGTCTGCAACGATGCTTAGGTAGGTGGTACGTGTCAAAGTAACATCTACATGGATGGCAGGACCCAAGGTTTCCCAGCAGAACATTCACACTGCCTCCGCCAGCTTGCCTTCTTCCCATAGTGCACTCTGGTGCCATGAGTTCCCCAGGTAAGCGATGCACACGCACCCGGCCATCCACGTGATGTAAAAGAAAACGTGATTCATCAGACCAGGCCACCTTCTTCCATTGCTCCGTGGTCCAGTTCTGATGCTCACGTGGCCACTGTTGGCGCTTTCGGCAGTGGACAGGGGTCAGCATGGGCACCCTGACTGGTCTGCGGCTATGCAGCCCCATACTCAACAAACTGAGATGCACTGTGTATTCTGACACCTTTTATGTGAATATACTGTACATATGCAGGTAAAAAAAAAGTTATATATATATATATATATATATATATATATATATATATATATATATATATATATATATATATATATATATATATATATATATATAGTAATTCAAGCTTGCCGACAATATGGTTTACTTTTTTTTGGCAATATATGATATAGTGGTAACACTACAATAAGGTCTCATTTGTTAACATTAGTTAATATATTAACTAACATGAACTAACCATGAGCAATACATTTATTACTGTATTTGTTAATCTTTGTTAACATTGGTTAATAATAATACAGCCGTTCATTGTTTGTTCATGTTACTTCAAAGTGCATTAACTAATGTTAACAAATACAACTTTGATTTTAATAATGTATTAGTAAATGTTGAAATTAACATTAAGAAAGATCAATAAATGTTGTAGAAGTGCAGTTCATTATTAGTTCATGTTAACTAATGAAACCTTATTGTAAAGTGTTACCGATATAGTACACGCTTAACGAGAGAGTACTGTATATATCTGGGTACGGTTGGATATACTTATAGTAGTTGTACAATTCATTTTTAAATATTAAATGAATGAATTTGTTATTAAGTGATACTAACAATTATGAAGCCTGTGAGGTTTTGTTCGATTTATAACCATTTGGTGGTTATATTATAAATAATACATATATAAATCCACTTTGTAAAAAAACATCTTGAATATGACATACTTGCTGTGCATAATTTAGCTGTCTTGTCAGATCTTCCTCAGTCTTTCTCAACTTCTGTTCCAACTGCTGCTTTTCCTCCTGAAAACAGATACATTAAAGATGCAGTCATTAAAACAAGCAGGATAAAAACATAGTCAGAGTCCATGATGATGAGTTGCACCTTTACAGTAGACAGACAGGTGGCCAGATACTTCTTGATATCCGTATCAGATCCCGGGAGCAGTTTCAGAGAGAGATGTGTGAGGTGTTTAAAAGCATTTGTCTCCACAATATTAAGGTTTGAAGGACTGTGGTCGAACGCTGATGAAGCTGACGTGAGCTGCAACAGGAACCTGAACAGAAACAATTCTCACAACCAATATGCATTAACAAAAGATATATAAGATATAATATTCAGATCATCTCTCACCGTGGGCTTTCTCTGTCCTGTTCAGAGATGCACTGCTCAAGCAAGTCGATGAATTTCTGTGGGAATGATGTGAAGTCTATTAAAAGCCCTTGTTGTACTTTTAAGCTGTGAAAGAAAAGCGAACAAATTATTATTTCACATTGAGTCAGATATTACTGTGCTGACAATAAATATGGAACATTATTTTACAAAAAAATGACATAATCAGATCACTATACCTCTGAAAATCCTCCTCTGATATGACAAGATTATATAAAAAGTAAAGATCAGTATCATCCGTCAGCCTTACAATCAAATCCTGTTGATAAAACAAAAACAAAGTCATAAGACCAACAAAATGCTTTACATTCATAAATAATGATGTATAAATTGTAATTTCTCACCTTCCTATGGACAGGATTTGATGATATCTGCAGTTCAATACTGATGCGAATGACTGAACGTCTGTAATTTAAAATAATTTAAACCCTTCATAGTCTCCAAAAAACACAATACTATAACATACATGACAATTAAAGAAAAATAAACCTAAAAACTGATTTAGGTCTTATTTATGTTCAAATATATACATATACAATCGGTATTACCTTTCATCGGTCTCTCTATTCTTCACCTGCACCTGTAACCTCTTGTTAAAAAGTAGTTCCGTCATTTTAAGTTAATATAATAACACAAAAAGTGATAATAATCATAAAAAATCGCAGTTTATTCGTGTTTTTAGGTTGTTGAACGAGTCATTTGTTTTTTCGCGCTTCGCTCCCGCGTTTGTCCGTTTCTCACCGGATGTGCTGATCTCCTCAACCTAATCACGCGTATTATCGTATTTCAGCATATTTACATTTTTAACAGTCGTAAAAGACAAATATAAACCATTGAAGCTGTGTTTAATATATATTTGTGGGTGTTTAAGCCTGATAAAATTAAAACTGTTTTCTGTCGTAGTTCACCGACGCGTGTTGTGATTGGTCGAGAGGCAGGCGTCAAACGTCAACGCCGAGTGGGCGGGGCGTACAGGAGTTTTGAACATGGCGGTGAGTAGCACAAACGTTTCCACACCGTTCACATTATAAACGTTTGTATGGGCTCATGGGGTTTAGAAAACAAACATGTGAGCACATAAATGTCTTGTGGATTCTGAAAGTTCAAATTGTACTCACTAGAGCCTGCTGGTTATTGTAAATTTGATGTGTATTATTGAGGAGCTATGCTACATAATAAGATACTGGTCTTCTATATATTATACAGACTTGTTATATAATGTGTGGTTTTGATTTTCAGGATAAAGATAAAAAAAAGAAGGAGAGTATTTTTGATTTGTCGAAATACATCGACAAACATATAAGAGTTAAGTTCCAAGGAGGTCGTGAAGGTGAGACAGTTGCTTCATAAGATAAATTAGGGGTTTAAATAATTCACATATTATGCTTAACTACATTACATTGAATTTAACATTCATTGTTTCCTATTTTCAGCAAGTGGTGTCTTAAAAGGCTTCGACCCGCTGTTGAATCTTGTGTTGGATGGCACCATTGAATACATGCGAGGTAAAATCTCTTCATTCATTCATTTAGTCCTCTATTTCAGGGGTTTTCAAACTGGGATCTGTGTAAAAAATATCAATCAAATCACTTAAATAAATTAGTAACTTAATAGAAACTAAATATTTTCCAAATAATATTTTACACACTATTTGTTGTAGTATAAATTGGGTCATTATACATGAAAATATATTGTTCTATTTTAAGCTTTAGGATACAAGGCACATTTTCATGGGGAGGATCATGAATATTCAATAGGGGATCATATTTGGGGGTTCATGGCATCTACATTCACACTGCGAGCCTTAGTGCTCAATTCTGATTTATTGCTCAAATCTGATTTTTTTTTTTTTTGTATAGATGTCCACATTGTTGTTTTAAATGTGGCCAATATCAGATTCCAGTGTGAACAGAACAGATAATGGTCCTGGACTGAACCGCATGCACAAAAGAATGATTAAAAAAATAACACAGCAGAGAACATTAAAGTAAGCGATTAATTATTGTGTGATCTGCCGCGGAAGCCAGTGCATTTATGCACATGCTATATTAAAAAACAAAGAAAAGGATCGATGTGAAAGAAGAGTTTTTAAACATTTGTGACCCGTCCATGGTAATAACACCAAATCTGGCACACACCGTCAAAACCAGATATCTATAGGGAAAAAAAATTCTACTTTTTTCCATGATACCGCAATTGTTTGACTAACATTAATGAAACGGACAGCCTAGATATTAAAGGATTAGTTCACTTTAAAATGAAAATTACTCCAGGATTTACCTCCTAGGTGTATATGACTTTATTCTTTCTGATGAACACAGAGTTATAATATTAAACATCCTGATGTTTCCAAGCTTTATAATGGCAGTGAACGGGGCTCAGGAGTTTGAAGCTCAAAAAAGTGCATCCATCCATCATAAACATACTCCACACGGCTCTGGGGGGTTCATAAAGGCCTTCTGAAGTGAATCAATGGGTTTGTGTAAGAAAAATATCCATATTTAACACATTATAAAGAAAAATATCTAGCTTCCGGTGGAACGCCTTCTGTATTCAACTTACGAAGAAAGTGTAATGCCTCTCATAGATCAAAATGCTTACGCTACATCCTAGTCATAAATTGCGTCAGTTATGCTTTTTCCTTAAGTTGAATGTGGAAGGCGATCTGCTGGAAGCAAGATATTTTACTTTATAACGTGGTTAAATATGGATATTTTTCTTACAAAAACCCATCGATTCGCTTTAAAAGGCCCCTCTGAATCATCAGTCAGCCTTACAATCAAATCCTGTTGATAAAACAAAAACAAAGTCATAAGACCAACAAAATGCTTTACATTCATAAATAATGATGTATAAATGATAATTTCTCACCTTCCTATGAAAAGGATTTGATGATATCTGCAGTTCAATACTGATGCGAATGACTGAACGTCTGTAATTTAAAATAATTTAAACCCTTCATAGTCTCCAAAAAACACAATACTATAACATACATGACAATTAAAGAAAAATAAACCTAAAAACTGATTTAGGTCTTATTTATGTTCAAAGATATACATACAATCGGTATTACCTTTCATTTATTAACACATCACTGTCCTTCACTGACTACCTTTTGCAACTATCTTTATAACTTTGGGTATGTAAAATCTTTGAAATGACTCTAATAAGTGCATAAAAGTGACATTCTAGAGTGACATAAAAGTGACATGAATTCCGATATGACTGTTCAGATTGAGGTTGCATTGCAAAACATCTGACCTGTATCGGATTTACCACCACATATCATGGAAGTGGCACAAATCGGAATTAAATAATCAGATTCCATGTGGTTTGTGCCGTTCACACTGACGTGACAATGGTTTTGGGCCACGTTTACCTGCAGTCTGAATGTAGCCTAAAAGATTGAAAACCCTTGCTCTACCTGGGTGTTTTATTATTTTAAAAATCTTTTATTCAGAGTCGTTGTATATGATTCCTAATCACATCCTAATGATTCTGAACAGATCCGGACGATCAGTACAAGCTGACTGAAGACACCAGACAGCTCGGTCTGGTGGTTTGTCGAGGGACGTCCGTCGTGCTTATCTGTCCACAGGATGGGATGGAGGCCATTCCAAACCCTTTCATTCAACAGCAGGATGGATAATATTCAGCCGTGTGTTTTTTTTCTTGTATTGTGTAGATGTCTGGTGAAGAAAACGGATGGTTTTTGTTAGGTCTGAAATCATGAAAAATGTAACATTTTGTATTTAGACTCAGGATAAATGTGTTTTGGTTGGTTTTGTTTCGGTTCATGAAACGTTTGTGTGTGTGTGTGTTGATTATGGTTTTGAATTATAAGGCATGTTTTCTGTTCATGAAAATAGGTGCGTTATGTTGCCCTGGTTCTTTCAGTGTTTTACTACTGACGTTCATTTGGACCATAATAAACATCTGGGATTTAACCATTTCTAATTCAAGCAAAAACAAAGAATATTCCTGTACCTCAAAGGGTGGATCCCACAGTTTTACACCTATCCAGAAAGCTTTTGTACACACACAAACACTCAGACATTGTCACAGAACATTATTTGTATAATATTTCGAAGGCCTTTGGTTTCAAGACGCCTTGAGAAAACATTCTTGTTTACTTTTGTGGTGTCTTCTACTCTGTTTTACATTTACAAAACTAATTCCTAAGATTAAAGACCCAGTCATGGACCCTTTCCTGTTTGGGAGATTTTTTTTCCTACTTTTGTCAAATTAGTGCAAAAATACACTTTAATACAGCAGAGCTACTTTTGACACAGGTGGTCATGTTTTACTTTTCTAAAATTTTGGAAACAAGGGTTTTTCCACCAAGAGGAGAGGTTTTTTGATGGCTATCAGATTGAGGTTAGCTATTCATGCTTCTTAGCACAGCCACAAAGACCTGCTTGTAACCATTCTGGATTTACCTTAGGTGGAAAACACTATGTACATTAATATACTCGCTAGTTCCAGTATAGTTTTCACTCTGATATTTAACGCAATACGTGTGAGGCTAATCGAGATTTGTTGGTCCCTCCATTTGTGATGGTGGTTTTCTCGCAGTTATGAATGAAAGGCTCAGTGTTTCTTGCCTTGCTGGTGCTCTTTTGAACAACAGGACTTTCCAGATTTTATCAGTGCGCACTGGCACCCAAGTCTGGGCTTTATTGGGTAACACAGTTATAGTGGTTTAGGGTCTGTTAACTGATGGTTAACTTTAGAGGGGTCTGTAAGAGGAGCTGCTGTCTGAAGACGGGCCAACTCTTAATACTATTCCAGGTCAGGAGAAGTCTGAGGAGAGGTGGTCTAGTATGGCAAGTTGCATTTCATTTTGCACAGCAGATTAAACCTACGAGGTAAAAAAAAAAGGGAACTATATATTCAATACATAAAAAAATAGCATATATAATTGCAAAACGAGAAGGGGCAGCTAAAATACACAAATGGGAAAATACAAAAAATAATATAAAAAGAATAAACACCTTGTAAAATGATTTTAAAAAAAATGTTTATTGGATGAAAAATACAGAATATCATTACTGCACAGCAGTTAGCTAATTTGCAGCATTTGTCGCTGGGTAGGAAATTTGAAACTATTTGCAGTATAAGCTTTTGGATTTTGTTTTTTTAACCCCTCCCAAGAACAACAGTCTATTGTTTCTTTAAAACGTTTAAATGTCTTAAAATGGTATTGTGTGAAATAATAGAGGATTTTTTTTTTTTTTTTTTTAAAGTATATTTTGTAGCACCGGCCAATCAAAGACGAGACCCTGCCCTCACCTGTGTAAAGCCACGCCCATATGTAAGCCTACAGGATAACAGCGCTGCATTCTATACAGTCTCCGAACGTGTCTTGCGGCTTATTCGGACGTCAATGTAAAGACCAGATGCCTCAGAGACCAAATGCTGTCTGAAACGGTAAGTAACCATATTTTCTATTCAGTTCGTCCTAGAATTGTGCCAGAAGTTATTGCACCCACAGTTTTAATGCTCTTTGGCTCCTAGCTCCTCGGAAAAGTATTTATTTTTGATTATGTTAAAAACGAAAATAATATTTTATTGCATTATTTAACAGCATTATAGCCATTTTATATTTGATACTGTTGCACTGGTGCATGCATAAACCATAATGATTATCAATATAAGTTTTAATTGGCATATATTGTCAGTATCCTCACACTTTTTTAGCATGCATGTTTGCACTGAGTTAACATTTATTTATTATATACTGTACTATATATTTTTTATTTTAAATATTTTATTATATACATTTTATTTTATTTTATGTGAGTTTTAATTGGAATATATTGTTTTTGTTGTGCCTACTTGTATGCCCAAAACTGCCATTTTGCTTGATACATTTGCATTGTTGCTGGCAAGCCTGTAAATAATAGTTTTGCATTTTAAGTTTTAATTGGCATTTATCATTGGTACTCCCAGTATATTGTTTTTTTTATGTAATCAGAGAGTTGTTGTTGCATTTACAACCCTGAAGTAAAAAGTAACTATATCCATACTCTCTGAAACATCATGCTTCATATTTCTATAATACCACTCCTAGTATTGTCTCATTCTATGGCCGGTGAAATAATACTTTGTCATCCCATGAGATGATTTCCACTGTCGGTACCCAAGGGAGACGCTATTACTTTTGATATCTTAAAAACCCAATCCTGTTTTTACCTAGTCATCTGTCTGTATTTCTTACCTGCATGTGTTCTTGTGTTTTACAGTTTGAATGTCCAGGTTGTGTTGCAGGTCTTTGTATAGACTGAAATGGAGAAGAAAGACTTGAATAAGTGGCCCGAAGGTGATTCACGGCCAGCCTACCTCTCCGTTTGCAAATGTATGACATTAGCCGCAATACTGATTCTTCTCATCATTGGGGCAGCTGTGGGTTTTATGACAGGTAAATTAATCTCCATATATCATCTAAGTAATTTGTTCACAGAATCAAAATATTATGATATTTCTGGACACTTAAACCAACCTTGTTTTTCCTGTTTAAGCCTACTTAATACAAGAGGAACATTATTTCATGGAGACGGTGGAATTGCAAGGGCTCAGTTATGATACAGACCTGCTAGATAAAACATCAGGATTCTCTATAGTTCTGACCGCGACTCTGAAAGCAAAAGTATGACCAATAACTTGCACGGAAATACTTCACATTGCAGATGTAAAATGGGTTTTAACAAACTGATGTCCACTGCTGTCTTCACTATTTTACAGATCAGGAATATCTTTACCGCCTCTGCTGTGGCAAATCATTTCACTGACTGCCAGATAGTTGCATATGGGTAGGTATAAAACAAGGTGGGATATTATGTCTACATAAATGTTTGGTATTTGATTAAGAGTCTGTGATATCTTTCAGGAATATCAACTCAAATGTGATGACCACTCTTCGTTTGGTCTTCTGGGTTTCTCAAGTCCAGGGGTACACGGAGAACTTTGTTCAAGACCTCCTTCGCACTGGATTTAAGGCCATGTTGAATGGGAAACCTATCGTTGTCCCTGAATACGGAGAGATCAGTGGCATCATCCTTCTTGGTATGCCAGTTTCCCATAAAAATAATTAAGTCAATAATAGTCATTTTAACCATTTTTTGTTTTCTTATTCCAGGTGCAAGTGGAAAGTCATTCTATGAGATTGGCAATGACATAAGTAAGACGAATGTGATTATATTGTTGATCATATCAAGGTTAATTGAAAACTCAGAGTGCTCAGTCTTTGTCTTTGTCTTTTATGACAGGTAAATGTCCTGAAAACACGTTTACTTGTGGCAATGGCGAATGCATCACAAAGCCAAATCCAGAATGTGACTTTATAACCGATTGTGTTGATGGTTCAGATGAAGCGTTTTGCTGTAAGTGTCTTTATCTTACTATCATGTGCTTTTATGCTTAACACTTTAGCCAGCTGTTAGTTTCCTTTTTGTAAGTTTAAGAACTCATTTTGACCTAAAGTAAAAGATAATTGATTACATTTGACATAGTAGTATAAAAAAAGTTTAAATGTTTTAAGAGAGCAATGTATTTTTAGTGGTGCTTGTTATGGCAAACACCACAATTACTTAGGGTTTGTGATTTAAATAAACCACTACTTGCATAATATTCCTACAGACATGAAATATACCTTTTAGGGCTCTTTCCTGACAGACAACAATACTGGCAAAAAGAATATCAGCAGCCACCTATAAACCGGCCAGAACAACCTAGAAACCACCTTGCTAATATGCATAGAAACATGCAATCACCAAATCCATATCACCAAAACACATTAGCACTCACAGAACCATAGCGTAGCATTGTGGTGGCAAGTTGTGCAGTCATATTTTATGCAGTCATAGACTTAAAGGCACAATATGTAAGATTTTTGATTAAAATATCCCAAAACCACCAGAACAATGTTATATATTTTGTTGATTTGTGTATTTACATTATCCCAAACGTTTCCATCATTTAAATCCAGAGAAGTAAGTGATTTTAACCAGGACACGAGCCGCATCCGTGCATCACCTATCAACGACATCATATCCGCGTTACCCTCGGTTTTATTTTGTAGAAACCATGAAAACACTAAATATGCTTTAATATATTATGTGTTTTATTAGACAGGTAAGCAATTGTTTGGATACATTCATCGACAGAAAACGAATTGTTATATAGCTCAACACAGTTAGTCTTAATCTTGTTTTCTTGATTCACTGCGAGGACCATGTTTTACCATGCCTAATATCAATCTAGCTTACTGCAGTGTGCAACAAGTGTCTCATAGTAGCCGCCGAGCGAACGCATAGAGTAGCATTAATATAACTTTCAACACACTCAAATGTGTGTAATATGATAAAACAGCGATGCGTTACCCAACATACGCATGATCGGGAGAAGCGGAACCGGTCGTCTGAGGCATAGTAACAGCTCCACTGCTCTTGAGCCGTGTGACGCGCTTTCAGCCCCATCCTACTTCATACTACTGTAAACGTTGATAAATCTGTAGAGGTAGAGGTGAAGAGTCAAGACTACAACTCCCATGATTCCACAAAATCAATGCATCATCAAGCTACGCCTTTGTTTTGAATAAGCAACAAAAATTAAAAAATATTGTGCCTTTAATTTATGTTCATTGATTATTAACCATTGTTCCTCTTATAGCCTGTGGATCACGTCCTGTCATGGCTAACCGTGTTGTGGGTGGTGAAAACGCCCGTCACGGGGAGCTACCCTGGCAAGTCAGTCTCAGACTACGTGGCCGCCATACCTGTGGCGCATCCATCGTCAACAATCGCTGGCTTGTCAGTGCCGCTCATTGTTTTGAAATGTGAGGAAGCATTTCTGTAAAATCTTCATCAGTCCCTCACTACATGCCAATGTATAACTAAATATGTCTTCCTTATATACCAAAGAGAAAACAACCCAAATGATTGGACAGCTCTTGTGGGAGCCAATCTAATCAGTGGGGAGGAGGGAGAAGCCACCATAGTAAAGATCAAGTCCCTGGTTGTCTCTCCGGTCTATGATCCCATGACCACTGATAGTGATGTGACCGTACTAGAGTTGGAAACGCCCTTGACGTTTAGCCCTTATGTTCAGCCAGTCTGTATCCCATCATCCTCTCACATTTTCAGTCCTGGGCAGAACTGCATCGTCTCTGGTTGGGGAGCTCTTAATCAGTACACCAGTGAGTATGTTCGATGTTGTGTAAAGCATCTGAATATTCTTTAGCTTGAGTTTGTTGAGTTTAACTCAGATAACCTCACCCCTAAACTGAACCAAACTCAAAACAAACTGTGGTTGGTCACTTCAGGTGCTCTTGGTGTTTCTTGAGCATAATAAGATTCAATAAAGACCAGCCTTTTTGCCAAAAGTCAAAAGTCTGACAACTCGAGACTATACCTTTTAAGATTACACTTCTTTGTGCCCGAGCAGGTGACGTGCCTTCTACATTACAGAAGGCAATCGTGAAGATCATTGACTCGAAAGTCTGCAACAAGTCATCTGTATACAGAGGTGCACTCACCCAAAATATGATGTGTGCTGGTTTTCTTCAAGGGAAGGTGGACTCTTGTCAGGTAAGGTTTTAGCAATAATGCCTGATGACCTAAAAAGTGTTTTCACAATGTAATGTTTTAAATGTGGTTTTGGCCTTCAGGGAGACTCTGGGGGCCCTCTGGTATGCGAGGTGGCGGCTGGGCGCTTTTTCCTAGCGGGTGTGGTGAGCTGGGGAGTAGGATGCGCACAGATCAACAAGCCTGGGGTCTATTCCCGCGTCACCAAACTCCGCAACTGGATTCTGGGCTACACAAATACTGCACCAACAATCCAAGTTGCCCCCACTGTCCCTAGTGTCACAACCACTGAGGCTCACCTTGTTAAAGCTATGAACCCATCCTCTGAGTTTGCCAGTAATGAAAATAATCCTGCCCCTGGGAACTGCAGTGGGAATTATAACTGTGGCGGAGACAAGTGCATCAGCAAGATAAACCCAGAATGTGACAGAGTCGTTGACTGCCCCAATGAGGCTGATGAGAAAAACTGTGGTGAATAATCTCTAATTATCTCTACAACAGGGGTGCCCAATCCTGTTCCTGGAGATCTACCTTCCTGGACAATTTAGCTCCAAACCTAATTAAATACACCTCTGCTGTGTGTTGTAGCAGGGTTGGAACTGAACTCTGCAGGAAGGCACATCCAGGGTTGATTCTAGGATTGGACACCCCTGCTCTACAACAATCCCTTTGGTTTGCACCCACATTAATGAAGTGTGGTCAACTAGCTAGTGTAGACCTTAGTCAGGGTAGGTGCCAGTGGCGTGCACGGGGCGTGAAAGTACCCTTTTCGGTCGTATCGTGGCACCCTTTGGAATGCGATTTCTACTGAGGGGGATCACGGTTTTTGCCCCTGCCCCTCAGAGGTCTGTGCATGCCACTGATAGGTGCCATTTTTAACTCCACACAAAAGAAACAAGGGCAACCATAAATGGTAAACGTATGGTCCATTCAATAGTTTGCACTGATGCCAATTTTCACAACCCATTTCTTTTGTCCACTGTAAGAAAAGCATATTTTCAATGTTGTGTTGACTAATAGACACCAAGGTGCACAACTGTACGACTTATTGAACAGACCGTACATGCATCACTCACAGCCTCGTATTCATTAGATCTATTAAAGTAGCCTGAAGAACAAGAATAAGGGTCACTTGTTTACTTTGTAGACTGTGGGAATCGTCCAGCCGTGGGACAGGAGAGGATTATTGGCGGCATCTCTGCCCGGAGAGGTGAATGGCCATGGGTGGGCAGTCTGCAGTATCAACGCACTCACCGCTGTGGAGCTACACTCATCCACTGCAAATGGCTCCTGACTGCTGCTCACTGCTTCAGAGGGTAGTGTACCACTGACTGGCAAATTCCCAACATGCTCTAGTATACTCAAATAATTGAACAGGACGGATTTAGTAATTATTCCGTGTTTTCGTTAATAGTGAGCTGAACACTGCCAGTTGGACAGTAAGTCTCGGGTCTGTCATTTGGTCTGGAGTGGGTGCTCTGGTTATTCCAGTGCAAAGGATCATCCCTCATCCTGCTTTCAATAGCAGCACCATGGACTTTGATGTGGCCTTGGTGGAACTCTCCATCCCCGCCCCCAAGTCCTACACCATCCAGACTGTATGTTTGCCTTCTCCCTGGCATAGCTTCATCAAATCTATGGAATGCTACATCATTGGATGGGGCGCTGTGAAGGAGGACGGTGAGTTTGGGGTTGGTCAAGGTGACAAAACAAAACCTAAAACAAGAAGTAGTTTTTGATATTGTTTTCACACTAGATGTTTTAGTGTGGACTCAGGTTCGATTGACCTTGAGCCCCTTTCACACAGAGATTCCGGAAAATAAACTGATAATGTGTGCCGGGATCATTTAATTTTTGTTCATTCACACTGCCAGTGATTTTCTGGTATCTGAACACACATCCCCTAAAGATCCCGTAAAGACACGTGACATCAGGATGTCGTCATTTCTTTGTTCCTTAATGAACACAAACGTTCTTTATTAATGTGTAACATGAACATTGATCTGCATTTAAAACCCCTGGTCAAAGTGTCGCATAAAAAAAACTACGTCATTGCGATGACACGAGTCATAACTATGACACACCAATGCAATGTTACTAGGTCAATGTTACTAACCAATGCAATGTTACACTAGAGTTGTCAAAAATACAGACTTCAGTACCAAGTTGGTACATATATGTTGAGGGAGTGAACAAAATGGCCATTTGCATTTATTCATTTAGCAGACGCTTTTATCCAAAACAACTTACAGCTGAGGAATACAGGAAGTGATCCGTCATGAAGAGACGAATAATCACAAAAAGTCCACGAAATACTAAATTTTGGACATTGCTTAGATTAGCATAAGCTAGAATAGGGAGAGATTAGAGGACAATGAAGGGATAAATTTCTTTTTTTTATTTAAGATGAGGTTAAGTGCTCACAAAAGAGATGAGTTTTCAGCTGTCTTTTGAATGTTGTCAGTGATTCAGCATTCCGGATGGAGGTGGGGAAATCATTCCACTAGCAAGGAACAGTAAACGAAAATGTTCTGGAGAGTGATTTCGTGCCTCTCTGTGGTGGCACCACGAGCCGTCGCTCCTTTGCTGAGCGAAGTCTTCTGGTGGGGGTGTAGACTCGTAGGGGTACTAAGTCTGTGGTGGATCTGTAAGCAAGCGTCAACACCTTGAACTTGATGCAAGCTGCGAGTGTTAGCCAGTGCAAAGAGATGAAGAGAGGTGTGACGTTGAAGACAAGACATGCCGCTGCATTCTGAATCATTTAAAGCATTTTGATTGCACATGATAGAAGTCCAGCCAGAAGCGCATTGCAGTAGTCAAGCCTAGAAATGACCAGGGCCTGGATGAGAAGCTGTGTTGCATGCTGTTAGGAATGGTCTGATCTTCCTGATGTTGTGCAGCGCAAACCTGCATGAACGAGCTGTCTTTGAAAAGTGGTCTTTGAAGGACAGCTGGTCATCAAAGGTTACTCCAAGATTTCTGACCGACCTTAAAGGGGTAATCCAAAGTTGAACCTAGCTGGATGGTGAAATTGTGCTATACAGTCGGATTGGCAGGGAAGACGAGAAGCTCAGTCTTTGCCAGGTTGAGCTGCAGGTGATGTTCTTTCATCCATGCCGAGATGTCCGCCAGAAAGCTTGAGATTCGTGCAGCTACTGTGGGATCATCTGCATGGTAATGCAATGGTATGAGAAGCCATGTATATGATGGTCACAGTGATGTAGTGTAAATGGAGAAGAGGAGAGGTTAACCGAGCCTGCTTGAATGTGGTAGGGAAAATGCCAGTGCAGAGAGATGTGTTGATGATGTGTGTGAGTGCTGGTAGGAGTGTAGGAGAGATGGCTTGTAGAAGGTGTGAGGGGATGGGATCCAGAGGGCATGTGGTAGGATGGCTGGAGAGGAGAAGTTTAGATATTTCTGGTGGAGGGGGACAGAGGAGAGAGTTGAATGTTCTGAAAAGTGTGCGTGTGTTTGAAGTGCTGTTGATCTTGTTGTGGAAATATGAAGATTTAGCCGCATGGACTTCATCTGAGAAGGATGAGAGCGGCCAATTAGAGGTGTTTAAGAATCGGTTCAACAACGCTCAAAATGCTAGAGGTAAATGCTGGTATCGTCACATTTTTTACATTTCAGTACTGACTTGGTACCAAAGTCAGCACTTTTGACAACTCTAGCTCACACAGAAGGCACTCTAGCAATTCCATGGGAATTTTCTGGGATCAACGCTCTGTGTGAAAGGGGTTTTAAAGTTATGCGAAAGCTGTCTTTCAAACTGAAGTGTGCACCATGGAGCCGCACTTATGCATTCAGTCTGTTTAGGAAGTGGTCTGGGATTTGACTCACATGAACTATAATACATTTAGTGATTGATGAAATATTGCGGAAATAATCAGCCGATGAATGTTAACCATTCCCAGCATGAGTATGGAGAGCCAGCTGAATTAGAATCAAATGTACTAAGTGTGAAAACGACATAAAAGTGGTCTTCTAGACTTCATCTACTTTAAGTCTTGTTCCAAAAAGATATGGACATAATTGTGGACTGCTTTTGATTAACAGGATCCATTATGATGTATGATCTGTTTATCCCACATAGGTATGATAACCAATCTGCTGCAAAAAGCACAGGTTAGTGTTATTGATCAGTGGGACTGCCAGCGAGCCTATGGTGCTGAACTTATCGACAACATGATGTGTGCTGGCTCTATGGAAGGGGACAGGGATACATGTTTGGTGAGTTTGTGAGAATATTAAGGGTTTCTGAAAGCTACTGTCTAAAAAAAAAAAAAAATCAGCAGTTGCACATCTGAACGACTTCTTCTGAAGCACTTCTGCACTTACCCAATGATACTTAATGCTCTAAAAGTCTTCTTTTTTTTTTTAAACATCCACCGTGCCTCTTAAGCTGATTACGTAACCCAGCCCAATGTAATTCAACCATATCCTTAACTTCTTTAAATGTCATCTCTTCCATAAAAACATTAAATGAACGCAGTGGTCTTCTCTTCTGCAGGGAGACTCAGGGGGCCCTCTGGTGTGCCATGAAACCCAGGGCCGTTGGTTCCTGGCCGGGGTGACCAGCTGGGGTCATGGCTGTGGGCGAATTGGCTTCCCGGGAGTTTACATGCGGGTCACGGCTGTCAGAGAGTGGATATCTATATACCTCCCTTTTTAAATATAAGATCTAAAAATGTCCTCCATAATGTCTCATAAGTGATGTGCAGTCGTGTCCCTCAATTGAAGATGATGAATGAAACTCAAATGGACAGCTTTACCAACATGTTCACACTGTACTATCAAAATATTTATTTGTGGTATTTATTAACAATGCATTCTGGTGTACAATGCACTAGCCCTTGATTTGCTATATCAACGACCTCCACGAAATCTGCAGATTATTTATGCAATTTCTGCACTAATTTTGAGGCGGAAATGCTCCGATTCAGCAGGTTGCACATCCCGTGTGGGCCTAAGCATAACCAATATGGCTTAGAAATATGTGACCCTGGACCACAAAACCAGTAATAAGTCGCATTTGTGGCAATAGCCAACAATACATTGTATGGGTCAAAATTATCGTAAAAATTTTCTTACATGCCAAAAATCATTAGGATATTAAGTAACGATCATGTTCTATTAAGATATTTTGTAAATTTCCTACCCTAAATATATATAAAATGTATTATTATTAGTAATATGCATTTCTAAGGACTTCATTTGGATAACTTTAAAGGCAATTTTCTCAATATTTAAATTTTTTGCACCCTCAGATTCCAGATTTGCACATAGTTGTATCTCTGCCAAATATGATGTATGCATCTCAATTACAAAAAAAATTGAACTTTATGACTGGTTTTGTGGTCCAGGGTCACATATGTACAAATAACGATTATTGAGAAGTGGTTTTCACTTCAGATGGAAGATAATAAAATATGGCAACATTTGCTTGCCTCAAGTTCTGATTTCGAAAGATAAAGGTATCCCCTTTCTCATTTCACCAGCAGAATTTATATTCCTGTAATGGAAAATATAGGAATAATATCACAAAATGCATGCAATTTGCTTCGACTTGGTTGATGCATTGTTAAGGCCAGAAACATTCTATGCAAGTACGCAAACCACATAATACAAGCACATGGTCCCTTTGAACATATGTGTATTCTTGTGCTACTAAGATGGAACCAAACCTCAAACAAGATTCACTTCAAACTGTCATGACCTAGAATAAGACAGATTGTGAAAAAGCATGCTATAGCGCAGCTTGTGGCAACGTTGAGAAAGCAAAATGGAAGTTTATGTACTAAGTGTTTCAGGCCTACTTTGTACAAATGGTGCTACATCTGTTAACCTGATATTTTACCAATGCAACAAAAACATCAATAAAAATGGACTGACTTGATATTTATTTGCATTCCATAAAAACAGCACAACATCTGTCTGGACATGTCTTGGTGGAGTTTGCATCTCTGTCCAAGCCTTTACAAAACTCAATGAAGCAAATGAGGGTCTAAACAGCCTTACTACTGTACTTAACAGACAATGTGACAAATGACACTCCAGGGTCGACAATTGCAGTTTGTTCTTCAGAGGTAAGTAAGAAGTGCTATTTGGCCGATCCTGGTGAAGAAGCGACAATTATTGCAACAAAGACACCCCTGAAATCTCCCCCTCTGGGAGAAGAGCTAGGTTTGTGGAACAGAGGTGGTAAAGTGAGCCGTTCCCTCAGGGAATGGAGTAACATCCACCCAATGACAAAAGGCCGACAGATGGCACGTTGAATTTTGATTGGCTGCTTGATGAATGGATAACAGCATAACAGGAAGGAATCCGATTTAACATAGTTTTTACCAAAACCAGTTGACCAGGAACTGGATACCAAAAGGGTGGAGTTAAAATACTGACCCATCCCTTGTTATCTAAATTCTGGTCATTACTTTAAGCATAAGAACTGCTACTACAATTATCAATCCTTTAATTTGAATTTCTATGTCTTGTTTAATCATTTTAACATGGTTTGAAAACAAAACGTAATGAAAAATGTCCATGTAGAGTCTAAATCCAACCACCTGGTTCCTTCTGTAGCCATAACTGTTGTTGCGTGGTAAGAGTGCCAAGTCTATACACTCGTCGTGCATTTGGAGACCAGGCATCTTTACTTGAGGACTCAGGTGATACCGAGGTAGTACTGGCCGCCATCTTCACATCAAATACGTGCCCTTTCCCTCTGTAATCTGGAATTATATGCGCGGGAGACAGTGTTCCATGCATCCATGTAGCGGTCCATACACATGGCAATGCATTTCTGGAAAAAACAAAAGGTTTATGCATGGGTCTAGATGTTATTTCCTCTAAGGAACATGAATAGTGGTAGAGGAAGTAATCATACCTGTTCAGAGTTGTCCAATGTGCTTCCTGGTTTGCCAATGCATTTCTTGAAGCATTTATCAGTCATTCTCTGCAAGGTACGACAAATTGTAATTGGATACCTTGATGACCCTTATATGATGGCAGTATCATACATCAAAAAGGACTTTTTAATAATAACAATTAATTAATTGTTAGGAAATTTGACAAATAATTACAAAGAAACAGCATAGAATTAAACATGACATTTTAAAGTAGAAAGAATGAAATAGTATTTTCTTATAAAAACTACAATTTTTTTTTTTTTTTACAGTATAGTACAGTAATGCTACAGATGGTAAATTTGGAAGTCCTTTGGAATACCATGTAAAATAACAGTACATGAATCCATGTATCACTCTACCATGGTACTACCACAGTACTTTCTCAATGGGTACCATGCTCATACCTTACCATGGTAGTAACATGGTACATGTTCAAAAATACAATTACCATAGTACAGAGACAAAGCCTTACAAAAAATTACTGTGGAGGTACCAACGTACGTTTAAATTACCATGGTAATACTACGACATGGTGTATTTTTTGGTAAGTGTATACAGTGATGATACCAGATAATATTACCGTTCTTTGCTATAAAACTGTGCTTAATAATTACCACCATTACATTTACATGGTACTCCAAAGTATACCATAGTAGCACATTTACAGTAGAGTAGGCTAATCTAAATAGATATAATGAATAAATATTCAGCAACATTTTATGACAAAATCTATCCAACACAAGTCTCTTATATATAGTTATTAACTGTAAGAAGCACAATGAAATTAATTTAGTTGTAGAGTTTATTTAAAACAGTATTTAACATCTTAAGAGGTTAAAGGCACTAACCTGCAGCAGTTCTTGCGCGTTTGCAACGGCAATCTGAACTTTGACCTGCTCCATTATAGTGCCAGTGTCCATTTTACCAGAAGATGAGCCCGAAGAGAAATCAGAACCAAAACTGTCCATTTTACACACTTATAGATCTAATAACAGTGACACACTAGATTAAAGTCTGTGTCGCTTCTGTACATGTGATAATTTTGCCCTTGAGATCAACCGGAAGCGCTCTGAAAAACATCCTGACTGTTGACTTCTGGGAAATGAAGTTTTTAAGCAAAACTAAATAAGATCATAACGTGTTGATTTTTAAACAACAATAAATACGAGTTTAAGGGAAGGTGTTATTAGGGTCGTTTCTGGTATTCTGTACATTTTGGCCATCATAAAATGTAGAAAATCAAACTCAGCTTTTTAAATCATTTTTTGTGTAGTCATGATAGGATGATGTAAAACATTTGAAAAAATATTCTGGTCAAACTGGGGTAAATAAATTTAACCATTTATTAAACAATTTAATTTTTCCAATTCACATTTAAAGGAAAAGTAGTCAAAATATCAGGGTGGACAAGCAAAAAACCTTGATTATAATTGTTAAAATAAATGTAATAATTGGAATATATATATATATACACTCGCCTAAAGGATTATTAGGAACACCTGTTCAATTTCTCATTAATGCAATTATCTAATCAACCAATCACATGGCAGTTGCTTCAATGCATTTAGGGGTGTGGTCCTGGTCAAGACAATCTCCTGAACTCCAAACTGAATGTCAGAAGGGGAAAGAAAGGTGATTTAAGCAATTTTGAGCATGGCATGGTTGGTGGTGCCAGACGGGCCGGTCTGAGTATTTCACAATCTGCTCAGTTACTGGGATTTTCACTCACAACCATTTCTAGAGTTTACAAAGAATGGTGTGAAAAGGGAAAAACATCCAGTATGTGGCAGTCCTGTGGGTGAAAATGCCTTGTTGATGCTAGAGGTCAGAGGAGAATGGGCCGACTGATTCAAGCTGATAGAAGAGCAACTTTGACTAAAATAACCACTCGTTACAACCGAAGTATGCAGCAAAGCATTTGTGAAGCCACAACACGCACAACCTTGAGGCGGATGGGCTACAACAGCAGAAGACCCCACCGGGTACCACTCATCTCCACTACAAATAGGAAAAAGAAGCTACAATTTGCACGAGCTCACCAAAATTGGACAGTTGAAGACTGGAAAAATGTTGCCTGGTCTGAAGAGTCTCGATTTCTGTTGAGACATTCAGATGGTAGAGTCAGAATTTGGCGTAAACAGAATGAGAACATGGATCCATCATGCCTTGTTAAAACTGTGCAGGCTGGTGGTGGTGGTGTAATGGTGTGGGGGATGTTTTCTTAGCACACTTTAGGCCCCTTAGTGCCAATTGGGCATCGTTTAAATGCCACGGCCTACCTGAGCATTGTTTCTGACCATGTCCGTCCCTTTATGACCACCATGCACCCATCCTCTGATGGCTACTTCCAGCAGGATAATGCACCATGTCACAAAGCTCGAATCATTTCAAATTGGTTTCTTGAACATGACAATGAGTTCACTGTACTAAAATGGCCCCCACAGTCACCAAATCTCAACCCAATAGAGCATCTTTGGGATGTGGTGGAACGGGAGCTTTGTGCCCTGGATGTGCATCCCACAAATCTCCATCAACTGCAAGATGCTATCCTATCAATATGGGCCAACATTTCTAAAGAATGCTTTCAGCACCTTGTTGAATCAATGCCACGTAGAATTAAGGCAGTTCTGAAGGCGAAAGGGGGTCAAACACAGTATTAGTATGGTGTTCCTAATAATCCTTTAGGTGAGTGTATATATATATATATTAGAGAGAATCATTACTGATATACCCAACAATGTAAAAATGTTTGGGGAAAAATCATAGTAAGTATATGTGGTGGTGGTTCAAAATGCTGTAAATGGTTTCAAACTGTTTTTTTAATCAACTTCAATATGAGTTCAACGACTAAGACAGGTTTAAAATAGATATTGTTCAACATTTTAAGGCAGTAAGATCGCGATCTTTACTCGGGACACAAAAGACCAGGAATGAGCCCTTCGCATAAATTCAGATTTTATAAGGATTTGTCGCTTTTGATTAAACAAGTTTTGCCATTTCAAACAGCCGACAAAATGACACTAATATGGTACATGTTAAAAATATTTTTTGTAAGTTTGAAATCTCTGCATCTGGTATAAATCTCTCTCTTTTTTTAAACGATTTGTGTTTTCAGTTTTGTTGCAATATGGGTTCTGTCCAATAGGTGCCGCTACATTTCAACAGAAGATATTGATACAAAGAAATTAGTTTACACTTACAGTTAGTTCAATGTTCGTCAGGTTTTTACAGATGATGGATGGATGGATAAATGGATGGATGGATAGATAGAATTAGTTTCAAAATATGTGTCAAAGCCAAAACATGACCAGAGTGGAAGTTAAAAGTGTCAAACCAGACAGAAGGATGTTGTTTTGATAGTCAGATATAATGGGTGTTGATGGCTGTGTAAACAGTGCGTCGAGACAGACGGCTGTTTAAGCTCTAATAACTCTATTAAATATGAACACTGAGTGTTGGCAGGGGGTCTAACAGTCATTAACAGTCACACAGTACAGTAAGTGTTCACTCACAGTACACTAGTGATGTTTGTACAACAACCTCTCTAAGGACGAATGGAAGATGCAACGAATAACATGCTCTTCATGTTGGAAAGAAAACATTGTGGATTGACACTAAATACCTTAATGAAAGAGGCTCAATACCCACGTGGCGCGGGCTGCTCTCATGGCACATCAATGGCGACTTTTTTTTTTTTTTTTTTTTTTATAAAACTTTTTTATTGAGTAAACATTATTATTATTACTATTATTTTACCTTGTAATTTAGTTGTACGGTAGCCTATTTAAAATCTCATTTGCTGTTTATTTTTGGTGTTTGTGTTAAAAAAGACACGTTCTTAGGCTACATGTCCACGTTAGATAGCTATACGTAATTGAAGAGAGACGAATTTCTTTCCTTAAACTGAACTGAGCGACAATAAAAAGATAGTTCATGCATAACTGTCTGGGATGTACCTTTTAAAGAAGAAAGAGATACGTTTGTTGTTGCTTTCTGTGGATTGCTACACAATCTTACATGCGACGTCCTATCATTCACAATCACAAACATGAAAAACATGCATTGTGTCTCAATACCAGAGCACAGTCACATTGATACACACCAAATGCTCACTCATTCTCCGAATTTCCGAAGCACTTCTGATTGCTATTAAAACGTGTCCTAAGATCACCTCCTCCGCCAGGATTGGACGTTTAACATTCGGGAAGAGGAGGAGCGACTGAGATCCACACTACACACTCACTCGCTGCTCGAGTCACAGTAGTAATGTTCCCCAGCGTGTAACAGGCTCTCACACACTTCAGACTGATCTCAACACGAGAGATGTTACTACTAAAATCTGTCACGACATCTTAAAGTAACACGCGTCTTGAACAGCCGAATGCATTCTGTGCGCGCGACGAAAGGAAACAAGGTAAATTCATGCTACTTTTTCATACTCGGTTATACGACACAATGTTATATACAAAGGTGTAGTATACATGGATTGTATTGGACCGCTCAGTAGATTTGTCTGATTTTCATGTACAGTGAAAAATAAATAAAATATTTCTATTGAAGTTATTTAAATTTCAAAAAATGCACGTGTTGCCAGAGTTAAACATAGTTACTGCAGTTACTGTAAAACCATTCATGCGGAGTTTTAATGTATTAATATTTTCTCATGACAGTATTTCTAGCAACAATAAATGTAGTGACTGTAGTATTGTATGATTAACAAGGTAAATTCAAGTTATTGTTATCTTGGTTGATCTATCTTTGGAGTTTTGGTGTCTATTTGAAGACCTTTTTATTGTTTGCCGGCCTTATTATGTGTCCTTTATTTAAAATACAACAAACACTTGGAAATGTTATTTATTTAATAGTGGTGTAGCATTCAGTTTAGTTCACTGTTGTACTATTGTTAGACAATTAAAGGGATAGTTAACCCAAAAATGAAAATGTTGTCCTAATTTACTCACTCTCATGTTCCAAACCTGCATGAGTTTCTTTTTTCTCTCTCTATATTTTGAAGAATGTCGGTAACCAGACAGTTGATGGCACCCATTCACTTCCATGGTATTTTTTTCTTCCTATTATGAAAGTGAATGGGTGCCATCAACTGTCTGGTTACTGACATTCTTAAAAATATCTTCTTTTGTGAAGAAAGAAACTCATACAGGTTTTGTGTACATGAGGCTGAGTAAGTAATGGTTTTAATTTTTGGGTGAACTATCCCTTTAAGTTTCTTACTCCTGTGCAATTTACTTTGTTTTATGCATAACTGAAATTATGAAATGATAGCTAAGATCAGTAACTTTATCAGAGATCAAAGAGGAAGGCAAGGATTCATTTCCCATGAATCATTAACCCATGTACTGAAAGGGAGAACAATCTCAAGGTAAACAAAACGCTGTAATGTTTTATTTCTGTTTAACAAACGATTATGGGTTTACTGCCGTCCAAGGATATAGTTGGTTCCAAGTGTAATTGCCCTAACTATGATGTATCCACTGTCTAATTATATGTTAAGGATTTTTAAACACTGCTGAACAATAGGCCTTCTGAGTAATATCAAATGAATGTCCACGGATGATTTGAGACGATAATGGGAATCTGAAAGGAAATAGTTTTTAAAAAATGTTTTTGTCTTTTATCCAGTTCAAAGATGTCTGTCAGTAATCACGAGAACCGAAAGTCAAGGTCAAGCTCTGGGTCCATGAACATCCAGCTGTTCCACAAGACTTCACATGCAGACAGCCTGCTTACCCATCTCAACCTGCTCCGCAAGCGACGTGTCTTCACGGATGTAGTCCTGCGTGCTGGGCATCGAGCATTCCCATGCCACCGGGCAGTTCTAGCATCGTGTAGCCGCTATTTTGAGGCCATGTTCAGCGGTGGCCTGAAGGAGAGCCGAGATGCCGAGGTCAACTTCCATGACTCTTTGCACCCAGAGGTTCTGGAGCTCCTGCTAGACTATGCCTACTCCGCCCGTGTGATCATCAATGAGGAAAATGCAGAGTCTTTGCTGGAGGCTAGTGACATGCTCCAGTTCGACGACATCCGTGACGCTGCCGCAGAATTCCTGGAGAAGAACCTCCATCCGTCCAACTGTCTTGGGATGATGCTTCTGTCCGATGCTCATCAGTGCCAGAAGTTGTATGAACTTTCTTGGCGTATGTGCCTGGCAAATTTCGCTAATCTCTACCACACTGAGGACTTCCTTAGCATGCCCAAAGATAAAGTTCAGGAGCTTGTTTTTAGCGAGGAGTTGGAGGTTGAGGATGAAAGCATTGTGTATGAGGCTGTTATTGACTGGGTTCGAGCAGACATTGGGAGAAGACATCTGGATCTTCCCGACCTTCTGCGCTGCGTTCGCCTCGCCCTTCTTCCGGAGACCTACCTGCTAAAGAATGTCGCGTCCGAAGAGCTCGTCATGGGACACAAGGTGGGCCGTGAGATTGTGGAAGACGCTGTCCGTTGCAAAATGAAGATCCTGCAGAACGACGGAGTTGTCACGGGCTTCTGCGCCCAACCCCGGAAGGTCAGCCAAGCTCTCTTGCTTCTAGGAGGCCAAACGTTCATGTGTGACAAAGTATACATGATTGATCACAAGGCGAAAGAGATCACCCCCAAAACGGACCTTCCTAGCCCTCGCAAAGAGTGTAGTGCTTGCGCTATTGGCTGTAAAGTATATGTCACGGGTGGTCGAGGGTCTGAAAATGGGTCTTCAAAAGACGTTTGGGTCTATGACACCTTGCACGACGAATGGTCCAAAGCTGCACCGATGCTTGTCGCTAGATTTGGACATGGTTCAGCAGAACTTGACCACATCCTGTATGTAGTAGGTGGACACACATCCCTTGCGGGGTCGTTCCCTGCATCCCCGTCTGTTTCTCTCAAACAAGTGGAGCAGTACAACCCCCAATCCAACAAGTGGACACTGGTAGCTCCTCTTCGAGAGGGTGTGAGCAATGCTGCTGTCGTAGGGGCCAAAAACAAACTCTTTGCTTTCGGAGGGACTAGTGTCAACAGGGACAAGTATCCTAAGGTTCAGTGCTTCGACCCCTGTGAGAACAGGTGGACTGTCCCGGCCACTTGTCCTCAGCTTTGGCGTTACACAGCGGCAGCAGTTGTTGGTAACCATGTTGTGGTCATTGGCGGAGATACTGAGTTCTCGGCGAGCTCCGCGTACCGCTTCAATAGCGAGACGTTCCAGTGGACCAAGTTTGGTGACGTGACTTCAAGGAGAATCAGCTGTCATGCAGTGGCATCGGGGAATCGCCTGTACGTGGTCGGGGGATACTTTGGGGCACAGAGGTGTAAAACCTTGGACTGCTATGACCCCTCAACGGACTCATGGGATAGCATAACAAGCATACCATATTCACTTATCCCGACAGCATTTGTCAGCACCTGGAAGTACCTCCCATCTTGAAGAAAACACAACTCTTATTTGGTGAGTATTGTCCAAAGTCACTGTCCTGGAACAACTGACAACATTTTCTTTAAGCAGTCTCAGATGTATAAAGCAGTAATTTTGTTTGTTGATGAAAAATGTCTAACCGTAATTAGTGCTGTTGTGTGTCAAATAAAGACAAAATGTTTCTTAATAGTTTGAACAGGAATGTGGCAGCACAAATTACTGAGTAAAACACGTCTCTCTGGGGCGTACAAGCCAAATGCCTTCAGCAAGAACAGGATCAGGTTCATTCTTGTAGTTCTGCCTATGGCAAGGCCTGTACCATTTTTTGCACATTGCTCCACTGAAAAAGTGTATGGTTTTGCTTCCCTGGATTGTTTACAAATATTCTGTCTTTTCTTTTAAATAAATGTCAGGGCTTATTGTCCTCACAAGTGTACACAGTAGCCAGACAGATAACAAAGTCAAATAATGGTTTCCCACAGATCATCGGTGTTTAGAGAAGGCGTGTTTGAGTTTGATGTGTAATGTTTGCCAGGAAGATTCAAGGATGCAGACTGGAAACTTTCAACTTGTCAGGTGATGTCTTTGAAGGGCCCTGCTCTTTATTTGTTGTAAAACATCAATATTTTTTATAGTGCTAAAAACTCTTGCGAGTTCCACTTCTAAAACACCTTGTCTTGTTTAGCACACTCGCAGCTTGTTGAGCTCAGTGCTCACTTAATGGAAGGACGCCTAGGGGAACTGCTGTTTGCCCTTCCTCAATAATAAACAGATGGTTTGGGTGGAGACGGGCAGAAGAGAGCCTGCGAGGCCCCAGATTTGCACGACTGCAGCTGACAAGTCTCTTTTATCCTTCTTTGAGAGTGAAAACGGTTCCAGCTCCTTTGAATATCACTAATTCACCATTGATTTTTGCACAGAATAGCCTTGTCAGAAATGGTGGAGTGAGGCATGTGGAATAGAGTGAGCTATATTTTGCACCGTTTGGCAGCCAGCAGCTTAAAACTAAAAATACATGTTGCCACAGAAGCCGTCATCTTGTAACAGGGGCGAGGAAAACAAATAGAGAAGATGTTCTTTACTTTGATGTTCATATTTGTCACAAAGTACATCAAAGATGCATCACACTAAAGGTGTAGACTCTCGAGACAATTTCTCACCAGGCAGTCACGCCCATTTAAACGCAGATACGTTTCTTTCCTATTGTCATTGCATATCAGCACAGTGAGTCACTGTGAGTTGGTACAGAGATATTCAGAATACACTGGAACGCAGTTCACCCAACATACTTGGTATGCTTTTTCACCCAACCTTATAATCCTTACATGCATTGTCTTTGACCCGGTCCCAAATGGCACACTTCATATGCACTTTCGTTCTTGTGGACTTAGAATGGCTGCCGCGTGCACGTGTCCGTTAAGTCCATGAGACCGTAGGGTGTCCCATTTGTCATTGTAGGTTTCAGAAAGGTGCTCATGAGCGGTCAATATGTGCCCAGACTTCTTCCCAACAGTCAAAGCGCTGTTATGTCACGAAAGTGTGGACTCGTAGGAAGACCTTGAGTGTTTAGGGTGCCATTTAGGACAGGGCCTTTATTTACTCAAACAACCCCATGAAATGATTTGACAAGCACAGATCTATATCCTAGGTTGACGTATGGCTAACAGGAATAACAGCCACAAAACTCTGCTTAGATTGTGGATTAATTTGGGTTATGTTGAAATAGCATGCTAGTATACTTTTTTCATGCAGTATATAGTACGTGTATATAATATGCATATGACCTACTTCATTTATCAGAAACAGAGCTTGCAGTGCTGAATACTATACTGTGCTTGATTATACTTCCTTTTCCAGTATTGGCAATGATCTGGATGAAATATCAGATTTTCAATCTCCCTTTGACTCCTATTTTAGTACCAAAATATGACACACATTTGAATTTAAATAACCATTTTGTTATTATAAAGGAGGCCCTATGTAATGAGGCTATTTGCATGCTAAAGTTTAAAATGCGTATTGTTCCATAATGTCTACTATTTCACTTACTATTAAAAAAAACTTGTACACCATGCGGCATTCAGAGAGACAGAATGTAGCTGGTCACAGATGAATTATATTTCCTGTCTTCAGGCAACTTTAATGTTGTCTAGTTGGCAAGACTAGTAATCCAAACTGTAACATGAGCACCATGGAGGAAGTTATCAAGATCCTCTCATTCTTTGGTCTTGCAGAGCAGGCTGTATTAACTGGCACTTATCCAGTACACACTATATGAGTCTCTGTTTGTTGTATGACACACCTGATCTAGGTCAAGGGTCAGTTCCTCGCTCTCAGGACGGGTTTACTATTCACGGAGGCGGACCAGAGTGACCGTAACGGTCAATACTAATGTTTTATTAATGCTAGCCTTTTAAAAAAACATCCGAAAAGCTAACAAAAAAATCCTTTATTTTGGCAGCTGCGGCCAGTCATATTTTACCGCCACGCGCGCGGAGTCACCGCGTCTCTCGAGCCCTGCGGCGCGGCTGGATCTGCATAAAGTTAATGGGATTTTTTTCACTTCTTTGTCCGTGGAAGCGGGACCTGCGGAAAGAAATTGAATTATACGAAGGCCTCAAATTGGTTACCAGCCGTAAATAGATCAAACAGGCCTTTCAGCCGCGAACTCGCTTGATGTAATTAATCAGAATTGCATAATATTCATACATCAGAGGAGGTGAAAAGGTTGCGGTTAGCATACAAACTGCCTTTGTTTTTCAAGCCGGGGGCGCATAGACTGAAAAGAGCCGGTATTCTTGTTAGTTTATAGATCAATTAGAACTCATAAACACAATAAAATATGCAAAAGAAAATGCCAATACGATTTAAGCTGCCGTCCTGTCACTACATGATTTATAAGCTAGCTAACCCGCACACTCTTGCTCATTAGTAAACATTGCCAGAATATTGAGAGGCGGCTCATAATGCAAAGCAAAGGCCGTTTCCTAATAAATAAGGTGCTGACTCGGGATTGATCCGAACACCGATCAATGCGCACAGTAGTTTACACAGCTGTTATTAATTCAACCCTGTGACCCTCATTAAAGCTGCTGGAGCCGAATCACTAGGCCTACTTCTGTGTTGAAGAAATACTTAGTTATTAGTAGTAGCATATTGTTTAATTGTTATTACCTAGATAGGCCTACATACATAAATTAATGCGAGTGATTCATATTTATTATTCAAGTTTTATTAGTTATGAAAAAGCATACTAAAATAAAGAAATGTATTTGTTTAATATTTTATTTAAAATGCATATTAATCATTAAATGTTTTGTTTCCACCATATATATATATATATATGAGTAATAAATAATTTATTTAGAACTTAAATAAACAAATAACATATGTATTATTTATTTTCTAAAACAGTAACTTAACAAATAGTTAACAAAACTTAACAAAAAATATTTTTTTTATTTCTTGGGATTATTGAAGTTTTATTAAGGGGTGTCATTGCTTAAATAAATATTTGTTTATTGCGATTAAAAATAATGAAAAATAAAGAAATTCATTTGATTAATAAATATTACCCAAATAAATAAATTTAAATTCTTACTAATCATGAAAAATTATTTCACCTTTTATAAAAAACATTTGAGTAATAATTTTAGTACTCAAATAAATTAATCAAAATGTATTTATTATTCTGTAAAAATAGTAAGTTGCAAACACTTAAGTGATTTACAAACTTAAATAAGATTAATGCAAAAAAAAAAAAATACATTGAATACAAAGACCTTAACGGCTGGTGTTTTACTAATTAATTAATTTTAAAGCATGTAGTTGACTCGCTGTAGTTGGTTGAACTTAAAGTATGCAACCTGGCTGCCTTAATTTTGAGTTCATTGAAATGAAAAATTTGAGTTAATACAATGGAGATCTGTTTAATTAACAGAAACTCAAAATATTATGTTATCCTAACCATATACTTTATCTAAGTTGATTTGACAAAAGAAAAAAATGTTGTGATAAATCATGAAAATATTTTTTTATAGTGCTGCCTAATAAAACATGGTAGTGAAAGTTTGGAAGATTAAAGATGTGATGAAAACAACAAGAGGCTAGGTGATTAAAACAAGACTATAAAATCTATTAAACACAAGCTGATTGAATCCCAGGCATGCGTTTGGGTCTTTAGACTTGCTTTAATGGAATTTCCAAGGACTGCAAACTGGGTCAAAGGTCACTTGCGCTGCTGCTGGTTTGGGAAGGCTGAGACCACAGACACTGATGGATAAGCGTTGCTCGAGCGTTATTTACGCAACACTGAAACGCTGTTCACTTTACTGAAGCGTTTGTGTAGCATCGCTTCTCATGTCTTAAATTAAAGTGTCTGCCGTGTCCCAGAAATAACACAAAGGCATGAAATACGGGCTGCTGATGTTTAAATATAACTGGCTCTGAAGCTGCTGTACTTGTGAAACAGTGATAGCTCTCAGGTAGTATTTTTAATGCTGCTGGAGTGTTGATCGTCTCAACAACGGAAAAACAGGCATCAGAGAGGATGCATGCAATATTGGGAGAAACGTCCGTGCATGACTTTTCACATCCGAATAGCATTTTAATTTAGTGGGTTTTTTTCTGTCCACTGAACTTTGACTCTCATGCATCATGTCCAGAACAGTATTGATTAGAAAAGGATAATTATGTCTCCTGGTAAAGGGTTTCAAGCTTTTAATTACACTAGCAGACACATGGTGACACGTGTTGTGGTGTCTAGAGACACAGCGGGGTGCAAAAGGATCAGCTGGCTAGTTTTAGCAGCTAGTTCACAGTATTATCTAGACTTTACAGCACTGTTAACCTTGTTAAACTGTAAATCAGCTTCAGTGGTGTCAATCAGACCTTAGTGTTATTCCTCGAGTGAGCTGGAAATCACACATACATTTACACTCAGTAAAAAATAATTAAATATGCTTATGTATTTTAATGTTTTTTTTTATGTCAGTTTTTTTCAGCATCTTTGTGTATATTGTTTTCATTTGCTATAGCATTAAATTATTTGTATAACATTTTTTAAAATGTTCAAAAAAATAATTAAAGGGATATTCACCCAAAAATGAAAATTACCTCATGATTTACTCACCCTCATGTCATCCTAGGTGTATATGACATTCTTCTTTCAGACGAATACAATCAGAGTTATATTAAAAAATGTCCTGGCTAATCCAAGCTTTATAATGGCAGTGAATGGAAGCCCAAAAAATGTGCATCCATCCATTATAAAAGTAATCCACACGGCTCCAGGAGGTTAATAAAGGCCATCTGAAGCGAATCGATGGGTTTGTGTAAGAAAAATATCCATATTTAAAACTTTATAAAGTAAAAAGCTTCCGCCAGACCACCTTCCGTATTCAACTTACGAAGAAAGTGTAACGCCTCTCGCAGTTACGCTACATCCGACGTCATTGTCGCGCCCAACTGTCAGCTTCTTTTAACCCGCTGGTGCTGTTTAGTTTTTTTTTTTTACTTCACTGGAACGGTACAAAACTTGTTAAAGGTTTTGGCACTTTCTGTGTGTGCACAAAAAAAAAAATCATGGCCATGATTTGAAAAGGTTAAATGGTCCTGAAAAAATTGTCACACTTGTATTGTTCGCGGTCAAAAATGCACACATTGGAAATTATTGGGAGACGAATTTCATCTATTGGAAACGTTTGGTACTGCGCACAAACAAATTCTTACTGAAAGCAAATTTTTTGAGATATCTACCTCAAATTTGGACCACAGCTTGTTTTGATTTATCGCTTTGATTTGGAAAATATGTATTTAATATAAAAATTGTAAATTGTATTTTTTGTGCATTTTTCATGAAAAAAGTTATACAATTTTATATTTATTGTTAAGTTCACTTTTTAAAAAACTTTTTTTCATTTCATCACAGCAATAGTCTGCCATGTGTCGTCTTTAAACGGAGACCAAACTTCAAGATTTATGACAGTTTAAGTTGGAAATTTCATTTTCAGGTCCATGCTCAAAAAGTGAGTAAATGAATTATAACTACGGCATACTTATAATTAAGTACCATAAAATATTAAATAAAAAACATTATGGAACTAAAATACAGTACAATCATTTCATTGAAATAAAAAAAAATCTGTCATTTTTGACTGACACGTGAACAGTACCAGAGGGTTAAGAACTGAAAGGATCTTTGAGAAAGCAAAAATTGTTCTATGCCATTACTGCCCCTTTTGAAACCTTTATTTTAAAGAGTGTAGATATTGGTTAAGCTTTAGTCAAAGCAGTTTACACGTTCTTAGTGCAACCACAAAGATAAAATGATCAAAAACTCATCTAAAGAAACAGCTTGTTTTATAGGTTGGGAAAAACATGTTGTGAAAGTGGAAATTAGGCACAAGTGAACTTCATGATCTCATTACCTACATGTTTCACATTTAACAGGGAGGGAACAATTTTATAGTACAAGTTTTAAAGCTCTTTTGAAATTAAAAGCAGCTTAACATACCAAATGTGATCTCATTAGTAGGTGTTTGTATAGTTTAGTTACTATTGTATGTATACAAAGGATATACATACCATGAAGCAAATGATGGTTTTGTCACACACAGTTTTTTTTTTTTAAACTAATGTGAAGGATTGTAGGTGAACTATGTAAAGTTGAACATGTGTAACTCATTCCCTCTTTTTCCGTCCTCAGATATTTCAGTGTTCTCTGGAATGCAGCTGAGTTTCCCCCCCACGAAGCTTGGGAATGCTGGGGGAGGGGGAGGCGCTTTTCCTCCTTCACATTCACATGGACCTTTCACTGGAAACCAAGCCTTAGGTCAGTCGGGATGGTAACCACGGCAACCGGAGCCCATCCCAGGTCGCAGCAGTTCTGATGGCGAGATGCGACCCAAAAGAGAGATGCAGACAGCATTGTGAACACGTGTACATAAACTTACTAGACTTCACTCTTTAAAACAGGCTATTTTTAGCCTAAGGTTTCATGCTTCAATATCTCACTCACTCACACGGATCCTGTACGATCATTATTTAACTCTTGCCTCTGGTTACACCTTTGTGCATGAAAGAGGGCTCATTGTGTTCTTAGTAAACTCGAGTGATCTTTAAAAGAGGAAATGAACCCCAAACTGTTGAATAACTAGTTAGGCTGTGCTGCATTTTTTTTTATATCAAATGTTTTTGAATATTGAATATATTACACATATTCTAAACACTTTTTTGATCAGCACTGTATTCTTGTTATAATAGTACTAGACGGATAGCGAGGCTGGGCTAATAGACAAGTTTGGGTCATATTTCACCTCTAAATAATAATATTCTGCATAAAGAAAATGAAGCCTGTTGTTTGCATTGCAGTATTATTTTTAGGGCAATTAAAATTCCACATTTTCCCCTCCAAAAAATTCTCATTACCGCAATGCAAAAAAGTAATTACCATATTAGAAAAGAAAAAGAATGTATTTGTATTTAAATTGTGAAGTAGTTGTGCATATGCAGATTTAAATAATTTAATTAATTAAAAAAAAAATCCTGGACAAATTACGGTAAAGTGCAATTGTCATGAAAATGTTACAATTCAAAATAATATCCAAATACAAAATTATATTTAGCTTGAAGACAGTGAAGCCTGTTTTTAGGTTGTTTGCATTGATATTTTCAAGGCAAAGCAGACTTCCCTCCAAATTCTCATTACCGTAATGCAAAAAAGTGATTACCATAATGGAAAAGATAAAGGAAAGATTATTTAAATTATAGACATTATAAAATATGTGTATGCTGATTTAAAAAATAAATACTTTAGTCTGGACAAATTGTGGTAATGACAAAATGTCACTATGCAAAAATACTCTTAATGGTCCTAAATAGGCTTTGTTTTCTTTATTCAAAGTTTTTGCTCAACTGTTGAATGTGTAGTTTACAATGTGAGTAACAGGTGGTTAAACTACCAAAGCGGTGGATTCCTTTCCTAATGGTTTTGTGCCAATGGTTCATTAAACTGTTTTCAAAGTGAACAAGATACCTAGCAAACGTCTTAAATGTTGTTGCTGTACATGTAACCTTATGTTCTTTTGTGAAGTATATTGTATTTTTTTTAAGTAGATTTTGCACATTGTATTAAGACGCTGTCCTTCTCACTGTTGAACGGTCATCTACATTCATAAGGGTGTTTTTCTTAAACGTAAGACATTAGAATGTGTTGCCTGAGGCCAAAGAAAGCAGCACAGATAGAGACATGTTACCAGCTATATGTTGCGTTTGCGAACTGTTTTGCATTGAAATATGTTATGTTGTAAAATGTCTTATTTTGTGTACAGTTTTTTGATATCACTGATTCTTGTAGTTTGTTTTGGACATTTAATGCCAAATATTGTTTCTAACATCTGTCAGTGTATGTTAAAGACTTTTTAAATAAAATGTCTGTGAAAATGCTAAGCAGGTTTTCTTATTGTAGCGCAAGGTTTGGATTTGCGGATTAGAACGACTATGATCCGCTGAGTGACAAGGAATGTCTCACACCTTTCATAACGCTAGATACACTGGAATTTTGAAATTGTCAGTCACACCCAGTCGATTTCAACCACAGCGATTTCCAGCCGCTGCAGAAACCTGGAGTGTAAAGTTCAATTTATGTGCACTTTATGCCTTCACGTTGCTATTTTCGCTCAAGAGATGGTTGTCTTCAGACACGACTCCTGGAAGGGTGTGTGGGTACATGTCATGGCATCAGCCTCATTCCACTCATTCCTGGGCAGGTGTGATTAGTGGAAATGCCAACGAATGGCACAGAGACTCCAGACTGCGTTCCTTTGCCCAGACTGTAGGAAAGAGATCTGGCTGTTGAAAGAAAGAGACAAATAAATGAAGACAATCTATAGGGAAAAAGAATTACAAAAATGTAATATTTCTTTCAAACAAACTTTTGAGAAACTAACCAGATGTTCTTATGATTCATCCAGAAGCAAAATCCAGAAGTCACTTCAGAGGGTTGTAGGACCACTAATCAAATATCAACGCCTTCAATCAAGTGTTGTCGTCAAGTGCCCCTATTATGCTTTTTCGGATATTACCTTTCATGTAGTGAGTGATACTGAACGTTGTCAGTTGTCAGTTGTCAGTAATGCCAGTCTTCCTGCACAAACCTAAGTAGGTTTGTAACAAATTGGCTGCCCACTAACGTCGTCTACTTTGACCTGTCCTCAAACACTGTAGCTGAGGTCTGGAAGACTTTGGTTCGTGTTGTTGACATGTCGAGAAGACGCTGTTATCTGTGCCATGAAAGCCAATCCACAATGCATCACTTCCAAAGGATGAGGACTCGAGCGTGAATTGATCCGGTAAATCCGACGTCATCATTACTGTTTGTATCACTGTGTATAAAGTGATGAGGAAGATCTGGAGCTGAAATGCAGATATTGTAAGGGGTGCTTCGTTTCTGACATGCGTTGTAAGCGATAGACCAATCACAACAGACTGGGCCATCTGACCAATCAGAGCAGAGTAGATCAATCACAACAGACTGGGCCATCTGACCAATCAGAGCAGAGTAGACCAATCACAACGGACTGGGCCATCTGACCAATCAGAGCAGAGTAGACCAATCACAATAGACTGGGCCATCTGACCAATCAAAGCAGAGTAGACCAATCACAATAGACTGGGCCATCTGACCAATCAGAGCAGAGTAGACCAATCACAACAGACTGGGCCACCTGACCAATCAAAGCAGAGTAGACCAATCACAACAGACTGGGCCACCTGACCAATCAAAGCAGAGTAGACCAATCACAACAGACTGGGCCATCTGACCAATCAAAGCAGAGTAGACCAATCACAACAGACTGGGCCACCTGACCAATCAAAGCAGAGTAGACCAATCACAACAGACTGGGCCATCTGACAAATCAGAGCAGAGTAGACCAATCAAAACAGACTGGACCATCTGACAAATCAGAGCAGAGTAGACCAATCACAACAAACTGGGACATCTGACCAATCAGAGCAGAGTAGACCAATCACAACAGATTGACTGTGAGAAAAGAGCTGATGCTGCAACATATATTATGAGAAAAGTGTTTTTGACCTTGTATGCATGTAAACCAATTATAGGAGACCTCCAAAACAAAATTAGGAACCTTTAAAATAGCATAATAGGGTGACTTTAAGACATCAACATTGAGTAATCAAACATTCTGTCCTCTATTACGTCTTAACCCATTCAGTCATTTCCAAACCAAATCCATGGCTGAGCTCCAGGAGACTGATTGAAAAAGACATTGATACAGAAAGTAAGAGCTGGCCTGATGCCCGCCAGACACTCTTGAATAAGTTATGCACGCGGAGGTCAAAAGCCACGGGTCCGTGCACTAATAGAGCCGATCAGAGATGCCAGATGGGAGAAAGCCCTAAAAGCAGCTGGGCGCACTCCCATGGGGAAGAAAACTGGGTTTTCCAGACAGATGTCTTTGTAAAAATGATTCTGCAACCACTGAAGCCTTTGCAATAAATAGTAGTCAGTTTAATCAAGTACAAGAAAGTTTGACTAATTTTGATGTTCCTTTGAAGTTTGTAGGACTTAGGCAATTTTAATACTTTAAGAACTACCAATATTGCCACTTTACTGTTTATCTTTTTAAAATAGATTATACAAAGTATTCAATATGGGTGACAATAGTCGTGACACTCATTTGGAAAAACAAGTTTTATGGTAGAAATAAATTATTTTACTTTAAAATGATCTTGCATTGCTGACAGAGTAGCTGTTGTCTAAGACTGGAAAAACGGCGGCAAAAAACAAGCTTCATTCATCACAAGCAGCGTATTCCTGCTGAGCATGTTGACCCGCTAAGTGCTTCAGGTGTGAGCGCAGATGGGGAACAGCATCTGAATGAATGCAGTGAAACACAAAAAAAGGCAAGGGATAAGAGACATCTTCCTTTCAAAGGGACCCTGGCAGGGTGTGTGTGCGCTAGCCTGTTTGAGGCAGCTCAAAAGCACCATTGTCATGCAAAATGAAAAACCGACAAACTCAAAAAGATTCTGCCGCTGACGCAATTAATGCAGTGCGCATAAATAGACGTTTGAAACTTGGCAGAAGACAAAAGAACTAGCCAACAGGGTCTGGAAAGAAAGGACCGCCACAGCGTGGACTGAAAGAAAGGGCGGTTGGCGTAGGCGGTTTCAGTGAGGGTAGTTGGTTAATGCTTGTCATAACCCTGAGCAGAAAGAGCGCAATGGGGTAGAACGGACACTAAGGGGGGGGACAGGGGTCGGTTGCCCCCATTCACCTAAATACTGGCGTGTGTCTGCCAGGCGGATGTGTGCAGCTGGGGGGCCTCCAGGAACACAAAGATCACGCATTAGTGGAGAATCAGCTTCCAATGGTTGCCCCCCATGGGGATTTTACCTCCAGGGTCTGTGCCAGAAGCGTCCTCTCCAACCGTCCACCTCCTGTAAAATTGCAACAAAATCAATGCACTAACTAAAATGTTATTTTACCCTGCAGGAACCTCCAGAAAAGCACATCTTGTTTAAAAAAATTAAGATCCTCGGGCACTGTTCAAGCTGAGGTTTATTGCCCAACCAAGACAGCAACTCCCATTCCTTAAGAAATGCAAGAAATGTGTTGTTGTCGACTCTGCCAGACAAGTCAAAGCAACTTATAGGTGAAAAGTGGCCACAAAAAGACAAAATTCAGGCCGTCTTTGACCACAGGCAGCTCAAAGTGCTGAAGTGTATGTGCGTCTGTGGCGTCTGGGCGCAGGTACTTTCCTTCAGTCGAGTCGAGATGTGATCTGTCAGGAACGTTAATGTTCTAGTGGTTCCTCAAAGTTCTGTGGTTTAACTGGAGGGAGTCACCACACTATGGCATAAACAGCATTTAGGTGTGACCTCAAGGTGTGTTAAGCAACACTGAGAAGCTTAGTGAGATGATATATGAAATGATCACCTTGACAGAAATGTGTTGCATAACTTCATTTGAAATGTTGGTCAAAACAAACCTTGATTTTGGCTTAAAGCCTCAGACAGACAGACAGGCAGACAGGCAGACAGACAGGCAGACAGGCAGACGGATAGACAGACATACAGACATATAGAGATAGATAGACAGACAGACAGACAGACGATAGATGGATAGACAAATTGACAGACAGACAGACAGACATATAGAGATAGATAGACAGAGACAGACAGATATAGACAGATAGAAAGAGACAGACAGATAGATAGATGGATAGATGGATAGATAGATAGATAGACAGACAGACAGACAGACGATAGATGGATACACAAATTGACAGACAGACAGACATATAGAGATAGATAGAGAGACAGACAGAGATAGACAGAGACAGACAGACAGATAGATAGATAGATAGATAGATAGATAGATATACAGACAGACAGATAGATAGATAGAGACAGACAGACAGACAGACAGACAGATAGATAGATATACAGACAGACAGATAGACAGATAGATAGATATACAGACAGACAGATAGAGATAGATAGATAGACAGACAGACAGACAGACAGATAGATAGATATACAGACAGACAGATAGACAGAGACAGACAGACAGACAGACAGACAGACAGATAGATAGATATACAGACAGACAGATAGACAGAGACAGACAGACAGATAGATAAATAGATATACAGACAGACAGACAGATAGATACAGACAGATAGATAGATATACAGACAGACAGACAGACAGACAGACAGACAGATAGATAGATAGATAGATAGATAGATAGATAGACAGATAGACAGATAGACAGATAGATAGATAGATAGAATGTTCAAAAATGTTTAAATGTGTTCTTGCCAAAGTTAACGGATGATGAGAACCCAGGACAGGAAGCATACAGTAACTGACACGCTTTAACATGCGTCGCAGGTTCTCCTGGAGCGCACATAAATCTTCCCTCAGTGAAATGCACATCACTCGGCATTCAACACAAAGAGCTGGGCGCCTCCATCCGCCTTGCCAAAACATCTCTTTGTCTAGACGCCATAAAAGAAGCAGGTTATTTGCGAAAACAATTGTGCACAGAAATCTGAGTTTCTAAAACTGAGACGAGAGACTTCTGAGCGTTCCGACAGAAACGGGCAGAGGAGAGGAACAGCGTTTTGAGGAGGGGGGGGGGGGGGGCAGTAATCACTGTTTACACAATGGAGTAATTACACCGAACAGTAGGGGGGCGGCTGGGAGGGGTGGCGCGGACAGAAGCTTTGCTGACAGATTTAGCGGCGCTCTCTGATTAACAGTGAATGTTATTATGCGACGCCGAGCTTTGATGCTCTGCCTTGTGCGGTCGATGGCCTCAGGTTGAGGCGTAGCAACAAATTCAAAACATTTCTTGACTCGCAGTAGGTTGAACAAAGGGGGAAAAAAATTAAAATTGTCCCTCTAAGCTCAGTGAAGAAGAATGTTGATATTTGCAATAGTTTGCACAGATTGTCTTCCAATGTGGGAAGTGGATTCTTTTCCCCTTAGATCAAATGGTGACAAAGATAGCGGCCAGACATGCCACAGCACTTATTTACAAGCATTCCAAGGACACCTCACATGTTTGGATGCTTGAAATAGTTCCTCATCACCATAATGCCCCTTGTTTGTTTGGGATGAGTGGGATTCGGGGCTATTTCCTGGAGAAAAGAAAAAAAACGAGAAGGAATGAGAGTGAATCGTATCTCTAGGACGGAACAGAGCCGTAATTGGACCTTTGTGTCATTCAGACAGGGTGGGGCAGATGGTCTCCTCCAGCCTGCCTATCCCGATATGGGCCTGGTTGATAATTATGGGCCACTCAACTGAAAAGGCACTCGAAAAGTGACATCAGGATGAATAATACAACAAAAGGAAGTGAGGCGTCTGTCTGCGCCCGTCTCTAGGGTGTTGGGGTGTCAGCCTCTCTAACACGCAAGGTTAATGAAGCAGCTGAGGGCAAGGACGTACCTTGGCTTTTTGTGTGTTGCACCATATGATGTACATCTAAATGTCATGTGGACTGTATTTCTGTTAAAAGCTCAACCATTTTCTATACATCAAGTTTGTTCAAAATTCTTTAATGAGCCAAAGATTTTATGGTGACTTTGAAATCCACGTCACTTTTTGGAAGAAGAAAAAAAAGAGAACAAATGGTCTGATTTTATCAAGTTCGATCAGTCCTGCATAATGTCCCAATCCAAATCCAAAACCTCTTCCCAACAGTTTCCAGTCTATCAATAACATTGGCTAAGAACAAGCTCAAAAACGGAAGCATAACGTAAACAAACTCCTTTCATTTTTTTGTATCAATTTATTTTCAATGATGAAAATATATATGGTATGACAGTGAACATCACCGATTGTAACATTTTAATATGCCATGCGCAAACTGGGCCTCATTTGATTTTTTTTTTTGGTAAATTATTCGTGAAACCATGCATTCGTATATAAATTGTCACCACATTTACCTAAGAATTGTTTTACCAAAGATTTAAAGGGGTGGTTGATTATGATTTAACTTTTTATAAAATGTTTAGGTAGAGTGTAATGTTGCTGGTTGAGCATAAACAACATCTGCAAAGTTACGATGATCAAAGTTCAAAGCAAAGGGAGAGATTTTCCTTACAGAAATCGCATTTTAAGGGCTACAACAAACAGCTGGTACAAGCTTATTCATGGGTTAGTCTTCTGTGGAAAAGAAATTACGTTTTTTGAGGAAAACATTTCAGGATTTTTCTCCACACCATTGACTTGCATGGCAACCAAAATGTTGAAGGTCCAAATCAATGCCGTTTCAAAGGGCTTTGAAGTGCGCTCTGCACGATCCCAGCTGAGGAATAGGGTCTTATCTAGCGAAGCGATCGGTCATTTTCAAAAAAAAAAAAAAAATTCTATACGTTTTAACCACAATTGTTCGTCTTGTGCTGGTCTGCGACGTGCCAGGAATCACGTAATTACGTTGAAAGGTCACGCTATACGTATGCGGCAGTAACGCCCCATTGTTTACAAAGCGGGGAGAAGGAGGACCGTTCAGGTTTTTATCGTATGTTGAATGACATATTATATGTCTTTGTGTCAGTTCATTGTTTAAAATGGTCTTTACGTTGAAGCTGTGGTTGCTCGCGCTGCACCTGGATATCAACACACCCGAACATTCCCTGACACATACACTCACCTAAAGGATTATTAGGAACACCTGTTCAATTTCTCATTAATGCAATTATCTAATCAACCAATCACATGGCAGTTGCTTCAATGCATTTAGGGGTGTGGTCCTGGTCAAGACAATCTCCTAAACTCCAAACTGAATGTCAGAATGGGAAAGAAAGGTGATTTAAGCAATTTTGAGCGTGGCATGGTTGTTGGTGCCAGACGGGCCGGTCTGAGTATTTCACAATCTGCTCAGTTACTGGGATTTTCACGCACAACCATTTCTAGAGTTTACAAAGAATGGTGTGAAAAGGGAAAAACATCCAGTATGCGGCAGTCCTGTGGGTGAAAATGCCTTGTTGATGCTAGAGGTCAGAGGAGAATGGGCCGACTGATTCAAGCTGATAGAAGAGCAACTTTGACTGAAATAACCACTTGTTACAACCGAAGTATGCAGCAAAGCATTTGTGAAGCCAAAACACGCACAACCTTGAGGCGGATGGGCTACAACAGCAGAAGACCCCACCGGGTACCACTCATCTCCACTACAAATAGGAAAAAGAGGCTACAATTTGCACGAGCTCACCAAAATTGGACAGTTGAAGACTGGAAAAATGTTGCCTGGTCTGATGAGTCTCAATTTCTGTTGAGACATTCATATGGTAGAGTCAAAATTTGGCGTAAACAGAATGAGAACATGGATCCATCATGCCTTGTTACCACTGTGCAGGCTGGTGGTGGTGGTGTAATGGTGTGGGGGATGTTTTCTTGGCACACTTTAGGCCCCTTAGTGCCAATTGGGCATCGTTTAAATGCCACGACCTACCTGAGCATTGTTTCTGACCATGTCCATCCCTTTATGACCACCATGTACCCATCCTCTGATGGCTACTTCCAGCAGGATAATGCACCATGTCACAAAGCTCGAATCATTTCAAATTGGTTTCTTGAACATGACAATGAGTTCACTGTACTAAAATGGCCCCCACAGTCACCAGATCTCAACCCAATAGAGCATCTTTGGGATGTGGTGGAACGGGAGCTTCGTGCCCTGGATGTGCATCCCACAAATCTCCATCAACTGCAAGATGCTATCCTATCAATATGGGCCAACATTTCTAAAGAATGCTTTCAGCACCTTGTTGAATCAATGCCACGTAGAATTAAGGCAGTTCTGAAGGTGAAAGGGGGTCAAACACAGTATTAGTATGGTGTTCCTAATAATCCTTTAGGTGAGTGTATTAGAGTGTGTAGTGTTCATTTTTTTCGACGAGGATTTCAATCACCAGCTAGGAAATCGTCATTTCCTTAAATCGGCAGTGCCCGTGACGTTTTTACAGCAAGCAGAGGTATGTAACGTTATGTTTTTTCAATATTATTAGATGCATTCATTGTATTTTTTTTGTCAATGCGTTTTATAATGTGTGAATGTTTATTACTAATATCTTCCAATTTTTAAATACGTGTTAAACTCTGTTTCTTTTTTTTCTTTTTTTTACCGTTGGCAATGGTTGGCATTTACCACGTGCACCACCACGTCTCGTTCGATCTTAGTCTGCCCGAGGCTTATGTCGCCGCAGCGGTCTCCTCCATCTGCCTACAGTTCTTCATCTGTGTACTCCGGTTCAAAAAGGTAGGGTACTCCATCTCTTTTTCTCCTCCAACGTCAAAATCGTCCGACATCATTGTTTTACCTTTGTTGTTAAAGGGCGTTTTTATTAGTCTTGGCACGTTCGCTTTGTAAACAATGGGGCGGTACTGCCGCATACGTGTAGCGTGACCTTTCCACGTAATTACGTAATTCCTGGCGCGTCGCAGACCAGCACAAGACAAACAATTAGGGTTAAAAAGTATAGAATTTTTTTTTTTTTTTTTTTTTAGAAAATGTCCGATCGCTTCGCTAGATAAGACCCTATTCCTCAGCTGGGATCGTGCAGAGCGCACTTCAAAGCCCTTTGAAACTGCATTGACTTGGACCTTCAACATTTTGGTTGCCATGCAAGTCAACCAAATTTTTTTTGGTGAGGAGAAAAATCCTGAAATGTTTTCCTCAAAAAACGTAATTTATTTTCCACTGAAGAAAGAAAGACATGAACATCTTGGATGGCATTGGGGTGAGTAAATTATCAGGAAATTTTCATTTTGGGGTGAACTAATCCTTTAACTCCACATCAGCTACATGAATTCCTCAACTAACCATTCAGAAACGTCCTGTTGCATTCTACATGTTGTCACTTCTTCTTGAGTCTCTCCATCATTGTCCGACTCCGGTTTGAACATAAAAGGCTGAACAGTTTCTGACATTTTTAGTGCGTGTCTGCATGAGGTAATCAGAGCTGCTAACTCAATCTTGAAGCTCCACCCTCTTCTGGAAAGGGGGCCGGAGCAGCAGCTTATTTGCATTTAAAGGGACACACACAAAAAGGCACGTTCTTGCTCACCCTCAAAAAGTGACAATTTTAAAATGCTATAAAAAATTATCTATGGGATATTTTGAGCTAAAACTTCACACACTCTGGGGACTTCATAGACTTATTTTACAATTTGTAAAAAGGGGCATTTTAGAACCCCTTTAAGGCTCGTTCACACCAAGGATGATAACTATCAAGATAACGTTAAAGATGTAGTTCGAAAAGTCATTCTCAATTATAAAGAATAGAGTCCACACCACAGCTATAGCGATAACGGCACAGAGAAACAATATCATTGGAATCACTGATGAACGATAAAAACATTGACAGCCAATCAGAATCCATCCTGCTGTAACGAGCTTGAGAATTTAAAGTGACAGACAAGCACATGATTAGAATAAACAACAATATAATCAACTGGTGTGGATGCTAATATATTTATCTTTATAGTTATCTTTCTTGGTGTGAACAGGCCTTTACACAAAAATTGGAGCTTATATGGATAATGCAGGTTTGAATCTACTCAGTTATGTCGTGATTCCCTAAACGCTCAACAAAATGCTTTTCCCTAAAGGCCCATTCACAGCAAGTATGATGACTATAAAGATAACCATAATGATAACAATATAATTCTGTTTAGTCTAAGCACATGGTGCAATTTTATCATCTGGCCCTTTAAATGCTTGAGCTATTTAAAGCGGGATGGTTTTTGATTGGCTGTCATGTTTTTATCATTCATCAGCTGGAAAAATCTTTAATATTGAGAACGATTTTTATAACTATTTTTATCGTCATCTTTCTTGGTGTGAATAGGCCTTAATAGTTTATGTAAGAATGTTTTTGCTTTTGTTATAGCATACTTTTCCACAATAGCATCAATTTAAGCAACAATTGTTTTACCAGTAATTTACAACTTTTTACACACAAATAAAATAACTTATACTTCATGAACAAGACCTAATGTATAGTGCACATTTACGCTTTAATAGCTTTTAATTTGCAAATTAGAATATTAGAGAAAACGTTGAATAACATTTCAACAAAATGCTGGAAATAATATTGCACACTTTTATCCAAATAATCAAATCAAACAATAGACAGATTTATGACTTATTAAACTAAGCAGCAGTAAAAACCCTTCATGAAACCAAACAGGTTGGACGACAAATAAGCAGCCAACGGCGTTCAGTCACACAGGCCATTGACATTTATAGATCATTCAGTTTGGCAAGAAACTCACACTCTTTTGGCACAAGAACTACAGCGTATGAGCGTTTTTATCACAGATCGCCATCCACACACACACACAATCCCAAATAAAGACTTTCTGGCCTGTAACTAAATACACAAAGATTTTACTATGACAGCAGATTCTTAGCAGGCCACTTTATTGGATTACACTCCTACAAACTTATGAATAAACACAGTGTGTGTTGTGGCATACTATCAGCTCTCAGTAACCATATCTTCCTGGCCATATTTCGTTTTTTCATGATGATAAACAAAGAACAATAACTTCATTCATCACCCTTTGTACATTTATATCGGTCACTTTACAACAGGTGGTCTTTAAACACTACAAAGTATTACAAAAAAGCAATAAAGGCATAGTCATTAAAATAGTTTCCATGGACACAGAAAAAAAAAAACACAAAACGCATTTATTTTTATGAGGCCAGGACAGGAAGTTATATGGCCTGCATGGGACATGATCTCTGGTCTAGACTTTGCAGAGCTGTTATGCAACAGAGACAGAGAGAGAGAGACTATAATGCTTGTAGAAGTGTTAGCCTAGCAGCTTGTCTACCAAATTAGCACTTCTAGCATCAACACTGAGAATAATGCATGCAGATTGCAGGAGGTTCATTAAAAGGTCATTAAAAGGGAAAATAAACGGCACTAAAATCCTAGTCACATGAAATGCTACAAACAAATACAAATTGCAACAATAATTTAAAGTCTAAAAAGCCAAAAATACTTTGTAAATGTGCTTTAGTCAGATATCATCTCGAAAGCATTTCCTGCACTCTACAGCAAAAATGGTGTGAGCCAAGATGTCTAATTTGGAAACAAATTACTATTATGAATCGTTTCTTTTCTAATGAGCCAATTTAAAAAGATTCGCTAAATGCCCTCAAGCTCATTCGTGTGTTAGCGGTTTGAATCAGATTCCGAAAGCCAGTACGTCCCAATTCACGTACTGCACTATTCTATGCAGTTTTGTAGTATAAATAATGTGAGTACTGTGTTCACACTGGAAATTCCAAAAAGAGAAAGTGCACTTTAAATACCCAGATGATAATTAACCAAAAAAACGAAGTGTGGAATACTTAATGCATTCTAGATTTTATGTTCCAGGGCAGGGATCCTCTGGTAAAAATCGTGTTCCGGTGCAGCAGTCCCCTGGTAGAAATCCCGTTTTGGGGCAGGGGTCCCCGAGTAAAAATCACATTCCGGAAAAAACAAAAACAAAATTGCATTGCAGGGCAGTGGTTCCCTGGTAAAAATCATGTTCCGGTGCAGGAGGTCTCCCCAGTAAAAATCTCATTCCTGGGGGATACAAAAAAATAAATAAATAAATAAATAAATAAAATAAAATAAAATAAAATAAAATAAAATAAAATAAAATAAAATAAAATAAAATAAAATAAAATAAAATAAAATAAAATAAAATAAAATAAAATAAAATAAAATAAAATAAAATAAATCACATTACAGGGCAGGGGTCCCCTAAAAAAAAAAAAATTGCATTCCAGGGCAGGGGTCCCCTGGTAAAAATCGCATTCTGGGGGGCAGGGTATTGGGTGTTGGGAGTTGGTAGTCGCTTCAACCTGTGGTCGTGGTGTATAATGAATCATTTGGGACTCAAATGACTCCCCTAACTGAACCGCAAGCCATTTTTCGGTCATAAATAAATAAAAAATAAACAGCTTTCCTGTAGCTCAACCAATAGAGCGCGGCGCTAGCAACGCTAAGGTCATGGGTTTGATTCCCAGGGAAAGCAAGAACTGACAAAAATGTAAAATGTGTATCTTGAATGCATTGTAAGTCGCTTTGGATAAAAGCGTCTGCCAAATGCATAAATGTAAATGTAAAAAATAAAAAGTTCATGAGACTAACTGGTTGTTCATATGACATATGATATGAAAAAAAAAAATCAATAAAAATAGACCTATATTTAGTTTTGTTGTAATAATAATAGTATTCTAAAAAATAATTTATGTACTCATTCCATAACCAACACAACATGTGTTATTAAGCTTGTAAAAATATTCTTACAGTAGGCCTATGGTACAAATACAGTGAAATAATCAAACTGGAACTAATTTATACTAAACAGTATAAGTATAAGCAAGCATATTAGGCTACATTATTATTAAATACTCCCTTATTTGTCTGGAGCACTATTATATATTATTTAGAGTGACTAATTCTTCAAATTGCAAGTGAAAATCTGGCTACTTTTAGAGCCAAGACGACAAAGCAACAGCAAGAGGTTTGTTTTCGTTTGCGGGTAGAGGTCTTTGCACAAAATAACTACAATTAAAAAAGAGTGACGTGACTACAGACACTTGTGAACCAGACAGGGTTTGTCTCGCAGCACAGCGTCTAAAATGAGCAAAGCACAAGACACAGATGGAAAGAAAACCATTACAAAAGCAGTACATCATCTGGTAAAGAACTACTCAGGAACTGGACACGCGGCTGTAAGATCCGGACTGGATAAAAGGAAAACCACAACACCTGAAAATAGCTTTGTTCCGCCACAGCTCTACAATTAGCATGGCCTGAGACACGGACACCAGGTCCTGTTAAGTTGGGCTCCGTCTCTTTTCCTGTGAGAACCGGGCCAGAATCAACAGACGCGCGGCCAGTAGGGTCACGCGCTTACATGAGCGTGGAGAGTGACAGAAATAAAATCATATTGTCCGTACACAGCACGGAAGACACTGTATAACATACAGTGTTATACTTACTTTTGAGTTTCCTTTGTGGTCAAGTTCAATTGTAAATTGGCAGACCGCCAGTCAAGAGACGTAGCCTATAGCCTCTGTTTGAAACGGAATAGTTGCAGTATACACTGATCAGGCATAACATTATGTCCTAATATTGTGTTGGTCCCCCTTTTGCTGCCAAAACAGCAAAACACCCTGAAGGTGTGCTGTGGTATCTGGTACCAAGATGTTAGCAGCAGATCCTTTAAGTCCTGTAAGTTGCAATGTGGGGCCTCAATGGATCGGACTTGCTTGTTCAGCACATCCCACAGATGCTCAATTGGATTGAGATCTGGGGAATTTGGAGGCCAAGTCAACACCTCAAACTCGTTGTGCTCCTCAAACCATTCCTGAACTATTTTTGCTTTGTGGCAGGGCGCATTATCCTGCTGAAAGAGGTCACAGCCACCAGGGAATACCGTTTCCATGAAAGGGTGTTCTGCAACAATGCTTAGGTAGGTGGTACATATCAAAGTAACATCCACATGGATGGCAGGACCCAAGGTTTCCCAGCAGAACATTGCCCAAAGCATCACACTGCCTCCGCCGGCTTGCCTTCTTCCCAGGATTTCCCAACATCCCGGTGCCATGTGATCCCCAGGTAAGCGACACACACCCGGCCATCCACGTGATGTAAAAGAAAACGTGATTCATCAGACCAGGCCACCTTCTTCCATTGCTCTGTGGTCCAGTTCTGATGCTCACGTGCCCACTGATGGCGCTTTCGGCGGTGGACTGGGGTCAGCATGGGCACCCTGACTGGTCTGTGGCTATGCAGCCCCATACGCAACAAACTTTCTATCAGAACCAGCATTAACTTCTTGAGCAATTTGAGCTACAGTAGCTCGTCTGTTTGATCGGACAACACAGGCCAGCCTTCGCTTCCCACGTGCATCAATGAGCCTTGGCCACCCATGACCCTGTCGCTGGTTCACCACTGTTCCTTCCTTGGACCACTTTTGATAGATATTGACCACTGAAGACCGGGAACACTCCACAAGAGCTGCAGTTTTGGAGATGCTCTGACCCTTGTCAAACTCGCTCAAATTCTTAGGCTTACTAATTTTTCCTGCTTCTAAGACATCAACTTTGAGGGCTAAATGTCGTGTGGGAAATGCGCTAAACAAATAAACTTGTGCTCATTCGGCACAAATCCGGATATGTGCACTTTGTTTATGTTTTGGCGTTGTATTATATAAGACACTTTAAGTCAGCACGTTTTAGATTTATATTTCGGAAAAATGTGGTAAAAATGGATTATGTATTTATAAACATTTCTAACAGCAGTTATTAGCAGTTATACAGTTAATAATTTTGTACAAAACTAATTTGAATTTAATGAATTTCATATAACGTGCATTTTTGCAAATAATATGTCAAAAAAGATGTTAGACATTACTTACCGTTCATTTGTCGCACAGGTAGTGTAAGGTCAAGTTGAGCACATTGCATTGTGGGATACAGTGTGCTCCACAAATTTTAGCAATATAGTCAGTCATTCCAGATCTGTTTTTTTTTTTTACATAGACACAAAGACAATGTGATTTGAATAAGAGTAAAGCATGAATCAGATTTTTCTTCACATATTTTATTACTAAAATGTCTCTAAAGGCAGCAGTTTTAAGTGTTCACAAGTATTTCTATTTTTCTTCAGTAGAGTGATGGTGTGGTAGGGGGGAAAAAAATTCACACTGGCCTTGCATGCTAAATCCTTAAGACATGAAACATCAGAAACATTAACACTTGAGGTCCCCTTAAAGTCTGCTGGTATTGAAAAGTGGCTAGTGTAACTGGAAATCATATTTTTTGGACATATCTGAAATAATTTGACTGTACAATAATGTCGCACAATCACAGACACCAAGAAGCTACAGTCACAATAAATGCCGGTCGGATCAAGTGACAATTTAAAGCGACATAATGGATTTTTTTTAAAGATCACATTTGTAGAAATACAAGAAATCAAAGAGAACAATTAATTCGGAAGTAAAGTGCGCTGCAGCTAAAGGAGTGCGACGAACAGCATCATCAACATCACATGATTCATTTATGCCTTATTAATCTGCTACAGTGTGAAAATATCTCTTCACTTGCACCATGGACAAGCATTGGACCTAGAAACTAATATCTAGGATGGATATCAAATATAACAGCCGTTTTATAAACAATAACATCATGAATAATGTGGAACAGCTGAAATGTGATCCAAAAGCAATGCATTATGATTTTTTTTAACTAAAATAAAAACACTAAGGCTGAATGACTTCATTTTTTCAAGAAATAAAAGTGCCTAAAAAATGAAATAAAATTACACCCAGATTGAGCGCAATAACCATCTGTAATTCCAGTGGTCACATGACATCCTTGCATAATATCTACATCTCATCTATGTTAGAAGGAAACTATGTACAGCATATACATGCAAATCAAATGGTCGCAGGAAATGACCGTCAGAGATCGCTCAGTGACTTGATCCTCACAGCTCATGTTCAGTTTACAAACGGAGTGGTTTAAGTTCTAGTCTTTGGTGGCATTACATCACACGTGCCGTTTCTGTGGTCAACTTTAGAACAGAAGAAATACTTGACAGCTTTAGGGACTTAAATTAGACAGGATGAAATGAATGTGTCATAGGAAAGGAGGAAATGAATGTGGAAATAACTAGGATGGGTAAGAAACCCAAGTTAACTTCAAAAAAATTTATACATCTACCACAATATTTGACAAAAAAAGGCAAACTACTATTATGCCATAATGACCGGCTCAGTTTGGCACTAATATTACATTTATTGGTCATATTTTACCCCAAATAAATGTTTAAAATAGACGACAATCCCATTTTAGGATGATTTAAATTTTGCATTGAAAATTTGCAATTAAACATTTCCCTCCAAAAGTTCTCATTAACGCAATGCAAAGACAAAAAATTAAGTCAAATTCACATTACTGTAACGCAGTAACAAAAATCTATTTTTTACAGGACAACTGTTTTTTTGCCCATTATATTAAAAATACAATATTTAAAAAAAACAGAAAAAGCAAATACTACCATGATGTATATATGTAAATTATAGTGTATTTCAAATGATCAATTTGAATCATTTAAAAAAAAAAAAAAAAAAAAAACTTTTTTCACATGTCACGGTAATGAGAATGAGTGGTTTTTTGCATTATGGTAATGACAATTTGGGGGTAAAATGTGATAAATTACATCACAACAACATTTTAATGATCCTCACTTAATTTTTTGGGGGTGAATAATGACTTCGAAATTCCTTGAGTTTTTGTAAGCTACATTTGAACCAATTCATGTCTTAGATGGACTTTGATTATTTGGAAAGCTGAAAACATGGTTCATTTAACATCTGAAACATTTGCTCCCTTCTCTTTGAAGACCAACTAATATAAATATTAAAAACAGAATATTGGTTAATAAAATCTTAGTTTCTCTTCACGTTCACTGCGTATTTTTTTATGATCGTTTGGAAGAAATCTTAAAAAAGACGGACCACGTGAATAAAACGACCACTGAAATGGAGTTGGCTTTTCAAAATCATCTAGGTTAAAATCAAGTAATGTATGTATACAGTGTATGGTCAAAGTTACAATATCTTGGACAGAATAAACCAGTATGTAAGCAAACTGTTACTTAAGTTTCAAAACTTTCAATCTACTTGTCAAAACAAGCAACAACTTTCCAGATTGACCACAACAGCACTAACTATACTTGAAACCGAACCGATCCATCTGCAGAAAATTGTCGTCCCAGATACAGTGTTTGAAATGGGACATTGACGCTGTGCAAATTTGCTCACCACAACAATAAGCGACCAAACAATCAATTTATCCTTCATATCGTGCGTTTGGAGCACATGCTACAGAATGGTCCATGTTAGTTAACTTCACTTGAAGCGGTCCATCAAAGTCTTTGGGTTTTCTGGACATGCTTCTTTTTTCATTCAAAATAAAACACATTTTCCATTGTTCTTACAGGCTGCAATAAAACTTGTTAGTAGTTAAGACAGGATTAAAATGCGTTCGTTAAGTAAAAGATCGGCCGAGACCTCAACGCAAAGTCTTGACATCCCATCGGATGCTCAGCTCAGAAATAGATAACGTCCTCCTTGGCAGCTTCATTGCTAACAGTGTACTGGGAGGTCTGGTTGTGGGTTTTGGGAGCAACGGGCGCGAGGCTGGACTGGGCGTCTGGATAAGCGTCTGGAGGGCTGAGGGAATCTGCAGGGTGAGCAAACCAAACAACAGGCCTGTCAACTGGACCTAATGACTGTTTACACAGCGGGATACGGCCCGCTCAGGCTCAGCCGGGAATGCCGGGTGCGGTTGTTTGTCTTACCTGAGTGCGAATGTTGTGGTTGGTGGGGGCTGATGGGCCGGCGTGCTTTGTGACCTCCATCCGAATCCCTTGCTGACAGCTTGATGGGCAGCATCTGCTTCATGTCAACAGAAGCTGTGAAAAAGTGAAGACGGATTTAGGAATCAGCAAATTCGCTCCTAAAGAATATTGTTAGGTGGTCGCAAACTGACCCAAAAACATCATCTACAACAATACTGGACAACAAAAGAGACAAAATACCTTCATGCCACAATTAATCTTAAATGGAATTATAAATATTTTAACCTAAATAAAATATATATATATATTTTTAAAGAAAATAAAGCCTATTTTAGGCTTTTCCTTAAACAATTGCCTTCATAATTAAACATTTCCCCCCATTCGTCATTACCGTAAATGGAAAAATTAATAAGAACAAAGGTTAGGTTAGTTGCACGTAATTATCCATAATTTACTGTTACATTAAGTACAGGTAACATGTATATCACGGACACTGTAAAATAAAGTGTTACCAAAAATAAATAAATAAAATAGAATTCTCATTATAATAATTCTCAAAATAACAAAAATCTTTTTTTGTTCAGACACATTTCCCCATTTTGTTAAATATAAATGTACTTTTTTTTTTTTTTTTTTTAAGTTGACAAAGCATATTTTAGGATCATTAAAATTTTGTGTTGAAAATTTGCAATTAAACACACTTTCCCTTAAAGTTCTCATTATCGTAATGCAATAATAAAAAATAAAATTAATAAATAAAATGACACTCATTACTGTAATACAGTAACAAAAATACATTTTTCCAGACACAACTATTTTTTGTCCATTTAAAAAAAAAAATTGCATAAATTAAAAATAAAGTACTTACAATTATATTTTATTTCAAATGTATTCAAATATTTTTAAAATTAAAAAAAAAATCTTTGCATCACGGTAATGAGAATGGGTTATGGTAATGACAGTTTGGGAGTAAAATTTAATAAAAATGGCATCACAATCCAAAATTTGTAATGTTCCTCTCTAAGCACTATCTGCTTCATGTCAACAGAAGCTGTGAAACAGTGAAGGTGGATTTAGGACCAGTGCGGTACTGACCCAAACTCTCAGTGCGGTGCGAACTCTTGCCCTTCCCGCTCTTCTCCTTGCCCTTGCTGAGGGCGGCGAGTTTGGTCGGTATCTGCTGCTGGACGCTGCCCTGCTTGTGCAGCTGGTTGGTGGTGCTGATGAGATGGATGGGAACCTCCGTCTTGGCCGGCAGGGTGTTGCAGGAGCTCTCCCGGCGTGAGTGGACTTCGGGCCGCTCCGGGTAGTCGGCGGGGGATGCAGAGAGAGTGGCCCGCAGGAGCGACTTTTGAGGATGCGTCTGCTCCCCTGCTCCGCCGAACAGCAACTCACCATTGAAGCTGGAGGACACGGAAAGCTAAAACACAAGACGAAATGCAAACGTTAACACCACACGTGCAATTGCAAGCAAAGGGGTTAATTAACACCTTAATTCATTAATTGCATTAGTATGAGGTTGAAACTATGACCATTTCTCAAAAAGAGCATGCACAAAAATGTTAGACCTCTTCAGTTACAATCAGAGAATCATTTGTGAAACAATAGCAGGACTTGTATAAAGTCTTATGAACTCTGACAATTTCTTGCAAGAATGGGACTGCAAATTGAACTGAAATGCAACAAATTTACACAAGAATGGATTTACAAACGATGGTGTTAAACGCAACAATACACAAAATACATTTACGGAAACTGAATTAAACGCAACAAATTTAAAATGGATTTATGAACGATTAAATTAAATGCAACAAATTATATAAGAATGTAATTACCAACAACTGAATTGAAGTTACAATTTATGCAAGAATGTATTTACGAAAAACTGAATTAAATGCAACAATTTATCCAAAAATGGCTTTACAAATGTTGAACTGAATGCATCAAATTACATGAGAATGGATTTGCAAACAGAATCAAATACGACAATTCTGATCTGTGTAAATCGTACAGAAAGCCATTTTTACATAATCTGTTGCACTGCATTCAGTGGGAAAATGTACATGAATTAGTGGATTAATTCAGTGCAACTAACTAAGAATTGTTCCAACTGAAAAACAGGCGATATTGTTTTTAACTATTCCTCATGAATACATGAATAAAGCATAAAGTAAATATTATGAACCCAAAAGTTTGTTGAGAAGCACCTCCACTGTATTTAAACTCAGCTTCTGAAGAGCAACTTCCATGTTTAAGCACGATACACAGGAAATGCTGAGCTAATATGCCATGTAGGAAATCCAGTCCGAAGAGTTTGGGATTTACAGGGTGAGGCTAAATTTAAAACACATGCTGCTTTGCGTGCAGAACAAAGATGTTTGATGCGCAAGCATAAAATGTAACAAACTGAAGACAGCGCCACATGAAAGGACTAAGTTATACAGAGGTGAAGATTATTAATGCACAGCAGCAACTAACAGTTAGTGAGCGGCTCCCTCACAATCCTTTTCATGCAAAGGACATAGTGTACACTCTTTGGAGGGATTGTCCACCTGGTGTAACCAAGTCTTGCTCAAGGGCCCAACAGAGATTATGCAATTCCTGGGAAGAACCTAGAAGTAAACCTTAAAAAATGTGCCCAAACAGTTCAAATAATTAACTGTAATATTATCAACACACTTTGAAAAGATTGAATAATCATGTCCTGTCCTACTTAAAGGTGTGGAGTAGATGGCCAATCCTCTCCACACCTTAAGATGTGATGGAAATTAGTGCCGCCCTCCTGAATCTGCTCATTATGATTCGGCAAGTCACAATTCCACCCTTCAATTTCCATAATTTCACCCAAAAAGGGACAAAAATTTAGTTTAGGAGAACATCCAAACATTTTCCTCTGGAGTCCTCAATCATCTAGAGGTTGGAAAAGCCTGACCTTCTCCAACATGCCCAGGGCGACATCATCTTGAACCATCTTGGCCTATGTGGAACAAGTAGTTTTCCCAAATGCTAGGATCCCAACACAGATGCTCCATTGTTTCTAGTCCTTAAGGTGCCTTCAGTAAATAAAAGGTTTCCAGAGCGTAAAAATGCATGGGGTGTGCAAAGTTTTCGGCACAAAGACTTGACTGACATCACATAAACAATTAGATTTGGCTGCATTCCAGCTCTGGTATTAATGAAAGGGTGCTGGCAGGTAATTATACGTTGCGGTTTTCCCAACTCAAGACTTCCCTGGATACTTCAAGCAAATATTCATTTGGAGCAACTCTGCTGGTCGGAAGGGCTCGCTGCTGAAAACGTGGGTCTTAAATCATGGTGCTAAATACCTGTTTCTGAAGGGTTGTTTTGGGTGTTTTTACTTCACGATGAAGCATCACAAAGACAGACTCCTTGGAAACAGGAATGTGGAATATAAATCTTGCAAAAGCAAAATATACTCAGTCATATACAAGTTACCTCCTTTGAAAAGCTGAAAGTCAAATTTGAGTGAATACACTACTGTTGAAAAGTTTGGAATAATTAAGATGTTTTAAAGTTTTTAAAAAGAAGTTTATTTGATTAAAAATACAAAAAAAAAACAGTAATATTGTGAAATATTATTACAAATTAAAATAACTGTTTTGTATTTGAATATATTTTAAAATGTAATGTATTCCTGTGATGCAAAGCTGAATTTTCAGCATCATTACTCAAGTCTTCAGTGTCACATGATCCTTCACAAATCATTCTAATATGATGATTTGATGCTCAATTATTGTAGGTGCTCAATTTAATAATAATGGTTCTTATTATTATCAATGTTGAAAATCAATGTTCAATTATCATATTATCATTTTTGCTGCTTAATATTTTTGTGAAAATCATGATTTTTTTAGGATTCCTTGAGTAGAAAGTTCAAATGAAAAGCGTTTATTTGAAATATAAATATTTTGTAACATTATAAATAATGCATTCTTGCTGAATAAAAGTATTATGTATATATATATATATTATATATTAAAAACTTTTGAATGGTAGTGTATCACAGTTTCCACAAAAACATTAAGCAGCACAACTGTTTTCAACACTGACAATAATAATGATAAATGTTTCTTGAGCAGCAGATCATCATATTAGAATGATTTCTGAAGGATCATGTGACACTGAAGACTGGAGTAGTGATGCTCAAAATTCAGCTTTGCCATCACAGGAATAAAATTACATTAAAACAATAAAACAATAGAATTAAAACAATAGAAAACAGCTTTTTTATATTGTAATAATATTTCATAATATAACAGTTTTTACTGTATTTGAAATCAAATAAATGCAGCCTTGGTGAGTCGAAGAACTTAAATTCTTAATCATTCCAAACTTTTGACCTGCACTGTATGAGTGAGCAAGCGAGCGAGAGAGCGATAAGACAAAGAAAAGCAGCACATGAAAGACCAAAATTCGACGTTATCTTAAGAGTTGAGCCCTGGTTTAACAAAAGGAAGTGACTAAGGCAGTAACAAAAGAACAGCTCTCACCCAGGTCAAACAACCCCCAATTATCCGACATGACAGTGAGATGGATAATAAAACAATACAGCGGATAATAAAACTAGTCCAGGGAAAGGTTGAAACTCACAATAAACATGAACGACACAATTAGGAAACCATAAAACCGTAGTGAACACTACATTGCCAAATCATATTTCCATGAGCTTAATCTGATTCATCCTAATGTTTTTAGGTCATAACAAATTGGATGAAGCGCTCAAACGAAGCTAGAAAAAAGCATAAACTCTTTATTTCTGAAACCATATTTCTGCAAATTATCATCTTTGTCGTAATAAAGCTCTACTGTATATCATACATTTAAACAAGATCTGTAGCCTGGCACCATGGACAGACGGTTACTATGTACTCATAGCCGTACTATCCAGAGATAAGCAGAGATCACAGGAAATCTGACAAGGCCGGGCATGACCGGACATGCCTGCATGACCTCAAAAACATACAATGAACAGCAGAGCTATGGCAACTTACTGTCAGGGGGCTGTTTGAGATGACAGGGGGCACCCATTGACTTCCACAGTAGGAAAAAATACTACTGGCTACCGTCAACTGTCTGGTTACCAACATTCCTCAAAATATCTTCTTTTGTGTTCAACAAACTACAAATGAAGAAATTTGGGTGAACAATCCCTTTAAGAAACAGCTTACATGACCCTAAATAAATACAGGGCTTCCTTACGACCAACTAGTCAATTAGTCATTTTGACAACTCAATGACTAGTTGATTTTGAAAACATGCATCCTTCATTCTACATACAAGTAGAAAAATGTACCGAAAGCGTTGCCACTAAAGCACTGATTTACGCTCATCTGTAACCCAGCAGTGCAAACATAAACTTTAAATGCACATTCCTCTTTAATGCTATAAAATGACTAACACTGATTGTAATTTATCCTGGCTTGATTGCATTTTGTTTGTCCACTGCCTATTAAAATCGCTAACGTCACAGCATTACGGCCATTAGGAAAGTTTGCCGTTTCTGTAGGCTCTACACGTTTAACGGAGGCTGAAAGACGCCTTGTCCAGTGTTCATTTCGAAGTAATCTGTCAAAATGAAAGGGGCTAGTCATCAAGTATGTACACACAAATGGACAGACAGGCTATGCCGCTCAAAACAGTTTAACGTGATTGAAGGAAATCACGAAGACCCCTGAGTTTGATCACAAACAGATGGAGTTAGTCAAACTCCAAAAATGCAAGAAGATTTGTGGGATAGTTTCAGTACTGAGATTCGTACAATACGTGGCTTTTGTTACACGCTGTTTACAGAGACCGGTTAAGACTGTTCAAACAACGCTTGTCCGAGTGTCTGCTTTTTCCCACAGAGCTTCTTGGGTAATCTAGCAGGCTCATCAGCAAACAGGTAGGGCAGGGTGGCAGGTCGATCAGCAAAGCCACTGCTATGAAACTGCACAGTGCCACATTGTTCCCATTCGATTGTCCCGTACAGCGGAGCTGAAAGGAGACCGTGGGAAAGGCAGATGCTCTCAGTTGGCACACCTACACCTTGTTTTTATAATAACGTGTGGCACTGAAAGAGAGCAGAGATGTGACATCATGCTAATTTCATGTATAATGCCAGCTCCCATTTCCCTGAATAGCTGGTGCGATGCATCAAATATTCATGACAGATTCAAGTTAGACTTGTAACTGTGCAATCGATAAATAAGGTTAAAGGGATAGGTTACCCAAAAATGAAAATTTGATGTTTATCTGCTTACCCCCAGGGCATCCAAGATATAGGTGACTTTGTTTCTTCAGTAGAACACAAATGAAGATTTTTAACTCCAGTCTGTCAATTGTATAATGCATGTGAATGGTAGCAAAATCTAGGGAAAAAAAACATTGATGTTTTAAGACACGAAACGATCGGTTTGTGCAAGTGATCACTTCTGGCGCTTGCGTAAACTACGCCAGATCGAGTACAATCACCAAGTCACCTATATCTTAGATTGTTTCGTGTCTTAAGACATCAATGTGTCGTCACAAGCCGCAGGGGTTAATTTGGATTTGTCTGTGCATGTTTTTTTAATCTCATAGATTTGTGTTACCATTCACATGCAATATACGACTGACAGACTGCAATGGTTGGAGTTAAAAATCTTCATTTGTGTTCTACTGAAGAAACAAAGTCACCTATATCTTGGATGCCCTGGGGGTAAGCAGATAAACATCACATTTTTGGGTGAACTATCCCTTTAAGGTCATTTCACAGTAATGAGACTGCTTTGCTAAAGGTGACTAATGATATTCTGCGATCCTCGGATTCTGGCGATGGTGCTATTTTAATTCTTTTAGATCTCAGCGCGACAAGGGCAAACCTTTTCTGTCAGTATTGTTAATCACAACTCATCTTCAACACTGATTACATGTGGTGTCCCACAATGCTCTATTTTGAGTCCTTTGCTCGTTTCTCTATACATGCTTCCTCTAAGCTCTATTTTTCAGAAGTATGGTGTCTCTTATCACAGTTATGCGGATGATACACAACTTTATCTTCCTGTCAAGTCTAATGATGGTAGTTCCCTAAATAATATCCTGCCTTGAGTAAGTACATTTAGGGTTCATGGACAAAACCCAAAGTAAAATTTTGGATGTCTGAAAACTTCCTCAAGATTAAAGGGTTGATTTCTGAAGGATCATGTGACACTGAAAACTGAAAATTCAGCTTTGCATCAGAGGAATAAAGTATTTTAAAATATACTGAAATAGAAAACAGTTATTTTAAACTGTAATAATATTTCTGAATATTACTGTTTACTGTATTTTTGATCAAATAAACACAGCCTTGGTGAGATTAAGAGACTTCTTTCAAAAACATTACAAACCCCAAACTTTTGTACAGTGGGCCTAGATACGTAAATAAACTTGGGACCAAATCTTCTGGAAATCTAAAAATCTGACCTGAATATTTTGTGTGTAATTTTTCATTTGTGTGTCAAGTATAAACTCATATGATGATTAGGAAGTATTTAGCATCCTGTCTAAATGAACTTCAGATTGTTAAGTAGTTTTAGCTTATGTGGCCATCCAAGGGAACCAAGATTCTTGTGGAGATGGATAGAAAGTATGGAAACAATTAAAGTCAGGTGGCATCTTACCTGTCCAACTTCCTGTGCGTACAGTGCTGCCGTATTCGGCACCGTGTTGTGTTTCTTCAACTTCCTCTGTTGCTCCAACCGGTCTCTCTCTTTCTCAACCGCACGTGTGGACTCTCTCAGCCTCTCCAGATCTTGCTGGTACGTTTGTCTTTGCCTCTCCAGTTCTTGCCTCTCCTCGGACAATCGGACCTCCAGCCGCCGACACTCATCCTCCCTCTCCTTTAGCCGC